>OY776298.1:29316217-29871716 GCA_963675345.1 Trididemnum clinides | reverse complement strand
GAGCGCAGGGTTGTGGGCTCCACTCGAAGCGCTATGCACCAGTCTGCTTTATCTGGCAATCACGAGGTTAATAACATTGTTAATGCAGTTTCAAACCCTGATCTTTCAAGCTACAATTTACGAAGCTGCCTACCCTTAAGGTAGAACTCCCGTGTTTTAATGGAAATCGGCCGACTGTTCTAGCTTTACTGAGGCCTTTGATGTTTTAATAAACCAACCGCTGGCCGATCCCAGTAGAAAACTTTTCTTTCTGCTCCACTACACTAAGGACATTGCTTGCTCATTAATTAAGGGGTGCCAGCATATCCCGCCAGAGCGAGGTCACCAAGAGTTTAGAGGGTTGCTGCAGTCTTTTGGTCAGAAACATAAAATCATTGAAACCTGTATGAAACCTGTTGTTAAAGGCCCTTTGCTAAGCGGGCACGATCACAAAGATCTTCTTAAGTTTTCAGCAGATTTTACATCATGCTTGATCACACTGGAAGGAATGGATTGCTTGGATCGAATGGACAATATGGATATGGTGACAAAGATCATGCAACGCTTGCCTCCGTCTTGGATCCTTGGCTGGCGCACGAAATGGATAAAATAATGCATGTTATGCCTCGAGATATCAGCATCAAAGATCTTGGCGATTTCGTGCGCCGCAAAACGAGAGAAACCACCAATCTCTCACAGATTTCCACGTCCTCAAGACCACCTAACAGCCAGGAGAAGGAAAGTCGGAAGGCAACAACATTTTCTACGCAAGTGAAGAACAACAAGGCTTCTTCTGCATCTAAATGCTCAATGTGCACGCACGAGCATTATCTGATACAATGCAAAGATTTTAGAGAACTCAGCTACCAAGGCAGACTGGAATTCGTCAACCAGCAGAAGCTTTGTAGAATATGCCTAAACGGAGGCCACTTCGCAAGGTTTTGCAACAAGAAAAACGAAACTTGCAAGAAAGAAAGCTGTAAGCAACTTCATACAACCCTGCCACATCCGCCGGATAAAGACAATCTGGACGCAACTACAAAACCTACAAAAGGGAATGAGAACAAGCAAGAGATAAAAAACGACTTCATCAGCCTTCCTCAAAGGGAACGAAGTTTACTGCCGGTTGTGCCTGTGAAGATCCGAGTCAGTGGATCTACACGGTACGTGGTGACTCAAGTTCTACTTGACACCGGCAGCACTCCCTCCTTTATGACTAAAGGCCTTTGCGAGGCACTGAAAATAGAAGATTGCGAAGAAGTCGGGGTACGTACGATTACGCTCAACGATAATCGCGGGCACCAGATGACAAAGATTGTAAAGAACTTCGATATATTTGACATGCACGAGATCGCTCCCATTCGGCTGAGTTCGCTTTATTCCTGCAAGTAGTTACCAGTGAACGTTTAGGATATTCCAGCACAAGCTGATGTTGATCAGTTCTTCGAATTTAAGGACGTCTACATCCCTCAAGTTAAATGCAAGGTCGTATTACTAACTGGCAATGACAACAGAATGGTATTGCAGCCACAAGAGGTTGTAAAAGAGCCGTCTGGCAGCTACGCCATCAGAACGGAGGTAGGCTGGGCCGTATGCTGTCCTAGACTTCCAGGAAGTGAGTACAAACATTTAAGAAGCTTTTTTGTTGAGCCCTCTGGCGACACTCAACCCATGTGTTTCCTCTGCACTGACATCATGGATTCTCAAATTAACGTCAAGGAAGAGTTATCTGTAGAACAACAAACATTTATGACAGCAGTCACCAAATCAACCAGATCTTAAAAAATCAACTAGATCTTAAAAGATCAACATTACGAGATTGGGCTCTACGTATAAATATAAACAAACAAACAAATACCTATGTTGTTTAAGCAAAACTTTTAATTGAAATATTCAAAAACAAATCAATTTTATTATTTGGTCATCAGTTAGATCAATTAATTAACCAGCATCATAACTTTATAAAAATATTCATTATGTGGTCTGCAATAGATAATCTTTAGATTGTTCTATGCTTGATTTTAATTTACAATAACGCTCAGTAATACTTACCATCGTCAGCTTCGTTTTCTATTATCGCTTTTAGCGCATCTATGATTTAACAACAAAATATAATGTGTAAACAAACAAACAAATACGTATATTCAAGCAAGACTTGTAATTGAGATATTCAAAAAGAAATCAATGTTATCATTTGCTCATCAGTTAAATCATTTAACTATAGCCACATCGTAACTTTATAACGACAATTATGGTGTGGCTTATTGCTGACAAACTTTAGATTGTTCTGTGTAGTTATGTAATGCTTTCTTTGATTATATTTTATCATTATTTTGATTTACGTTATCATTAACAGGATAGTTTGTTTTGGAATTTGCCCATTGGGAAGGGTGTTTGTGTTTTACAGTTGGTTTCAAATTCACGTAAATGTAAAACATTTATCGATCGATCTGCTCTCTTTCTCCATATGTCATGCACCCGACAAGCTCTTCAACCCTAGATAAAGTTGTAATCAAAGCTGTTCAACGGTAACATGAGATTTACGCCAATCCAATTTGGAGGCCGTTATCGCTCACAGTTGATTAGCATTTTGTAATATAAATGTAAATTGAATTTTTTTGTTCTGCTCAGCAATTTTGTTGCGACATTTCACACAAACTGGTTTTTATTTCCAAGATTGATGTTGATACTTACTGGTCAATTATAGAGAACAACTCTCACTTAGATAGCAAAAAGTGAAGGCGCATATGTGACCAATAACAATTATTGAGGTAATAGGAATTACAATCTATCGATCCCACAGTACACGTCAGGATTTTAAACTAGGGATGATCAATAGGATAGTCCTAAAAGGTATGAAAAAACTTTTTCCTTTAAAGCCACTTTTTCTGCATTAGCTCAAAGAAGGTAACACGCAAAACTTAGGAAAAATTGACTTGTATTTAGAGGTGCTACGCGAGGTTCCAAGTCAGAAAAATGCACTATAACTAGTTGGTGCATTGACCGTTCCATAAAATATGGCAAAATCTCAAAAGCGTTGCAGTTGTAGAGAGAATCTACCACTTTTTTGAAAAGACAGAAAGAGCTGTGGCAGCCTAGATTGATGCTAGATATATTGTGTTCAGAATTTGGTTGTATACGTTACTACACCTTAACACCCAGCCTTTTACACTTCCGTAACTTAACATCTGTGTTCTGTTTGTAACTCAAGATAAAGTACTTTGATAAATATCAGGCAAGCTCCAAGGAGTATGTTGGGTGACTGAAGGTTAACTTTATTGCACTAAAGGATTATTAAACAATGTGCTAATCAAGTTCTTAATAATTTGAGCTTTGTATTTTTTCGATGTCTAAGATGAGTAATGCAAGTAGACAAAGTATCAATGGTACAAAGCACAAAACCAGAAAGGACAAATGTGTTTGGTCAATTGGCCACACTTCCAAAAAAACTGTCTGGAAAAAGGCTCCTTCTGCAAAGGAAGTCCTTAGCGTGTTCGTTTATCTTCATAAGATTGAGAAGGTTGCCATTAAAGGAAGTTCCAAAAAACTAATTAATATGTGTATTCCATTCTGGGAGAAAGCTAAAATCATAGCATGGACAAAAATGCATGCAAGGAAAAGAGTGGAAAAGTTGTTTTTGCGGTGGAAAAAGCTTTAAAAGGCGGCTTTAAAAAGAACTCATACACAGATAAGGAAAGAAGAAAAGTTTACCGCAGATTTTGACAAACTCTTTGACATAGCACATGCAAAAGCACTGGATTTAGTTACCATCGAAGAAGACAGTGCTTTTCTGTTGGCACAAATAGGTTACTTCCTGCCAATTGATAAGGAACTTGCTGCAAAAGAAGCACGAAGTGCAAAGCGTAAGTAAGAGGAGCAAATTCGGGAAGAAAAGGCAAAAGTATCAGAAGCTGCAGCACAAGTATGCTTTGAAGAATATGTCTTAACATCATCATCAGAGTCTGACAATACTGAATTATGTGAGCACTACAGTTCTTCAACAATGCAGTCACCAATGAAACGGAGATGCATAATAACTAAAGCTAAGAACGAGATCTCTCCATCTCTAGCAAAAGCTCTGGACCGAACCAAAGTCAGTGATGATGAAGCAGCTGTTTATATCATTGCTGCAATGGTTCAAAGTTTAAACCATAGTTTGGAAAAATTAACCATTAATCGAAAAACTATCCATTAGTCCAGAAGCACATTTAGACAAAAAGCTGATGCTACTGGTAAGGACAATTTCAGTCTTCACATTGTTGACTCTGAAGTTAATGCTGTTGTACATTGGGATATAAAGTTGCTTCCAGGCACTACAGGGTCCCTAAACAAATACGATAGGCTACCAGTGCTTGTGTCGTATGGCGGTACAGAAAAGTTGCTTGCTGTATCAAAACTGACAAGTAGGTCTGGAAAATCTATAACTTTTGCAGTCAAAGAAGCCCTGAATGATTAAGAACTAGAAGACAAAGTTGTCGCAATGAGTTTCGATAGAACTAGGGGCAACACAAGACCAAAGAATGGTGCATATTACCTTTCCGAAGTACCGTTAGGGAAAGAGCTTCTATGGTTGGCATGTCGGTACTACATATTTAAACTAGTGATTGGAGCAGTATTAGATATTTCATTTGGACCGTCTTCTAAATCTGAAATTGAGATTTTCAAGAAGTTTTAAGCGTGTTGGCCGCGTTTCAAGCAAGATAATTAAGAATCTGCATCAAATAAACCTTATATGGAGGTTTACGTTGCACCAGTACGTGATTTTCTGTTGTTGTCTCCGAAGAAATTCCTTCATACACAACAACCTAGAGAAGATTACCAAGAATTTCTAGAAATGATAATCCTTTTTCTAAGCTGAAAGAAAGAATTTGAAAAGCTTATGCCTCAATCAATAGCAATATCTACAAGGTTGCATCGACAAACTTTCTCAATCATCTTTGTTATCTAAGTGAAGAAGTAGTGCACTTGCGTTCTTTCATAATTCTATTGCTGAAAAGAGGAAACAAAGTGTGGTCAAGAATCTTGCAAAACCAGGAAATTTTAGTCGTGAATTAAAAGCCTACTTGACGATGGAAGAAGTTGAAGCAAGTGAGGTAGAAGACTTTGCGATTTTTCAAAGCTTTCAATCTGTTAACAGATTTCCTGTCATTACCACAGACAATGTGGATGTCAAGTGATGATTACATTGAAGAAAAAAAGAAAGCAGAACAGTTAGGAGTGAATAACGACACAGCTGTGAGAGGAGTAGCTCTAATTCAGGAGTACATTCACGTTCTCACGAAGGATAAAACACAACGACAATGTCTCTTTCAGGTAGTGGCAGGTCATCGCAAAAACGTTTATAGATGCAACAAAAAAGACTGTTATTGCTGGTCTAATACGATCTAATTAAAGCTGACTCATGAAATAGGCATTGAGATTTTAAAGTCGTTGTAACATTGTACAAAATTGTTTAGATAATCTCAAACAAGTAATTGTTCTTGTTTCTATAAACATAAGGAGTTGTAAAATTGCCTTGTTTTTGGTAACGTGAAACGGCGAAGAAATTTTACGATATTTAATTTTCTGCATTTAATGTAAACTTGAATGGCTTTGAGGCACCTCTAAACATTGTTTAATCTTAACAAAATTTTGCGCAGTAACATCTTCTAGGCATTCCAAAAAAATGGAACGATATTCACAGCAAAATTCAAATAAAATTATTTCGGTGCCACTCTAGTGATCAATTTATATATAATCAAAGCGAACAATAAGCCGTATTCTGGCGCCTTTTAGCAAAATTAAAAGTTTTCTACAAAATCAATTATTAGTTTGGTTTTTGTGAGTTTTTTGCGGTAAAAATATTAAATTGTTCATCGCGCAACCGCAACAGTTTCAAAACTGTAGAAAATTAAAGACTGAACTGTCGTGTTTTACAGCCTTCAGACAAAAAGTTTTGTTGTTGTTGTGATTACCCCTCTTCTTCCTCAGGATAGAGATACGGCACGAACGGCAATTCAGGTTCATGCCGTCAACCTAATTGAAATTATGCTAGGAGAAAAATGGCAGTCCATTTGAAACCAGTCATGAGTGACTGGTAGCCCCACCACCAACAAGGCGCACTGCCACTGGTGGGTACCCAAAAATCGCTTTTTACGACATGCTGGGTTAGCAACTTCACAACTGTGATCCGGTGAAGTACGGGTATTCCACATAAATGTGGAGGCGTCCCGTTAAGTGCCTTGCCAAAGGATACAACAAGCAAGCTTGCCGGCTTGTTCTCCACACTATCCCTTTTTTTTTATACTGAGCGCCAAGCTGTGAATACCATTTTTTAAAGTCTTTTGGTATGACTTGACTTAGGGAATGAACCCCAGGTCTACCGACTACAAAGCGGACTCTCCAACTACTACGCTATCGCGCCGGTACAAAAAGTTTTCGTTTCATAAGATGAAACAAAAATCATATTTAATCGCTTGGTAATGAAACTTTCGCAAGCTTACAGTTAAGCTACGTCGTAAAAACAAAGTTTAATGACGGCAACGGTAATTGATATCGTCGTTCTGCCCTATTTCTGCAAATGTGGCTGCGAGTTTGTCACACCGCATCAGAACCTCATTGCGCTATCAGTCACAATTTTAAAGACGGAAACTTTGATGCTACCGAACCCATTAAGACTTCTACTTAACTCTGGGATGTCATTCAATTGTGCAATTGTCCAGCTAATTGAAAACATGCGAGAGCAATCTGTGAATTCTTTACACAAAGCAGAAAAAATCACCCATTTTCACGTTTTACAACATTTGCCACATTTCAATCAGCGGATTTTGTAAAGTTGTCACTTGCGGAATTGCGTAGCGGAACACAAATCCAGAGACTGGGGGCGTATGGGTGAAAAAAATTCAAAGAGCTATCTAAAAAATTAAAACGCAGTTGCGTAATTGCAGTTTGGGGTTTTACAAAAAGTTTTGCAGTATCCAACTCGGATAAATAAAATCAATACGTTCAGTTGCAGGAAGGCCAATTTTCTTTGAGTTGTCATCAATGAGCAGGTATTTAATGATGGATATGACAAGGTCGGTGGTTTTGTGGCTAGACCAGGAGTTCTTCAAGCTTTAATAAAGATTATCTTTTGGCAATATCAACAAAATTTCGCGCACATATTGATTTGTAAAAGTCTTTTGTTTTATTGAATAATTGTTCTTGAAAACACCATAAAAATCTTTTTTAGTAGATCAACTATTTTAGCGTGCTCACTCTCGTTATTTTCGCACAATCGCTCTCAAAACCACTATGGAGACCTATTCTTTTTGGTGGCAACTACGTTAAAATCTTTTGCGCCCTCACGGTAAACTCGCTCGCTCTTTAGTTTAAGAGCCAGCACAGGGATGAAATAACAATCTTAAACAAAATCTTAAGGCAATAGCTTCCTTTTTTTTGATTGACGGGAATGTTCAAATTCCGAAGTTTCACGCATCAAACTCCAGCAATAGTCCGCTATCATACTGATGTTCCATCTTCCTTGATACCTTTTTTCCATCACTTTTATGTCTTGGTGAAATCTTTCACCCTGCTCTTCACTGAAAGCCCCTAAGTTCTCTGGAAAATAGTCCAAATGACTATACAGGAAATGTGCTTTAACGCTCATGTTACACTGTAGGTTGTGAAAACCCTGTAACAAGTTTTTAACAAGTTCACTGAAGTTTTGGGATTTCATGTTGCAAAGGAAGTTCTTCTCTACATCTGAGAATGCTTTCCATGCTTGCAGTTCTTCTCTTTTCATTGTGGAGATAAACTCCTGATCCTTCAGCAAATGCCTTATTTGGGGTCCATCAAAAATTCCTGCTTTGATTTTTTCATAACTTAGACGAGAAAACTTAGTGCATAGGTATTTGAAGCACTCTCCCTCTTTGTCTAAAGCCTTCACAAATTGCTTCATTAGTCCTAACTTTATGTGTAATGGAGGTAAAAGCACTTTTTCTCTGTTCACTAATGGAACATTCACGATGTTTCTCTCTCCAGTAACGAACACCTCTCTACTTAGCCAATTTCTTTTTATTCAGTGGTCTTGCTTTGCTCTGCTATCCCATAAACAGAGGAAGCACGGGTATTTCGTGTACCCACTCTGTTGGCCAAGGAGCATGGATAGCACTTTCAAGTTTCCACATATTACCCAATCATGTTCGGCATATTTGATTCTCTCAAGAATGGTTTTCTTATTTTCATAGGTTTCCTTCATTTGCACAGAATGACCGATTGGTATGGAAGCAAGTTTATTACCATAGTGCAGCAGAACACATTTAAGACTTCTTTTAGAACTGTCTATAAACAGTCTCCATTCTGATATAGGAAGTTTCTATTGCTGTAATGAGTCCATCTATGTTGTCACAAAACAGCAAGTTTTCTTCCATTTTAAAGAATTCTATGAGACCTTTTTCCCTGTAACGATAGAAACTGACCTTTGTTTCAGGAGCCAACAGGTTCTTTTCCTTTAGTCGTGATCCTAGCAATTCAGCAGAAGATTTCGGAAAATCAAGATCCCTCACTAAATCATTCAACTCTGCTTGAGTAAATAATTGTGGCTCATCACTCTGGCTGGAGACTATAAACTCTTCACATCGGTCACTCTCCTCACTTGAAGATGCTAGGTCACTTTCACTCAGCTGAAAACTGTTGAAACTTGGTACAGGAAGTTCATCAGTATGAGAAACTGGCTGAATTGCTGATGGCAAACTGGGATATTTGATAGATGACCTTGTTTTGGATTTTAAACCAGTAACTCAGACAGCACAAAAGTAGCAGTCATTCAGATGATTTTGTGGCTCTCGCCACACCATGGGAACTCCAAAAGAGAAATGCTTCTTTCCTTTCATCCACAAGCTGAACGTTGAGACACAGGTTATACATACTTTGTGTGGGGCCCAGTATTTATCTTGGTCGCCCAGCTTTACACCAAAGTAAGCATGGTATGCATTCTTTATGAATGGAGTAATATTTCGTCTGTCCTTTGTCCTTGTGAAACGATCACAAACGTAACAGAAAAGATCAGGATCATTTGCACAGCCTCTACTACTTGATGTCATGCTTTGGCACTCAAACACTAAAATGAAATATTTTGATAACTTTCTGCAAAACAAAATTTATGACATGAATTTCAGCAGTATTAGCGCCATCTAGCTACCATAACACAGCATCCCTGCAGTCTAAGCTCAACCCTGGTGGAAAATGCATGCCTTGTTTAACTGCCATAAGATTTCCAATAGCAATCAAACTCATCAAGATAGTTTACCTTTCCTCCTTGAAGTGAGCTTTCCCAGGGAATTACTACAAAGCAAACTGAGCAAAAATGCCACTCGGAAAGTTTACAGAAAGTTGGATACTTGTAGGAGAACAAAGTATTATCCAGCTGGAATGAGGGTATAAAAGCAAGATTAAAAAATAATGTCATTGACAATACATCAGACCTATGTGCACAGATTCTAAAAATTGGAATATTTTGAAAATTGGTATTGGTTTCCTTTAGTTTTGATGTATCCAAAACGACATTTAAAGCTTATTGGGGAGGGGTGATAACAAAGGATTACTAAAACCTGAGACCTAATACAAAAAAACTAACATCACATTCGAAATCAGCGCACCAAAATTAGCCAAGGGGACATGTTCTTTTCTTTGTTTCAAAATTTGTGTAGACCAGTGTAATGCTAGCTGGGACTAAAGAGGGGAATGGCACCCTGCTGTTTCTTGGTTGTGCCCCTATTTGGCATCCAGCAATAGCATAATGTAGATTATAGAAGAAAAGTAAATATGTCTTGTAAATAGAAATGTAAATCTAATTTCCTCATTCATGATTAAAAATCTTGTCGTGTCATTAAAATCAATGGCAGTTGCAAAGCCCAAATCAAATCAAAGCCCAGGGCGGATTGACAAAGTGAATATGCAGCCAAAACCAAACAATTTGTCAATCCGCCCTGTTAAGCAACGCAATACGTCGTCGGTTGAAGTCTCAGTGCTTCTGCGTGTGCATTGCTTGTTTTTAAGGATAACGTTAATGAGTGGGTTACTTTTGCTTGTGACGGGACGGGCCCTGCTGATGAGTTCAAAAGAACGAAACGCGTCCAGGGATGGTCTCGTCTAAATTGGTTTGGTGGCATACTCACTATTGTTTTCTTGTATATTCATTTTAATAAATTGTTAATGCCCTTTTTCGCTCGTTGCTGCTTTGCCAATTAGGTGCAGGGTTTACAATTTCCATCTTCGCCTACAATTTTCAAACCTATAATTTTAACATTGTTTACGTGCTACTCATACCTTGGTCTTGAAATTCCACTCGAAAATTTAATGCCACTATTATAGCTTTTACTGACACAGCTCATGTGGTACATTTTCCACAAACACTAAGCATCTGACTTCAATCAGTGCTGCCATGTTTTTTGTATTTTCAGAAACTACTTTTTTTGTAGTCATGCTGATACATTAAGATTTAAGAAAAAGCATTTTTTTCTTGCCAAAACTAAGGGTTTATTTACATGACGCCCCACAGCTCAGCTACATCGGTGAACAGAGGATTAAGCACTCTGCCGATTTTAGACCTAATTTGATTTTACGTTAAGTTAATATTGAGCCAATGTGTGTTAGAATATTTTCAACAGAAAAAAACACGAACAGAGAATTACCTCCACCTAAAATTTTTCAAAAATCTCTTGGAAGATATTGAGTGGCTACATTTCAATCTACTTGTGTGTAATGAAAAAAAGATTTTAAATGGTTGGGAAAATAATATTTGTTTGCGATGCTCCCATACCATCTTCGTTGAAAAAAAAATAAATCTTTTGTTTTTTCAGCTATTCAAGCTGTGAGCGCTGTATCATTATCGGCGAATATGATTCTATGTCAGATTATGTCTGTTTTGTAAAACCTGCAACACAAACTGCAATAAAATTACGCAGGAATGAAGATTATTTAAAGCAAATAGATTCCGCTCATCGTCAAAGGACTTCTGTTTTGGATCAGCATGGAGTAGATATGACAACTTTGATTGTAAAATATAACGCTTAAAAAATTTAGGTAAAATTGAAATTTTTTACCAAAAAGAAGCTTTAGTGCAAATAACTTAAAATATAAATCATAAAGCTGCAAAACTCACCACTTTTAAAGCCTTTCTCCATTTTCCAAAGCTCAAGATTAATTTTGAAACCGTAGAAAAGAAACAAATTAATGATTTGATGAGACGTTTTTCGTTTCGGTGATGTCATAACAGCATATTATGAAAAAATAACCAAGTAAATTTTTCTACGCATTAGAGAAAGCACTGCATTAACTAAAACAGGCCTCGATTGTAGTTAATACAGTACTTTCACTGATGTGTAGAAAAATTGCATTAAAAAAAATAGTCCTTAACGCAAGATCAGCTAAGCTTATTTGTTATTTGAAAAATCGATTTCGACTTCAAACAAGCATTTTCAGTTTCTTATTCAAACAAAATTTATGTTTTTTGAGTCAGTTGTTGCGGAATCTTTAAACAGACATTCGGTTATGGTTAGAAAAGTGTTTTAAGTGCTCAACTCCTCTTTTAAGCTTCTTTCGCGCTTTGATTCTAGCTGAACAACAAATTAAAAGCGCCTGCTGAATGAAAAAATTGACTTTTCTAACAATAATGCGTTCAGCTCATCTTGCGTTTCATGATTTTATCTGTTACATCAGGGAGTATGCAACCTATAATTGGCAACGCAAAATTTTGTGGCTCGCGGAAACATAAAGAATATGACTGGTTACCAGCATCCACCTATTATTTTCGTAGGTCTATTCCTTTAAAATTTAGCACTTTTGAGGCCGACCATGAGGTTGATCTCCCAAACAAAGAAAAGGTTTTCAAATTTGTTTGTTGTGATTGTTGGTTGCTCGATCCTTTCCTTGAGATTAGGGGTATGGCAGAAGACCAAGGACACCCAGACCAATCGCAACTCCTTAAGACTTAACCCAGAAATTCTAAATAGATTAAAAGTTGCCAAAAAAGTGAGCGGCCTAAAAAGTTTGTTGTGCGACAGAACAGAATGAAATGAGAAGTGCCCTGAATTGAATGATTGCAGACGCTTAGCGGCGGATTGTCAATTCAACCGATTTTCGAAAAATAAGAGTTTAAAATAAACCTGTGTCTGCTTCAGCGAAGGCCGAAGAGGATTCAGCTAGCGAAATGAAAAAGCACAAGTTCTTCAGTAAATACGAGAGGAACTTGTGTGTAGAAAACTTTTGATGAGATAGTACGCATCTAGCTCCAAAGAAAAGATGAGTGGATACAAAAGGTAAGAGACATAAACTCCAAGGGACGGTAGATCTGAAGCAGCTCATTTTGTCTGGCCACCTCATCGGGCGTGTCATTGCCCGTAAAAAATGAGTGACCAGGTACCCACTATAGCCTGACAGCAAAAAGGAAGAGAGAATGGATATTTTCTCGCAGTTGTCCCAGAGGGTGTGCGAAAGGAAAGACAGAGAAAAGAAATGTGTAGCATGGACTGAGCGAAAGACCGGGAAAAGGAGGAAAGATGAAAAGTGGCAGATTTGATGAAGCTCTAATGCCAGTGAAAGCTTACAAAATGGCCCAGGTTTCAGCAAAAACATTTAAACAAATTTAGCCTGCCGCACAAAACAAGGTGATTTCAGCACCACAGAGTGAGTTAACAAGGACATTGAAACATCATTTACCGAAAGAAAAAGAAACAGATTCATGAGTCAAATCACAAGATTATGATTAGGGAGCGGGTCAAGAACGGCTAGGGCAGCACTTTGGCACAAAAGGTGGGAGTCAGAACGAAAGTATTGAGTAGAGTCATTTGTACGCTGAAGGAAGATGGAATCCAAAAAAAAAAGATAGAGAAAAAGCAGACAAGAAGAGCCTTTCTTGAGGAGGAAGGACATACAATGAGCAAGTAAATAGACCAAATGTTTCCCCATGGAAGACGGGGAGAGCCTTGGTTAAACTTGTATCTAGCCAATTCTGAAATAGCGTAACAAAATAAAAGACGAAGGGCTCGCTTGTAAGGTGGCAGGGCGAATTATTTCAGGGTGTCAGATAAAGAAATAGAGTAATTTCAGAAAGGTTGGAAAGGCCAAGAGACAACCGGTGATGGTGCGACCGGCCGCCCGGTGAAAGTGTTCCCACTAAGTAACGTTAATAACGCTGAGAAATGGAAACCGTCCGAGTGAAGCATAGGTGAGAACGGGCTTGAAGGAAAGCTTTGTACAAAAGTTATTACCACTCCTTAGAAAAGCTTTGTCAGTAAACAGACGTACAACGTATGGTCTCAGACGTAGAAAAAATTTGGCTTACAGCGAAGACATAATTGTTTAAAAATACAAAGAGGCTGTCAAAGGTGACCCCAAGGGAAGTGGAAGTAGGAATGAAGTACAGAGGGAAGATGAACAGGTAGAGACATGGATGAAGATTAGCTTGGTGGGTATCTACTAAAAAAAAGGAAGCCTCACATTTTTCCGAATGAAAAGAAAAACGCTAGTGCTCAGACTATTGCCCCAGTCCTACCAAGGGATTTGTGTAATCTTCGCAGAAGTAAATACAAAGAGGAAGAATGATCACATGGCAGGTTGTCAGCATAAAGAGAGGAGCTATTGGAGTAAGGTATAGGCGCAGGAAGAGCATTCATAAAAAAGAAAAAAGAACAGAGCCGAAAAAAGTTCTTTGCAGAGCACCTTGGCAAACGACAAAAGAGCGACATTTGTAATTTTGAAAACCACACAAGCGCACCAGTCAGAAAGGAAAGATTGAGTGAACTAAACAAAGCAAGGGTAAAAGCCCGCAGAATAAAGTTTGTAAAAAATAGCGGGTTGCCCGACAGAGTCAAATGCCTTAAATAAATTGATAGTAACCAGAACTAAGTTTGTTTCGAAACAAAAAATGACAAAAGATTTGCTGTCAAAATGTTGATTTCCCCAAAGCAAAGAGGTTTTCTGACCGTCAGCCCCACATGCAATACACAATCGTAGGTCAGTGTTTACATAAAAACTATGACTGATCTGCAGAATCTTCCACTGTAGTAAAATTAGCACGTCTGCATAACAGATCGAACACCCCTGAACTACATTGTTATTAGCTTCGATGGCATCGAGCAAGATGCTTCAACGACACATTTCTGGTAGTCTACTTACTTTTGCCGTTGAGCAGTAAATGAATTAATAACAATTAGATCCAACTCAAGATGTTTTACCTTCTTACCTGTTGAAAACCACACTGAAAATAGGGTTCAAACTTGGATTTATAGCAAATAGTCAAGAAAAGAACATTGACTTAAAGGAATATCGTGTGACTTAAAGTGAGTCAAGGCCTTAACAGTTCTGCTCAAGGTACATTTATCACATCAACGAATAACAACGATTGGTTTTATTGTTTAGCGACAATGCAATATCAACAAGGTTCCAATCCTGATGTACTATAATAACGTTATCTTGTGGTAAGCTTCGTTTCCTTTATCAACAATCAGGCATATACTTTGCTATAAAAAAATGGTATCTATTTTTACATTTTTGCGTTACTATTTAAAAAGCCCCAATCTTTGAATGTTTTTTTCATTATAAAGCTAGAGTGTGTGGTAAATAAATAAAATTAGAATGATAAAGCAAGAATTGAGATTTCGAAAAGGGACAATTTTATGCATTTAATCAATCAAAAACCAGAAACAGAGTTTTATTAAATACAGCTAAAGTAAATATGACAAACAAGAACACCGAAGCTTTTCGTTCCCTCACAAATGCTTCATTAGGGTAAACTTGTTAAAATCCAATAATTTGAAAATAGATTAGAGTGGTTTTACGCTTTTCCTGGTTGATGGGCTGCCGCAAACTCAAAACTAGAGTGCGTCACTGGTTGGTACGATCATATGTTTGATTTCCATTTGTAGTGATTTTTACAAACTATTCTTTGCGGTCGATTTTCAAAAGCCATGCATTCTTGCAATTAGCATGAACCGCAGAACTCTAGCAGAAACTGGAGAGCTTGAGAAGATTGACGTGTCTATTCGAAAATGTCTAAGAAATCGTCAACAAGGTTAAAAAATACGGTAGAGGGGTACCAAATGGAAGTTTTTTCCGTTCGCTTGCTTCCACCTTTTCTTGGTGTAAGCTTTGAAAATTGAAGGGGAACGATACTAAACTAGGAATTCAAGCTTTTGCTTTCTAATCAAGATAAACCGCGTTTTCAATTGGCGGTTTGGCTTTTTCGCTCCTGCATGAAAAATAGGTCACTCTTGCTTTTTGCATCGAAAATTTTGGCCATTGAAAGTAACTGCAACTAGTTACTTTTTAAAATTGTAACTAAGGCTGTAACTAAGTGACTTTTTTTACTACGTAATTTTAACTGTTACTTAGTAATTTAAAAAGTAACTTTTTGTTGAGCTTCATTTTGCTTCTTCACCAATCAGCTTGAATTGCTGCTTCGATGATTTAGCTACTTACAGGAGGGACCACGTGAAGGTGCTTATCTTCCTTCCCGCTGTCATTACTAAGCTGTGTACATGAGCTCGTAGGCTCCATACAAGTACTGTATGCTTATTCTCATCCTCTATTTTTAGCTACAGAATTCTAAAATTCTCTAAACTCTTTCCATTGACAAAGTAAATTCTTTTAGTACCTGCTTCTAACACGCTAGTGAAGAAAGTTTTCAGTCAGGTGGATAGCAGCATCATTCGCGATTGTCAGATAAACTGTTGTCTGATTTAATGTTTTTACAATGTAGTAAATGCATCTCGTGAAATGACTAGAGTCTAGGCATAGACATGTGGAAAATTAAAAATTATTGTTGCTACTACACTCCAGTTCTATTTCTTTGTTTGAGCTTTTTCTTATGACTCCGGTTTTATGCCAGCAGCTGTACATTTTTTGAAGGTTTTCGCTGGTCAAGCGATGATTCAAGGTTTTTGTATTAATTTCTGTTGCTTTTAAGCCAAAAAGTTTCTGACTTGTCCAGACTTTGAGTTACAATAGATTCAAGTGTTAAGCAAAATAGCATCAAACTAAAACAAAAGTTAACATCAACCTGCCCAATTACTTTCGAGAAAGAAGGCATGTTGTTGGCCTCAACCAATTTGAACACGCGAATTGGCAGATCAATCAATCAATTGTTTTATTTTTGCCCAAATCAGCATACATAGAAAATTAATTTGATAGCAGTGGACAAAAAAAAGGAGACGACGGCAAAACGATATACGTTAATACATGCACATGAAAAAGAATTTAGTTTAAATTTGAAGATACGAAGAAGAAAAGCATATACAGTATGTACAAGGTGCTGCAAAATTTATTAAAAATAAAATAAAACTGACATGTTGTACCCCAACAGTGGAGGCTATCAGGCGCTACACCTTGCCCAAGGGTGACCTGGGAGCAACGACAACTAAGAGACAGCTCCTTTACGTGTCAAGGCATATAAGCCCTGTCGCCGGTTATAGTTTTAAGTCACCTAGGACTAAAATAAACATTTCCATTTTGGATTTTAGCTCTTATAAAAAAGTTGTTGTGGGTTGTTATACCGGTATGGTATCGCCAGCTACATTGTTCGCATAAAATTTAATCAACTCAATCAATAACTAATTTGATGCAGAGTGACCATGAGTGAAGAAAATAACTTATTATTCTACACTGATATGCATTGATGAAGTTTCAGTAGTTCAACGCTCTTTATGAATTGATTGTTCATGATCGACTATTCTCACTTCATTGTCACAGCCTTCAAAGGTTCCATCTGAAAATAGAAAAAGAACACAGAAGCCATAGCACTGCAAAAACCTATATCATAAGCAGTTACATTAGCTGAATGTGAATTTCAGGTGGATTAAATGTTCATGAGGTAATAAAGAACTGCCTTGATTGATTGAACAGATTTCAAAGATTTCATTTCTCTTAATGCTAAAGGAAGCTCATTCCATTGCATTAAGAGAAATAAAATGCAACACGCAAGATCCCATAAATTATTTATTACCAGTTTTTGACCTATACAACCAATTATTTTCAACATGCCAGTAAGAATTTGTTCCACTGAAAAACAACCAAATTTACGTGTACCATTATTGATAATCAGCTCCATTGCCCAAGAAAACAATAATTAATAGATACCAAATTCTTCCTCCACTTCTTTCCAACCGTTTCTACCTGATATATATTGAAGGATAGAATTTATTACCTTACGTCGTAAGCGTAAAAACTCCTGTTTGTTTTGCGTTTTTATGTCCCTGTTAGCACAGTTTGCACTTAAACACAAGTTAAATTCAATAACTGCGAAGTAAAAAAATTGAATTCGCTGCTGGAGTGTGTGGTCATAATTGCGACAACACGTTCAATAGCAGCGTTTCCACTTTATTTCAAAATAGCGTGCGAAGTAACTTTTAATTTTTTTCAGTTTCTTTAAAAAAAAACTTCATGATGCTCTGAAAAAAATGAGCTAAACTGCATTAACCTCCGCCACAGTCAATTTTCTTAAAAATTATCAGCACTACTCTTTGTTCTGAAAATTCGGACAAATTTTATGGGATGCACTTCACCAATCTTACTTACAACCAACTTGTAATGCTGTCGAAGATGTGGACGTCATAGAATTTATTATGATATTGGCTTTAACCTGTTTCTTACCTTTAACCCGTTTCTTACCAAAATGGAAACATACTTCGATCGTGTGTTTCGTTCTTAAATAACTAATTTTTGTAGCATTAAAAAGCAAAAATGATACAAAGAAACATTTTTCTTGAGTTTCCAATAGTTTTTGGTGCAGTTTATTGCATTGTCTGGGAATTTTTAAAGGCGAAAAATGCCGATAAATAAGCTTTAATTACGTATTCAGTTTCCATGGCAATATCACGCTTGGGTAACATTTTTGTGAGTCAGCGATAGTGTTTTATTAAAAAGCACACTTAACATGGCATATTAGTTGCTGTTTGCAATTTGCTTGTTAGTTGCAAGATATGAACAGTTTTTTTTAATGTTTTCATATGGGAACATTGACGGTTATGGCCATCGCAAATTTTGTTGAGGGTGAAAATATAACTTCAGTATATTGAACTCAATTGGAGCAGTTAATGATATTTACATGTATACTTTGTGACGGGACATCTTGAATTATAGCTATATTGGCTACCTATACAGTAGTTGTAGCTTAGTTTATATCCAAAGCTCAGGCTGTTATGGAATTAGGCTAGATATATCATCAGGTGTAGATAGACACTTTGTTCATAACTACCAGAATTATTGACCGCAGATCAAAAAAACTTAAAAAAAGCAAATAAAATAATGAACGTTTAAAATCAAACTATTCAAAAGTGTATGGTTAAATGTTTTTACGATTCAAAATCGTTTCTTTGAACTTCTCAAGCTATTTTAATCTTTATCTGAAGCTGATAATGGAGTAGTTGTTCAATCTAGAGTTCAATTTTATCATTTGCTACTTTGAATTGACATGCATCCAATTGCTGCTCAGCAACTTTATTTGAAGCATCACGCTATAAAATCTTAATTGCTATTGCTTTATTCTTACATGTTCAGTTAAAGGTACTATCATATTCTACTTTAATTTTATTCATTTTGGTGACAAATATGCACTTAAAATCTTTTTATAACTCTTCATACAGACATGTAACTCATGTTACTGCTACGTCGGAAGTGAGAAACCTAGTAGAAACAATAGAAAGACCAAGTGCAGTTTTACTTGCACCTGCTGCTGGTGATGATTGTGATCAAGCAAGTGATAATGAAGAAGTTTCTCAAGACTTTGAAACGGCTTTTGAACCTCCTGGTGAGCTCGAAGTGAAAGAAGATATAAATGATGTAGAGGAATATCAAATAGGTTTCTGACCGAAAGAACCAAAAGAAGAAAGCGAGCTTCAAATAAACGTATGTGTTGGGAATAAAAGCATGTGTTGGGACGTGTACCACCATGCATCCTATTTGTAATTTTGAATAAAAAGTAAAAAACAATTTACAAAAACGTGTTATTTATTTTTGAGTTTTTTTGCTGCAACCCACCAATGTTCTCATATGGTCCGTAGGTGTATCTCAAAATCCTTTTTTGGTAAAAAGATAGTTTTTTGTATATCAAATCAATGGTTCAGTTTAGTATCATACAGCGCAACTGAATATAAATAGACAAATGGAACATGTAGTGGTTGAAAAAGGGTTAAAAGATGGGAAAAATGGCTATGACGAACCATCTAGTGACAACACTCCTCACTTTACTTACCTAAGCCCATGGACGGGGTGTACAACGTATGCTCAATCAAAGAATAACGTCAAAACTTGAATTTTCAAAATAGTAATTGACTTAAATCATCTGACGTTGACAGTGCGTTTTGAAGATTTGTTTTCATTCTTTTTTCATCAGTAGTCAAACGGACAACACTAAAATATCGAAATTACGGAATCAAAAAAATACCAATTACCTTTAATCCAAAAATAACAGCCAAACAACTTGTCAAAAACATACTGCGAACCTTTCGGCCCTCAGCTGGTGCCATTTTCAACACAAATAATGTACAACAAAAAGGTTGACTATCAACTTCGCCATACTGACACCTATCATTTTTTAGTGTCGATATGTTTTGACAAAGTTGTTTGGTTGTTATTTTTGGATTGACGTTACTAGTTTTTTTCCTATTATAGCATGTGCCTAAATGGAAGTCGCACAAACACTGGTTTTAAGAAAGTGCTTAGTTTTGCTCAACTCAATTATCACTGCCCTAAACTTCCGCTTTTCTTTTGACTTCTGCACTTCTTTAGTTAGTAGTTTTTTGTATTTCAGTAAATGAGTAATGGTTTAAAATGAATTTTCTTTATTATATTTTTAAAATTAATTTTCGCATTTTCGTGATTTAGTAATTCTATGATTCCATGTGAATTTATGTATATCCGTAATTCCGTACTATTGTCTATTAGTATTGTCCATTAAAAGTATTAAATTGATGATAAATGCTATTTCACAACAGCCATAGCCTAATATGTTAATTCATATTGGCTTATGACTATTGGTGCAGCTGGGAAGGTAAGAAGGATAGGATAGGATAGGAGACTATACTCTCTCCCCCAATAAGAGTGGATCTCGATTTCGATTTGATTTTCATCATCCTTGTTTTGAATAACATAAGTATTTTCCAAATGCAAATATCATTCGATTTTGACTTGGTGATAACTTTGAATTTTGAAGTCAATTAGGTTTTAATTTGCAATTAAAGCCAAAAACAGACAGCTTGCGGATCACTTATTAAGTTATGATATAATTTAGGTGAAGTTATCTGTTTTAGAAAATGATTTAAAAAATTTGGCTTTTCCAAAAATGTTTTTTGACTTGCGCCCAAGTGTACCAAATGTCCTGCTTGTTTGAGAAACGCGGTTAAAAAAGCATTGTTCCATCAGTTTCGTTTAGCTTCACCGTCAAAAATTCTGATTAAGTGCCCATTGCCATCTCGCTGGGTTGATTTAAGTTTATGATTGAACTGGATAGTAAGTTTATCGCTGTACTATGTTTACTAGTAGTCCTGCTGTTTCTATCGGCATTGCTAGTTTACTGAAGCTACACGTTAAGCAAGTGATTCCCAACTTGTGGTTCTTGAGAAGGCTTCCATGAAAGCTTTGGTGAATTTTGATAAAGGCTGATTTCCAAAAAAAGGATCTTCACATCACCGATCCAAATAGCTATTGGGTAGGGGTCCGCAGCACAAACAGTTTTTCTTAAGGGATCTGTGACTACAAAATGATTGGGAAACACTGCCTGGTAAAGTGGAAAAATTATCTTTAAAGAACGCCCAACTAATAACTCACAAACATGCCAACACATGAAGTAGCACAAGAGCTTTGGCGTCAGGGATGCAAGGTAGTGGAGGATCAAAGTGAAGTGATTCCTTAAAACAAGATGCCTAAATAACCTATAATTCGAAGTATCAAAAACTAAAATATACAGCGCTTCAAACATTCAATACCCTTCTTTAGAAATCACTCCTGACATTGCGAAAAATTAACACGGTTTTCAAAATTTTACTTAACATTGTTTTTGTCCACACCAAATCAAATTCTTACTTCGCCCTGCTTAGCACTTTCGTAGAGCCGTTTGGTCATTTACTTTCACGCTGCATTGCTGCACTAGTAACTAAATCAACAGCTTCCCATTCAACGCGTTATTTTGCTGATTAATGATGAGTGCTTTTGATAATCTGCTTGTATATTTGCATAGACACGCGTCAGGGCAATTATTGAACAAAATTGATCAGCGTTGTAGCGTATCGCGCCTCATATTTCATCGAGCTGCCATGCTAAACATTTTTTTGTCCGCTCTTTATACTTTTTTTACTGCGAGCCTATTTTCGGCTGCTTTGCTCTCTGCTCCCGCCGGTGTGTGAGCCTAGTTTTTGCTGTGCGTGCTGAGTATTTTTGAAACTTCGTGCGTCCATAGTTCGACGCCCAGCCATTTTGCAGCTGTTGCTACTAAATTTTGCTTGCGACTGTACCCGTCAATTAGCCGACTTTACTGTAACTTGCTTATGATTTGTTTTATTAGTTTATGCGATGAGCACTGCTCGCTCTTCTGACGAAGTAATCTATCGTCAAATTTGTAGCCGTTTGGCTATTTCTGCTTAAGAGTATCGTGGCGTTTATAGTTCGCACGTCGGGTGATTGAATCTCACGCCAGGAATTATAGCCTGTCAGGCTATCCGGCAATCTTACCGTGGAATGACTATGTTATTGCTTATGATGATCGGTTTAACTGTCAAAGTCCTTGCAGTTGCTGGTGATTACGAACTATAAAGTTTTACCTGGCTTGATTGTATTGCAACTGGAGTAATTGCTCGCCCTGGCAAATTATTAGCAGGAGGTCTCTTTTGTAGGATATAAGCTCATTAGAGCAGCGTGTAGTTTTAAGATCATGATGATCTACGCGAAGCGGTCACATAGTTGAGAAGTGTCAAGTGTGGCAGAATTGATCAAGAGATCACTATTGCATTGTGTATTGTTTCATAAATCTAAAATCACACACATTCTTTTTCAACTGATAATTTATTTTGTAGTTAGATCACTGGTGCACAAACTCCGGCCCATGGGCCAAATACGGCTCACAACGAGTCGCCGAGTGGCCCGCGCTGTCCAACCGGAAATTGTCAAATAGTTGGTCACTTCAGACCAATACTCGATCAAATAGCGCAGACTTTCGCGCACTTTTCTTTGTTAGAAGGTAAACTGATGAGACCGAATCGCATTCGGCGCTGACATGTGTGCATCGAACCACAACACAAATAAAGAAGCGAGCGATAGGCGTCTTCAGAAGATGCGCGCGCAGCCTCTACCATGCATATTGTCTCACGCTTGACCACTGTTAAAGAACCATTGTTCTCACAACAACCATTGAAAGTGGACCTGTATTTTGGCTTTGCTTTGATTATAATTTAGTGACAAAATGGCGACCAATTGTAAAAGAAAAGTTGATAACGAAAACTGGCAGTTTAATGATGATCTGATTGGACTGAACAATATCGTTTTGTTCGGCAACAGGCGAACGTTATTTGTCTGCCTTGTCTTTCAACAGTAGCAGATGCAAAAGTTTCCAACATCATGCATCATCATGAGACAAAGCATAAGGATTTCCACTACGTGGTCGGTGATGTACAAACAGCTAGAATTGAATCTTTGAAGCTTTCGCTGAATCATTAATAGAATATTTTCTCAAGAACATTAACAGATTTAAGAACAGCATATGCGGTCAGTTACGAGATTGCGCTGATAATAGCAAAATCTGGCCAACCTTTCACTCACGGCAATTTGGTAAACAATGTATGGTTACTGCATCACAGAAGCATCAGAAAAGTTGTGCCCGGAAGCTGTACGCAAGCTGCAGACGATGGCTTTGAATCGCATGACAGTTCAACGAAGAAGTTAACTCCCTCTTCAGACGTGACAAGCTTCCGAATAAAGCAGCCAATTTAGTCTACTTTTCTTTGGCTGCAGATGAATCGACTGACATCAGTTCAATGCACAGCTGCTAGTTTTTTTCGCGGTGTGTCATCATCATTTGATATCACAGAGGAACTTATCGGCATGAGCTCTATGAAGGGCAAGACAACTGCGTCTGCTCTATTTGAGGAAACAGTGCGCTTGTGTAGTAGTATTTCACTGGATTTCACGAAACTCTTAAATGTGACAACTGATGGAGCACCAGTCATGACTGGAGAAACTAAAGGGCTTGTAGCACTATTGATGAAGTATCGAGGAAACAAAACAGACAGTTGCTGAAGTTGCATTTTATTATTTACCAACAGAATCTGTGCAGTGAAGAACTTGGTTTTCAGACACTGATGGAATTACTGAAGATCACAATTAATTTCATCAAATCACGATGGCTCAATCATCGCCAATTTCTAAGTCTTCTTGAAGAAATCGACGCCAATTATGGTGACCTTGTTTGCTATTGTGAAGTGCGCTGGCTGAGTCGAGGGAAGACGCTCCAAAGATCCTGGGAGCTGATTGAGGAGATCATTGAATTCCTCAGAAGCAGACGAACAAAGACACAGAAGTTGTTACCGTGGTTGATCCAGCATGGCAAGCTGATCTAACCTTTGTGGTTGACATGACACAACACTTGAATGATCTGAATTTGAAGTTGCAAGCCAAAAATCAACTTGTTTTTCAACTTGCAAATCACATCTCGACTTTCAGGACAAAGTTTTAGTTGTTTCAGCAGCAAGCAGCATTGGGCAACTTTATGCACTTTCCTACTTTGCAGTCACAGCTACAGAAGTATCGGGACATTGACACAAATATTTACGTTGGAAAGCTCGATGCACTGATTCAGTCTTTCAATTCACGTTTTCATGACTTCGACCGATGCAGATTGTTGATAAAACGTTTTGCTGATCCTTTCAGTGTATAAGTGGATGATTTGTCAGTGGAGTACCAGCTCTAACTTACTGATCTCCAGACATCTGATCAACTGTATTCTAATTACCGAGAAAACAGTTTGCTCAACTTCTACAGAACTTTGCGTGATAAATTTGCTAATCTAAAAGATAATGCTCTTGTCCACACCAGCATGTTTGGCAGCACGTAGTGCTGTGAAAAGGCTTTCTCACAAATGAAATTGAACAAAAGCAATATTGGCAATCAGCTGATTGATGGTAATTCAGAAGCAGTTTTGCGCCTTACAACATCAAGCACCAAACCAAAAATTTCAAAGCTTGTTGTTGCGAATTCTTTCTTTTAAAGCGCTTTGGCGACGCCTTATTCGCACCAAACTACGGCTGCTACGACTTGATTGCTGATATTTTTATTTCTGCAACGCGTCTCGTATTGGCTTCCCCTCAATATCTCCAGACGTTGACTCGAACAAATGTTATTTAGATATAAACAAAGATAAAGGATAAATGATTTAAAAATAATAACAATACTTGGGGTCCAGGTGCGAGAGTTGGGGGGAGGACCGTTCAAGCACGCGGTGTCACGGGATAGTACAAGACGGTTTCTATAAAAGAAATATACAAAAATCAGTTGCTGCCAATATGATTACGTCGTACTTAAGGAATATTAATACGTAACAGAAACAATATTGCGCCAAACTTCTATCAAACAATTGTAGCAACACACTTTAATATAACCAACTTCATCTAAATTCAAGTAGAATAGGTGTTTCCGACTTTAGCTTACTCAACACTTAATCTAGTCTACATACCAGGGTTGCCAGGTTTTTTTTGTAGCCGGATACCAAATTTTCAGCAGTTGGATTCCAAAATAAAATGTGAGATACCAAATTTTTTGTGGTTTCTTTTAGCCATACGAAGCAAATTGAGCATTAGCGTTAATTTATTATACCCTTAAAAACCTGAAAAAGAAAGCACAGGGTCATCTATTATTGGTCATAAAAACATAAACAACAACAATAACAACACATCTCACACTAGCAATTGCTTAAAACGAGAAATCAATAAATCATACGGTAACTTACAAGAGAGAAAAAAACAAAGCACAGTCAAAAGCAAAGTCACACTGCCAAAAATAAACAAATCAAGCGTGACTCAGTACAAACAAATCACAGCCTGCTTAGAGTCATTTTGATGATGGAAAACAAGTATCATGTACATTACACACAATAAACACAAGTAAATAGGCAATATTGCTGAACATATTTATGCTAATGCTGAGCCTGCTTCTCCTGCTAAGCCTGTTTCAGTAATGCTATACATACCAACATTAAATTTTTGCAGCATTTGTGGTGTCGTCCTAAGTGTGTACAACATTTGTCATCCATGAGTAATACAGTTTTTATTCTAATGATTGCATTAAGCATGCCTACTTTCAATCGATTTCCAGTTTTTTTTTGTTATTCGAAACACGAGAAAACATTCTCTCCACAACGGCATTGCTTGCTGGTGTGGTCAGACATGTCAATGCATGTTGTGCAAGTTCTATATATACATA
This sequence comes from Trididemnum clinides, assembly GCA_963675345.1. Taxonomy (NCBI): domain Eukaryota; kingdom Metazoa; phylum Chordata; class Ascidiacea; order Aplousobranchia; family Didemnidae; genus Trididemnum; species Trididemnum clinides. The sequence goes on along the minus strand of OY776298.1, from coordinate 29,846,318 downwards.
ATTGCCAACAGCCTCTTTAAATTTTCATACTTGAAACCAAAATTGTACTATGTCTTGGGTAATAATGCAACCTGCGAAGATACTTGTTTCCTCAGCCCAAGGATGAAACAAAATTTTGCGATACTGTTCTTCGGCTTTTGAATCAGCATTAGTAGCTTGAAATGACGCATTAATTCTTTTAAACTCACTGACTACACGAATGGCAAACTGAAAATATAAGTACGTAATGTTATCATGTAGCATGTCAGATATTATACAAGCTTTGTATCGAACATCTTGACTTCCACTTTGACTGGCACAAGCAAAATATGCCTTCAAGTCTTTCCAGTTCAGCATTAATTTGCTACTTACTAGTTTGGGACAGCTTTGGAAACAAAACATTTCCTGCAGATTCATCCTCATCATTTGTAAGTTGAAACAAACTTTTGAATTGCATCCTTCGCACTGGGCTTTTTTTAAACCAAGAAGGAATTTCAGTCAACAAAAACCCAAGATTTGATGAAAGTTTTTCAATACCTTTTTGAGCACACAATGTAAGCCTGTGACAAATGCATTTTAGTTTGACACATTTAGGTGAAAGATTACGAATATGACACCAAACTAAATTATGTTCACCAATCATATTACTGGCGCTGGGAAAGCCAATGCAATCACTTAAAACCATACCAAAATCACCAGCTAGCGTACTAATAGCATTAAACAATGATTCACCAGTGGCATCCATAACGGGAATCAATCCCAAGAAGCAAGATCCTATTTGATCAGTTGTATCATCAAAAAATCTAACACAAATACAGATGTGCTTTTCACAGCTGATATCAGTTGATTCATCAGCTAAATGCAAAACTTCTTTCCTTTAATCCGGCTTACAGTGCCATTTTTCAAAGAAGATGCAACAAAAGATTTTATTAGCAGTGAGCACTTTGTGCGATGCAACCTGATATTTTCCAACTGCTTCCCTTTTCAAGTTTTTTTGTTATTTCTCCGAAGTGGTCTATGGATGCTATTGAATTATGACAACATGTTGCCACAGCCAACTGCACAGCCTGTTTAGTTTGATTTGACAATTCTGCAGTCTGTGGAACAAAAACAATTTTATTGTTTGATCCGAAAGGCTTTGATTTATATAGATGGTCCTTACTAGTACTATGCTTTTGAATGGTGGCTCTTCTTGGCTGTAGTTCCTTTTTACAGATATTGCAAAAAGTCTTATCATTGTCTGATTTGCATTTTTCAATCCATGGATACATCTTTTCCCATTCAGGGCGGTACTTCCTCCCTGCTGTGAATGACTCTTTCCACTTAGGCATGACCTATATCTTATGAGGTTACGGAATGAATGTACACTGGTACAACTACAAGCATACGCCTACCGATCTAGGTTACACAAATTATATATTTCAAAAGACAGATACAGGTACACATCTGCAATACAGATTAGACATTAGCCTGCATCAGTATACTACCGCTTCTGTAGCTCTGGGCTGCTGGCATTGTGCCAATGATTAGCCTATGCTGATATTCCTGCATTTCCTACCATGAATCGTAGAGATCTGAACTGGTCACGTGTTAAGCACTGTAGGTACAGTTATCATGTAATTAGAAAAGCAAAGTAGTCAGTGCCCAATCATGCGAAAAACACAAAAACGGACACTCATGAGGATCCTTGTTTAACAGCAATTTCAAAACATTAAGAATTTCAAAACATTAATTTTTTCGATAAAAAGTTGCTGTTTACCGAGGATACCAAATTTGTAGTTGGATACCAAATCTATTCGCAGCGGATACCAAATTTTTGCTGAATTCCATTTTAAAAAAGTGGATACCAAACAAGCAGCTTGGATACCAAATTGGGGTCTATTTGGTATCCTAGGATGCCACCTGGCAACCCTGCTACATACAACTGCCAGCTCCTTTGGCTTACTACTGGAATTACAAAACAACGGTACAGTGAAAAAAAGAATTTTGCGGTGTGTTTGAACGGTCACGTGATCGTGTGATCAACAAAAGGCAGCAATTTTAACGTAAAGACGGCTTACAAAAATGTGGCGGTAACAACAGAATAAATATCTCACACTTGTAAATGATATGCAGATCCATCCATCACACTGACTTTGTGTACGATTCATCATTGTAGGTTGAATAAAGTGTTATTGGACTTTGTGTACGATTCATCATTGTAGGTTGAACAAAGTGTTATTATAACAAAACTTTCGACGTAATATTCAATAATTGTGTGTTTTTAGATATGATGTGAATCTTTTTGTGGGACAATTTTGGTCTTCACTTTTTTTGGCCCGACCGCTTCGAAAACTCTGATTGTGACCCCTGACTCAAAAAGTTTGTGTACCACTGAGTTAGATCAAATAATATTTATTTCTTTTTCTTGCCATTGTAGCCTGTTTATTGGCTAGTCTAATCTCGCCGCCATTTTTGTCTGTTGCTTGGTAACTGTGGTCTCGCAGGGGCGGATTAGCAAATTCAACGGGCCCGGTAACTTTGAAATAAAACCGGCCCATTTTTGACAACTAATTGCAAATCTTGCTAAAACGTTACCCGCTTCATCTTACAAACTACATCATATTTAGCCCATTTCAAAAAAGATTATTTAGAATTAACAAACAAACATTATCAAACACTATTTATAGAGCAACAGTCTTCGCATTTCTGCGTTTATTTCTGCTAGTTCGTCAATGATCGTATGGTTCGAAATGCGTAACAAAACGTATTGTTCGACGCACATCAAAAGAAGGAAATCCATGCAATCTTCACTTAGCTGATTTCTTAAACGGTTCTTTACATATCTCAGCTTGCTAAAGGTTCTTTCACAACCAACTTGTGTAACGAAAAGAGTAAGGATGACTTTGTATGTTTGATATAGAAGAGGATAACTTCTGCAGTACATTCTATATCTCCGAATCGCAGTATAACAGCATAGAAAACAATTTTGGCATCGACATTTTCGAATGTTGGGGCTTTCGTCCGATCTTACACCTTCGCCATCTGTTTTTAAAAAACAAATTAAAATTTAAGTTCTATGAAAGAAAATTTATTAACATCAGCACAGCTGACCTGCGAAAAGTGCTGGATGATAATATCAGAACAAAATTTTGATCAAATTATAACATTTCCATCGATATGGAAAATAATAGGCATCAAGAAATTATAGGCTCGGGTTGTATCATACAGTGAGATAAAAGATCAAAACATTAAACTGTAAATAGTTTGTCAACAATAAAATCAAAAAATGATCACTTGCTTTATCCAATTCAATGCAGTGCTCTGATAATATCTTTTTAATTCCGGCCATTTTGATGCGAAATCCAAGAGCTCTTGCTGAAGATATTTCTGAACAGGAGAATCTGAACTTTTATTTGGCTAAAAGTTGCATATGATATTCACAGCTGAAATAAGAATTCCATGAAGAACTCTTTCAGAAAAGCGTTTGAGATCAAAGTAGCTTAAGTCAGCATATAATTTTTTATGCGAAGCAAATCTTCTATGCAAACTTTGAACCACTTGATCTAGAATCCTGTTATGTACATCGACCTCAAACTTTTTCATTGAGTCTGAAAAGCATTCATCCAAATGTTCATTTTCCTTTTTGAACCCGTTTAGCAGGAAAGCTGCTTGCAATCAAGACATCATATCCACGTTCTTCCAAAACTTCATTGGGATGTTGAACAAAATGGTCAGTTTTGGTTACAACCATTGCGAAATCGAGATGAATCTGTTGAATATCCTTTTTCGTAGCTTTTACCATTGTTGCAGAATCGGCTGCGAAAAAAAATTTGGATTTCCGTGGTTGAAGTGAACCGGGGCCCTTTGGTTCTCACACGTCTTGTATTTTCTGTTTGGCGTTTGGCAGCTTGACATTGGAATGCGACTCTCGGGCGCTTTTTGCCTGAAAAGCGGGCGGGATTTGCATTCTAATTAGCTGGTCTCTCGTTCCAAACAGTAAAGTAAATAGTAAGGTTTTGCTTTTAGAAGTTAGGTGCTTAATTTGGTTGCCGCATGAAGTTACTTTGTTTATCTGCATTCCGTTATCTGAAGAAGCCTTCGGTGAAATTTTGCTCATTTTTTAGCTGCTTTTTCTTTTTATCAATTTGGAATTTAATTTAACTGCGTTTCTTGGATTTGAATTTTCTGGTTACTGAGTTCTTGGAATAAAGAAGTTTTTATTTACTCTTGTGTTTTGAAGAAGGAGCAAAGGCCTTGGAGTTCCTCCGGGCCACTTGTGCGCAAATCTTCGTTGTTTGAGGATTTGCAACATTAGAAATTTCATCGAGTTGTTCCCTTTCTTTTTCGTTTTCGACGTTGGTCACTCGGTATACTTCGAAGATCGCAGTTTCTGGAAGCTTTCGTTGTTGAAGCCATCGTGAACTTCAAGTGAATTTGAATTTTTACTAGTGGAAGCTCTCAATACTGAAGCTTACGTTTTTTCTCGATCGGATTCACTTGAGTTCAAATCTTCTGAAGAAACTTTTATTTCCTTTCTTCGAGTACCACCGGTCCGAAGACTACATTTGAGAAGATCATAGTTGGACTGCGTCGGGAAAAAGTAAATTGGTTTTTATTATTTGGTAAATTGGTTTTTAATTTTGGTTTTTATTAAATATCTCAGAGGTTTTTGCTTACGCGCACGACGAAGTAGAAAATTGTTGGGGCAATTGCTTATGAATGTTGCCAATCGCCTCCCAGGTGTGCTTAAGCGACGATATCTTCATTATCTTTAAAAATCGGGCCTTGATTTGAACCGTCCTGGGTTCGAATCTTTGCGTAAATTTGTCATTGAAGAACTAAGCACAATGACATCAGATTACGCCCAAACCTTTTTTAATTGGATGATAAAGTACGTGGCTCTGTTCGTGTCCAACAGGTTGCGATTAAAGCACATGTGGTGGAGACATCGCAAACTAATAATAAAGAACCTGATTTGCGTAATAATTCTGGAGGAAATCAGAGGCCTCAGCTGACTAAACCACCCCCACTTTGCTTTGTGTGCAATGACTTCGTGTCGAAACATTTTCTAGGAGATTGCGAAACGTTTAAAACCTTTACAAACAACCTTTTGAAAGAGCGGCATTAAATGATGCTGTCCATTCTGGAATCAATTTGTTAAACGATTTAGTCGAAGTCTTGGCAAGATTTCGTGTGGGAAGGTACGCTTGCACGGCTGATCAGACCAAATGCTTTTTCCAAGTCACTACGCCTGAGAGTCGAAGGGATTTGTTCCGTTTGATATGATATAGAAACAATGATTTAGATAAAGGAAAAGTTCAACTTTATTGATTTCCGAAACATGTTTGGAGAATCGATTCTAGCCCCTTTATTGCACTTTTTGCAATTGAAAAGTTGATCACTGAAAACCCTACGAACGCTGATACGATGACTACGGCTATTGAAAATATTTTGTTGGCGTTTTCGCGGTTTACTAATCTCCGTGGGGCAGTCGATACTGTCTTTTCGGATAATGGCTTTACTTTCTGTGCGGCAGCGGAACGACTCCCGTCGCTACTGACTTCTACAGAGTTTCACAATTCCCTTCGCAGGCGTGGTATTAACTGGATTAAGATCCATTCTTATTCCCCGAGCCAGGGAGGGAGTTGGGAAAGCATGGTGAAACTCTTTAAAAATGCGTTAGGGAAGGTCATTGGAGAGGCTCGTCGCAAGCTTTCGTTAATTGAATTACAGGCCTTCGTGTCCGACGCAGTGCGTATTGTAAATGATCGTCCGCTTACCTCTGTAAGCAGTCACCCTAATGATTTGCTTTCAATTTCTCCTTTCTCTTTTCTCGGTCAGCAGCTTGCTCCGTATACCCCTATTAGCGCCTTCAACAATCGGGGAGATTTACGACGAGATTATTTGTATAATGTCATCCTTACTAATAAGTTTTGGAAATCTTGGTGCAAAGGTTATCTACCGACGTTGCAAGACCGCGGTAAATGGCGGGTTGCTTGTCAACATCTTGCTAAAGGCCAACTAGTATTAGTTGAAAATACCAAGGATACCAACAGGCGTGGGACGTACCGGCTAGGAAGAGTCCATTGTGTTCACCCCCAGCTACGTAGAGGGAAAGAAATAATCCGCAGAGCCACAATAGCGGTGCTGAAAAATTCCGGCTCTAAAGAAATTGAGTATATCCTAAGGGATGCCTCTATGATCGCTCCCTTATGAAAATGATTTTTATTGGCATTATGAAACTTGTTTTTGATTTGTGTTGCAAGTTAATAAACTTGTGTTTCTTTTTATTTTTATTCATGAAAGGATTATGCTCACCGAGGGTTTTGACACTGTTTAATACATTATTTATATTTGTTATATATTTTCGTAATTATTGTTTTACTTGACGTTGTTATTTGTTGCCGATTACTGTATTATTTGTATTATTATCACTATTTAAAATCTCACTTTTTGTTCTATTTCAAAGTGGCTGCTATGTTGCAGAATCGGCTGCGAAAAAAAAAATTTGGATTTCCGTGGTTGAACTGAACCGGCGCCCTTTTGTTCTCACACGTCTTGTATTTTCTGTTTGGCGTTTGGCAGCTTGACATTGGAATGCGACTCTCGGGCGCTTTTTGCCTGAAAAGCGGGCGGGATTTGCATTCTAATTAGCTGGTCTCTCGTTCCAAACAGTAAAGTAAATAGTGACGTTTTGCTTTTTGGAGTTAGGTGCTTAATTTGGTTGCTACACGAAGTTACTTTGTTTATCTGCATTCCGTTATCTGAAGAAGCCCTCGGTGAAATTTTGCTCTTTCTTTTTAGTTGCTTTTTCTTTTTATCAATTTGGAATTTAATTTAACTGCGTTTCTTGGATTTGAATTTTCTTGTTACTGAGTTCTTGGAATAAAGAAGTTTTTATTTACTCTTGTGTTTTGAAGAAGGAGCGAAGGCCTTGCAGTTCCTCCCGGTCACTTGTGCGCAAATCTTCGTTGTTTGAGGATTTGCAACAACCATATTAAAAGCATAAAATAAAATCCAGTCCAGAGGTCTGCAAGTACTTTGAAAATGCAGAAGTTATCTCCGTGATGCGTAGATAAGTAATGGCTATCAAAACATGTTGGTATTGAATGACATCATTTAACATGACACTGGCATCAAACCGCGCTTTAACACCTAACTTTTCAAAAGCAGAAGCACAATGCAGAACATCAATTACATCGCAGAACACGCCGCTGGAACCGTCTTCAAATGTGCCGAAGATATTTCAAAGATATTCGTGCTTAGACCACCATCTAGTTGCATAGAGAACCAAGTTGAGAACGTGGGCATAGCACCATGTGTGAATGTGACCCGGAGATTCTTTTTCAATAAAAGCTGTAAATCCATTATACTGCCCCGACATGTTTGATACTCCGTCTGTACTGTCGAAGATGCATTTGGAAACGTCTATGTTTTGCTTCTACAAAACTTCTTTCAACAAATTCCACAGGTCTGCTCCACTTGCCGAGTGGCTGTCAACAACGGCAAGAAGTCGTTTTTCGACGTTTTCCCTAACAAAGCGTAGAATAACTGAACATTTGTCGGTTGAAGTTATATCTTGAGTTGAATCGATTTGAACTGAGTAAATGCCTGCTTCTCTAACCGAGTTTGAAATTTCTTCTTTGATTAGCTTAGATATAATACAATGATAGAGTTAACAGTAGTTTTGGAGATAAATGTATTTCTGTTTGCACAATTATGCTTGTGCTTGTCGGAATTGTTTTGCAAACATTTTTTAATAACATTTTCCAAATGACATTTTAGAATGTTATCGTACTCCGCAAGAAGAATTACAGTCTCCAAAAATGTTCCGTGATCAACTTTTTCATCACATAAAGTAGATACCGCTTCTGAACTCTCTGTTGCCCTATATCTCGTTCCCCGTTTTTCGATCATTTTCAAAATGGAGACGACTCTGTCGAGGAAATTGGTCTTCTTTGCATGACCTGTTTGTTGCGTAATGATGTTTGACTGACAGTAAGTAGGTCTACCACTGTCTTATTGCTGCTGAATCGTATGTGAGCTTCAACACATGCCTTGTGTTTTTGAGAACTTTCGTGTTCATCAATTCGTTGGTAAATGTGTTTCCACGAATTGAAACCCGTTAGAAATTTGCTGGGGTTCTGATTGCTACTAGTAGTAGTACCATATGCAATGCAAATATTGCAAAATAGAGCTTCTTTTTCTTCAGAATACTAGAACCATAATCACTGCAAACGACCCCCAGAGTCATCAGGTCGGAAGTACACATTTGTAGCGTTGATATTGGTTGTTTCTGGTTGATGTGGGCGAAACTCGAAATATTCGGTTAGTTTATCTCGTTTTGGTTTTACAAACCACGAGTGTCACAAAAGAAATTATAGACTGATCTCGTTGAACTTCTGAAACTTGAGCGGATATTGCAGAATAGTCTCTACTGTCTGATATTGCTGAATAGAAATCTACAGACTGCTGACATTGACTTTCTAAAACTTGCGTCAGGGAAGCAGAACATACTTGAGAATTATCTTGGCTGAGGTTGTCTAGTTTTGGTTCATCAGTATATACAGTCTGGACTTCGCTTTCTAATCAGAGCAATTTTGATTTACTAAATCTGATGCTGATACATCATGATAACTTACAGACTGATGCTGATCTTGATGTTCTAATAGAAAAGCGGAATTAATTGTCGTTTGGCTTTCTGTTGAGATGCTTGCTCTTGTAAATGCTTCGTAAATGTTCACACATTTGGCAGCAATTTCTTTCAATTTCTTTCACGCTCTTTCTCAGCTCCATCTTTCCGCTTTTTCGTTTCTTTTTTCATTTTTTAAAATTTAGAGAGGCCTGAAAAATGGATGGTAAAACAACTATGTTGCATACGTGATATTAGTTCTCCTGCGACTTTTTATTACGCCATAGTACTGCAAATTAAGAAAAGAAGTTACCACTGATGCCTTATTTATTATTTTACGTCAAGTCACGACAGCCACAAATTCCAATAAGAAAATTATAGATAGGCTATACAAAAATAATGTTACCGAAAAATAATTGCGAAATCATTATGTATGGAACTGGTTCATATTCTTAATCATTTGTTAGCTTCTTAAAGTTAAATTTTGAGGCAGCCCAGTGAATCGCTGGACCGGCCCACAGTCGAGCGGTCCACCGGGAAACTACCGAATTTCTGCCGGGATAATCCACCCCTGTGGTCTCGTGGCCCTTTATGATCTCAATGTTTATTGTGATTTGATAAGCGATTTTATCACCGTTGCTCTGCTTCAGCTATATCGATGGATCTTTGGAGCAGGAGCTAGTGAACTGCTCGCGTACAATCAAATCAATCACGCCTGTGAAGGTTTGCTCCACTTTCGCCAACTCTACCCACTTAGTGAAATAGTTTTTTAACCTAAATATAAATTAACTTGGGCTTTCGTGTCCCTCCGGTGTAGCTTCTCGAAATTTCTCGCGGTATCCGCGCTCAATGAAATCATACCTTTCCAATAAAGCAACTTTAAGGCGCTCATAATCCATTGCTTCTTCTGGCGACCGTCTATTATATATTTCTACCGCCTTGCCCGTTAACAGCGGGGTCAACTGGGTCGCCCAAGCACTTTTATTCCACTTGGCCACACTAGCGTACCATTCAAATCTCAAAAGATATTCGTCCAAACTATTTTTCCCGTCCACAAAAGATGGTAGCGGTGGCGTCCTCACAACATTTCCAACCGATCCTTCATTCACTTGCTCGCCATTCTGAGATTGGGAGAGCCTCCTCGCTTCCAATTCCAACCTCAGCTTTTCAACTTCGAGCTCAGCCTTCCTTTCTTCTGCCGCTATTCGCCGTTCTTCGGCCTGAGCTGCTAACCTTCGCTCTTCAGCCTGAGCTGCTAACCTTCTTTCTTCAGCTTCAGCCTCTATTTTTCGTTCTTCAGCCGCTATTCTCCGTTCTTCAGCCTAGGCTGCTAACCTTCGCTCTTCAGCTTCAGCCACTACTCTTCGTTCTTTCGTTTGAGCCTCTCTCATTCGGCGGCATTCTTTCGTTATAAGCTTATTCCTCTGCTTCTCATCCAAGCCCAACGACTCTACTTGTCTCTTCAAGTCCTCCAACTTCTCCATATTAAGTTCTTCCGCAGCCATTTAAAATTACCAACCGATAAAAATAAATGTAATTCCCGGACGAGCCCCCAGATGTCGCGTTTTAATAATAATATAGAACTTTTTTGATTCTATCTCAATCTTAAATTCCTTTTAAAATTGAGGCGACGTGTGATAATCGCTTGGATAATTAGGGCTGACTGCAACTTATAATAAAACTTGGAAAAGATTGGCTTCGACTAAAAACACCTTAAACCACGTTAAGAACAGAATAATGTATTCGCAGAAATAATACTTTACGACTTCAAGCTTCTTTGCTCAACGATCTCAGAATTAATCGCTTTACTACACAATCAGAAAACCGCAAAAACTAATTTCACCAATATCTGCTTAATACTCGCCACGTCCACAGAATTCACAATAAATCATCATAAAAAACAATGGCTCTTCTTTACTCCGTCAATCAATCTCTCTCTCTCCCTGTTACAACGCTTCTCTATACTACTACTACTAAAAAAAATCTCGTCGCCTTAAATATAAATCGAAAAAAAATCCAGAAAACGCTAGAACGGAATCACGTGCAAAAAGAAAAAAAGCATTTCGAGTTATGTAATTGGTTATCGAAATTCTTCGAAGAAGCTAGAATCACTAGATCAATCTGAAATTTTATTATGTCATACAGGATTGTGACGTAATAAAGGCATACTTACAGCAAATCCAATTGCGAAGAAAAAAGGTCTTTTTTTTCTCAATCAGTAGCCGAGCGAACAAATAATACAGCACTTTACACATATATGAAAACTACGCTTACAAGGCAAATTTCCTTATTCGTGACAGGCACTGTCGGACTGTAAGGCAACCTAAATGATCAGATGCACAAATTGAGTACGTTTACAAAAACGCTAATATTACCAGTCAAAAACAAAATGGTTTTAAACTGTCACTCATATCCTGATTATAACCAGATAGCGACCTAGTTAAAATTTTTTCGCCTTTCGTCTAGCTTTCTAAACTTTTTGAAGTACTCCACTAACTCTGCAAATTGTCACGTTCATCTACATGTGACCTAGCCAAAAGAAAGCACCGTCTTAAAATCACACCGGTTGAAGTTTTCATGGTTTCCAACTTCTGAGTTCGTCTCTCAAATATAACAAATCAGTTAATATGGACATCAAAACAAAAATTTGATTTTTCGGTAACTAAAAACAAACAAAATCGAAACGTGACAAATTTGTTGAGTTGATCAATAGAAGGTTAACGTCAATCGACGGCTAACAATTACTACAGTTGGTTGAACATTACAATCTTATACATTTCTGAATACAATTAGATGACAAGTTACTTCGACCGTATCCTCCTACTAACCGGTACAATGAGAGAATTAGAAATAACTAGCATTTAAGTTTACCTGCAAATGAGCTCTATTCTGAACTTCTTTTATAAATCGAAGTTTTTAAACTACGCAAATGTCGTGTGTGTGACCTTAAAATACTAGACAGCCACTGACACTTAACTTAGTAATTAGCGCCTTTACAGAAGGCTGTGCGATAGTGCTTAACAAGCGTTATTCGCAGTCCAATCTGCAAGTAAGAGCTAGTGTTTGCTGGCAAACCTTGAGAAACACTTTTCCCACCTGCCAGTGAAAAAAGCATAGTTAGCCACCCTCTGACGGAATTACGAAGAGATGATCGTAAAAACGCACGCACTTTTTATTTCCTTTTGATGTCAAGAAACGAAATTATTAAGTTCTACAAAAAAAGTTTCGCCGGCTGCCCTAATTGGCATTGACTAAAGTTGATAAGAAGCAAGAAAGTGTGTTGATCACGAATCCGAGCCGTGAGGTCAAGACATCATTGCTTCAACATCAAGACCCTAAGTGGAGGCCCAAAAACAAGACTTTAAATAAGTGGTATCGAGATCAAAACCGGTCTAGGAAACTACATCACTGTATTTTATTTTATTTTTGCGTACACCCTAAATATACTTTAATGCTGTTACAAAAAACGCTAATAATGCTTTACGCCTAAAGTGGTGATTACATAAACAGTTCGACTTTATGTACAAGCTCTATATCGGAAAACATTAAAGCTTGGTGCTACATAGTGGGAAACAAGCATAATTTTAAGGAAACCTGAGCAGCGCCAACTCTTATCTTTCTAAATTACATAACTACACAAAAATCAAACTTTTAAATAACATACTTTATATTTAAGGATGAAAATCTGTTTCATCACACGAGGTCAAAAGATAAAAGGTAGGAAGCTACAAGTTTCCATAATCATAACAATAAAATCGCCTACTTGCCTGTCTACCTCAAAAATAATTCTCGCCAACTTGCAATCAGCTTTCAGCATAACGGACAAATATCAAAAGTTGCTTGATCTATGACTCAGATAAATATTTTTGGCTACAATTAATGATTTTGTGCCAAACGCGGTGTCGCTAAGGGCATGCCACCATTTCGTTCAGCAGAATTTATTTGTGCCTAACCGATGATGTTTGTAACGCATGTGTGAACTGTTTAGCTACTAATGGATAAAACTTTCTATTTGTGGACATTCACGTAAAACTGAAACATGAATAAAGTTTTCATCGATTTTACCATAAAAAAAAAGATTGTTTTCAGATTACTGCAGCTGCGACAGTAAATTGTAATGATAGCCAAGCTACCAAAAACTCGTAGATAGAACAAAAGCACTTATTGAATGTCTGTGGGCAGAGAGTGCAAAGCCACATGCTATTCTGTATAGAATGCAAAGACAACTTATATTTCCAGTATTATGTCTGTGGCAAACTTCGACGAATAATCGGAAGGATTTAAAGACGGAAGCGAAAGTACATGTATAAGTAATTTAATTTATTTGCCTTTAGTTCCAGTAGATACTCTTTGCTGGTTTTGATGCAAAAACTCTGTGAAAAAGTTGCTTCTTACAAGCGTGATCGTGCTTGGGCGGCTAGGTGTTTCTTTAAGTTGTTAATGGCGAAATAATCTTGATTGTCACTTTAGTGATTATGGTCTAGGTAACACTCAAACTTGGGCTGTCTCAAATTCACTTTCTATTTTAAAGTCTTTATATGACATCAAATCTGTTTACCAGATCTTTTTCCCAAACTACCTTGATCAACCATTCTTTTTCAGAAGAAACCATCAGCGCTGGGGAACACTGCTGGAACATACTGAAAGGGCTCGTCGAAAAGGACGGTACAATCTGATTGGATTTTCAAACATATAAAGGAGCAGCAGAAAAGCCCGGTTTACCAATTTTATGGTTGAAAATCCCTGCTGCTATGGAGACTACACAAGGAGCTCTAATTCGACTGGAGCGCTAGTCTGGGAACTAGTGTCCACCTCTCAGTCCGAGCAAATGTGAAGCCCCCTTTTTCTTGGTGGATCACTCCTAATCAACTCTCGCCTCCGCTTCAATTCCACTCCAACTTTCCTTGAGTTCACTTTCAATCACACTCTTTCCTTTTCTAAGCACGTATCTTCGCCGAAGACCAAGTTTGCCATCGTCTCATGGCATTACGCTGTAGATCTGCTTTTTCTAGCTTTTGTATAACGCTTTTCTTCTGCCACTTTGCACTTATGCTTTACCTGGATGGTTTTCATTTTTTAGCGCAAACAAATTTACCAGTTTGGAACGCCCTTCACCGAGCGGCTAGTCGCGCTATCAACGGCTACTTCTCGTTTCCCCCTACCCCACCTGTTCTTACTGAGGCTTCTCTACCTACCTTAGGAGTCATTCTGACTCATTTCACTGAGTCTTCTTATGAGCGGGATCTTCGCCTCCCAACATTTGTTTCTATTTCTGATTTGGCCAGACTTGGTGTAAAACCCAAACTATCCAGATCTTCCTGGAGAGATTTTGCATCCACTTACCCACTCATGCTTTCTCCTACATCTCTTAAGGAAGCTCTCTTTGCTTACTCTTCCTCTCCTTCTAGGAATCAGATTTCTTTCACGGTGAAGTCCACCCTTTTCTAAATCATGCTTCCATTCTAACCCCCTCTTCCTTGTCTAAAAGCGATTCTTGCTCACCTTGACTCTCTCCCATCTCAAGATCTGGTAATCTGGACTGATAATTTTCCTTTTGGCAAACGCTGCTCAAAGTCCTGGCTAATTACTTTATTTGTAGTTCTGAGAGCACCTTTTTCTTTTCGCCACGCCCAGTTTAATCAAGTTTAAAGTCACACTTGTTCGTGCTGCCGATGCCTGCAACATTCCGCAAGCTCACCGCTGGTCTCGGCAGCACGAACGAATCTGCCATTTCTCTTCTTCTCCTCTCGGACTCTCGCTTTGCGCTCGCCACACTATTTTCTCCTTAATATTTCCTTTCACCATAGACTCCTGGCACTTCTGGCAGGAGCTGTCTTCTCTCTTTCCCTGTATCATCAAGATTCAATGGGTAACCAAAAACTCATTTCTTCCAAAAAAATGACGCGGTTGATAAGCTGGCCAAGCGGGGTGGGCTACTCTTGCCTTCTGCAATTTCTTGTAGTCACTCTCTTCTCGCATCCACTAATCACTTTTCTCAAACTGGAGACGTACGGTCTTATCTAAATTCTTTGACACACAGTTACCCACGGTTTCTGCTGACAAACTTTTGCTTCTTTGCCACACTCGCTGTGTTCTATCTCGTCTTCCCTACAACGGACTCAGCCTTTTGTTTAATTCTTACCTTTTTAAAATCGGCAGAATTAAGAGTCATCTATGCAGCGCCTGCAATCATCCGAATTGGGGCACATCTCATCTCAATCTTCACTGTCCAGCTAGAGACTCTTTGCGTTGCTCACTTTTTGGCGAATCTTTCTCTCTCCACGACCTCTGGTCCAGGCGCTGGGGAATTGCCCGGCTTCTGAGCTCCATGGTCTTCCGCCATGCCCCCATCCAGCAGAAGGGGTCGGGTAGCAACAAGAACAAGCTGTTGAAGAACAGGAACTATCCGAGTGCGATTAGGACGACTGTTCTAGCGATGATGAAACGAGCCAGAAAGAAAGCACCAATTTACGTGCTTTGACAAAAACAAAAAAATCAACAACTGAAACGAAAGATAAAACATTCAACAATCAGTAGTTGTGACCAGGAATAAAAAAATAATAACATGGTAATTACAAGTGAGAATTCGATGTATCAGAGAAAAATTACGTTTACAGTTCAACTCTGCGCATCTGACATTCAAGAAATATGCAAATTCATTTATCAACGTAAAAAAAGCGTTATTTTATTGTGCAGAGGTTTTGTTAAAAAAAATTCCTTACCCTCAACCCAATAATGTCTAGCTGTCTGTTTGCATTTCACTCAATTTCAGTCTACTAATTCTTTCTGTTTTAGCCAATTAAAACAGTCCAAACAGTTATTTTCCTCAAAATTATAAAAAAACTTTGTTCGATAAAAATCAATTTATAATTGACAGCTGTCGGTATTGCAGTTGCTTAAGCACAGCAATTTTAAAATTCCTCTGAACTACAACTGCATGACACAATTACCTTGATCTTACTTGCTACGTTATTCTGCAAGAACTCGAAATAACTGACAGTCAAATTATCCCTCAAATGAGTTTTCTTGTGAAATTCTTTCATGTTCTGATTTGAAACTGCAACCATGGTAGATGCATGAGTGAGTAAAAGTACTAGATCGCTGCTGACACTAATTTGATTAGCAGTTAGTGTCTTCACAGAAAACTGTCGGATAAAGATTAAAAAGCGTTGCTCGCTGACCACTTTGCAAGAGGAAGTGTTTGCTGAAAAATTGTAAGAAATATATTTTGGCATGGACTGACACGAAAACTTGATTTGCCATCTTTCGACACGGTTAAAGAAAAGAATATCGATAAGAACGCACGCAATTTTTTGTTCATATTTAATGCCAAGGAAAAGATTTCTCTAGAGTTCAGAAAAATTAAAAATGATTGTCTATTTCTTAAACAGGTATCAACAAAAAGTTAGTTGGTAGCAAGAATTCTTCTGTTTAGTGCTACAGATGTAATAGTGAGAAAAAATTGGTCGCCAAAACAAAGAACTTAGTTAAGTATCTTGGCCTTGTGTAACCCCGAGTCGCAAGACTTACACATCAAAGCTTCAACACCAACACCTAGGTATTAACCGGAGGATCGAAACTAGATGTAACGCCAAGATCAAGACTTCACAAAAGTGTTTTTTGAAAGCAAAAACAATCTCAAGCATTACATCATTTTTTGCTCTGTCATTCACTTAAGTTGCTAGCAAGAATGCTTCTTTAGCGTCCAACAACTGTCTGTTATTGAAGACATTTTAAGCCCGAAGCATGCTGGTTTTTGTTGCAATCGATTATACGTTGTTAAGAAATTCGAAATCACCTAAAGCTTTCTAGAGGGGCTGGAAAAAATACCTCTCGACTGGGGTGCTTTTGTTGATTTGAGCTCGACATGCATTGTAGCTTTTTTGGGGCTGCTTTTGTTCATCAGAGCTCGACATATAATATATTTCTTGTGTTTGTATAGATAATCACAACGCAAGTTCTTTCAACCATATTCTAATCAGTTGACCGACCGGGTGCCTGTCATGCCACTGGGTGCTGAATTGAGGGGTCAAATGACTAATAATTGGTTCGTTGCTCGTTTGCTCCACCCTCACAACCTGGATAAGCTTTTCAATCTCAGCGGGCTATGCAGGACTTCAAAACTCCAGCTCTGAAATGGTTGAAGGAAACGTATTCCTTTCTTGGGAGAGCTGAACCTGGACGGAGACAATCCGAAGAAAACTTTGTTGCAAATGATTTCTTAATCTGCTGTCAGCTGGTTTGCGTATGGAAATTTACCACATTTAATTTATTAAAAAAAGCATGTCGACATTGTTGAAGTGCAAGCTAGTGAAAGCTGTTGAAAGTTTAATTTTGATATTGCACTTTGAATCATATCCCAATTCAAAAATGAGGTTTTAAGCGTAGACAGATAGGTAGACTACTTTATTGTTATAGACTTGATAAATTAGCATTGGGGTTCATCCCACCGATGATCTTTTGACCGACGTTACAAATTACAAAAAACATTTAAACATTAAATAGTAACTTTTCAACACTTCAAACATCTACAAAAACAAGACAACAATCTTTTGAAAACATTCTTTTTCTTTTTTTCTGAATAAAAAGAAATTTATTAAGTGTAGATTTATATATAAAAGTTTTGCATTTATGGTTGACCTCAGAGATATCCAAATGAGGCAAAGCGACGTCTTGGCGGGTCCTTCTGAAATGGCAAGGCTGTCGTAAACTCACATTTGCCTTTAATTACAAGAATTTCTATCTATGTTTGATCTCAAAAAAAATGATCAATGATCAAAATGTGGCATTAAATGTCCCAACTTTTTTGAAAGGATACTTGTCACAAAAGAGGGGACGATTCTCTTGGACCCTCCTTCCGGGATTCATTGGTTTAATAATGCAGTTCAAAGGCTCTCAAACATTTTTCGATCCAATGCGTTTGAAAAACTAGCTAGCTGTTTTTTGATGCACCAGAAAATACAACACTATGAGGATTTACTCTCCGTTCCGCGAGGCATTGATGTATTTGTCAAGTTGAAGATCTTTTTTTAGGACATTTTTATAAACAATTTTCATGTCCATTTGCTGACGTACCTTTTTTAAATGAAATTTGGGATATGACTTGAAGAAATCGTGTGGTATGACTTGTTGAAATAATTTTTTTACACTTTTATAAAAGAAAAAGATTTTTTTTTGGTGATCGATCAAGCAAAGTTGAATTTGTGCTCTTTCTTTCAGGAAGGTACATCAGTACATCCCGATTTCTTATACGACGCCCATGGAAAATAACACAACGCTCCAGGGCGTCGTGACGCACAGTTGAAACCACTGCTGCAGTTGAATGCACTGTTATAAGATGTAATGACAGTTTATGAGTGTTTTGTATATAGTGCATTGTTTGATATAATGTTTAAGATTTGCGCATTGGTAATGCGTGCCCCTTGAAAACCACTGGTATATCTAAATACTTTGTTTTCCACAGTAAAAGTATTCAAAAAGCAAAAAGTTTTAGCTTTTCGGAACAGTACATTTATTTTAGCCTTGAAATTACTAACAAACTTCGTCTAAAATACATGTTCCTCCTACTATATCTTATATTTTTGTGGCTGTAAAAAATCTTGCTTCTAGTAAAAAACAAATTTTAGTATTTTGGACAAGCATTTTTCTAGGACATTATTTTTAAGATCAAATTATGCCTCCTCCTGGCAATAATAAGCAAAATCTTTATTTTATTGCATGGATGCTGCCCAATATACATTTATATTAAGCGCGAGATCGAAAGAGTTAAGCGCGAGATTGTGCACTGTTTCGCCAGACAATCCTGCCGAAGTACTGCGCGGGGAAATCTTGCTGCTGTACGGGACTAACCAAGAGTTGCTGAACCCCTTACGACTACCCTGGATTGAACCCGCATATCCGGTAAAAACGGGAAAATAGTGTAGGGTGAGGCATCCCACCCTCATTTTCGAGTGGGGCAAATGCATTGGTTTCACCCAGCCGCCAAAATTTTTCTCCGCGTATTTTACACAAATTTCATTTAAACACCACGCGCCTGACTGCCCGCTCTACAACAGTCCTGGGCTACGTAAATTCTGACAACATGGTTTGGAGGCGTCGATGGTTTGATTCCACTAGCGCAGCAGCTCGCACTGGTGACGTTGGTCAGCGCGTTGTTATGGTTCGTGATACTTGATCTTTCAACCCCGATGCCACAACTATTCATTATTTAGTCACGCTTTACGTCCACCTGCAATGCAGGGAAAAACATTATTCTATAATTCTATGCACACAAAGCCGCTTCCGGAGCGCCGTGTTGGGTGGAACGAGTCCTTGCTGATGGGATCAAAATCCCGAAACCTGGGTCCGGGGGTGGTCTTGCCTACTTTGCCATGACTTAACGTAAAACCAATTTTATCCCGAAGGCGTGTTGCGTCGCGAGTAGTATAGGATGATTCATTTGGCGTCAATTTAGGAGGTGCTATTAGAAGGTACTATGACGTCACGAGTTGGGGAATTTTTTTGGTCACGAGTGAAGGGATTTTTGAAGTGAGGGGAATTTTTGAAGTCGAGGAAGTTTTGGTCAGGAGTTGGGGAATTTTGGAAATCGGGGAAGTTTTGGTCACGAGTGAGGGGAATTTTTTAATGAAAGGGGTGGGAGGTGATACAATGGTGGGGGAGATTGGGACCTTACAAAGTAGTAAAGTGTTTTGTATTACTAGAAGTCGGTAAGGAGTTAATTATCGAAAGTTTTTAGAATATAAAGATTACGTTTTATTTAGT
The DNA here is from genome assembly GCA_963675345.1 of Trididemnum clinides. Taxonomy (NCBI): domain Eukaryota; kingdom Metazoa; phylum Chordata; class Ascidiacea; order Aplousobranchia; family Didemnidae; genus Trididemnum; species Trididemnum clinides. Next base: position 29,826,964 of record OY776298.1, on the reverse strand, counting down.
TGTTTGTTAGGAATCTTTGCCTCAGACTTACCCAAGCTTTTTCTCCGCACTGTGTTTACATGATGAAAAGTTCTAAGGAAGCTAATTTTATTTGAAGAAGGTCGGAGAGAGCTAACCATAGGTTTTTAATTTTATGTGATGGAGGTCTGGGGGAGTTTCCACCAATCTGAGGAGACTAGTTCCAACATGGTGTCATTTCAAAAAATTTGATGTCATTCTTATGACTTGTTATTACATAAAGATTTTTTTTTTGATTCTGTATTTCAATGACGAGTCTGTTTTTAACCAGACCATGGGAATGTAGTTACATCTTTCTTGCGCAATCGGTGACGTAAGTTTTAACTTGACCGTGGGAATGTAATTGTATGCTTATTGTGCAATCCATGACATATTGTATTTTTAGCCATGTGCGATCTTTGATTTTGTTCAGACTGGTCCGGACTTTATTTATTTTTGAGTTTTTTTGCTGCAACCCGCCAATGTTCTCATATGGGAGCATAGGTGTATCTCAAAATCCTTTTTTGCTAAAAAGATAGTGTTTGTATATCAAATCAATGGTTCAATTTAGTATTATACAGCGCAACTGAATAAAAATAGACAAATAGAACAAGTAGTGGTTAAAAAAGGGTTAAAAGATGGGAAAAATGGCTATGACAATCCACCAAGTGACAACACTCCTCACTTTACCTACCTAAGAACATGGACGAGATGTAAAAAGTAAGCTCAATCAAAGAATAACGTCAAAACTTGAATTTTCAAAATAGTAATTGACTTAAATTATCTGACGTTGACAGTGCGTTTTGAAGATTTGTTTTCATTCTTTTTTCATCAGTAGTCAAAGGCACAACTTTTTTTTTCATCAGTAGTCAAATAGGGAGGGTTTTTCATCAGTAGTCAGGTGGGAAAAATGGAAGTTGCAGAGTTGAAAATGGTGAGATGGGCACTGGGAGTGACGAGAAAGGACAAGATAACAAACGAATACGTGAGAGGGACTGCGAAGATCGAAAAGTAGGTGACAAACTTCGGAATGCAAGGCTACGCTGGTATGGCCACGTGAAAAGAAGAGAAGAAAGCTACGTGGAAAAAACGATGATGGAGATAGTGGTGCCAGGTAGAAAGAAAAGAGGAAGGCCAAGGAGAAGGTGGCTGGATTTGGCAAAAGAAGACATGGAAAGGGTTGGAGCTAAGGAAGGAGACGAAGTCGATCGGGAGAAGTGGAAAATACTTTCGCGCTGTGGCGACCCCGAATAGGGAGAAGCCGAAAGAAGAAGAAGTCAAATGGACAGCACTAAAATATCGAAATTACGGAATTAGAAAAATACCAATTACCTTTAATCCAAAAATAACAGCCAAACAACTTGTCAAAAACATACTGTGAACCTTTCGCCCTCAGCTGGTGCCAATTTCAACACAAATAGTGTACAACAAAAAGGTTGACTACCAACTTCGCCATACCGACACCTATCATTTTTTAGTGTCAATATGTTTTTGACAAAGTTGTTTGGCTGTTCTTTTTGGATTAACGTTACTAGTTTTTTTCCTATTATAGGGTGTGCCTAAATGGAAGTCGCACAAATATGGGTTTTAAGAAAGAAAACTTAGTTGTGCTCAACTCAATTCTCTGATTAGTTTTTATCACTGCCCTAAACTTCCGCTTTTCTCTTAACTTACGCACTTCTTTAGTTGGTAGTTTTTTTGTATTTCAGTAAATAAGTAATTTCTGGTTTAAAATGAATTTTCTTTATTTCATTTTTGAAATTAATTTTCACATTTTCGTGATTTAGCAATTCCATGTGAACTTATGTATATCCGTAATTCCGTATTATTGTCCATTAGTATTGTCCATTAAAAGTATTAAAGTAATGATAAACCCAATTTCACAACAGTCATAGCCTAATATGTTAATTCATATTGGCTTATGACTATTGGTGCAGCTGGGGAAGTAAGAAGAATAGGATAGGAGACTATACTCTCTCCCTCAATTAGATTGGATCTCGATTTCGATTTGATCTTCATCATCCTTTTTTTGAATACCACAAGTATTTTCCAAATGCAAATATCATTCGATTTTGATTTAGTAATAACTTTGAATTTTGAAGTCAATTAGGCTTTAAGTTGCAATTAAAGCCAAAAACAGAAAGCTTGTGGATCACTTATTGAGTTATGATATAATTTAGGTGAAGTTATCTGTTTTAGAAAATGATTTAAAAAATTTGGCTTTTCCAAAAATGTTTTTCGACTTGCACCCAAGTGTACCAAATGCCCTGCTTGTTTGAGAAACGCGGTTAAAAAAGCATTGTTCCATCAGTTTCGTTTAGCTTCGCCTTCAAAAATTCTGATTAAGTGCCCATTGCCATCTCGCTGGGTTGATTTGAGTTTATAATTGAACTGGATAGGAGGCCTATCGCTATACTATATTTACTTGTAGTCATTCTGTTTCTATCGGCATTACTAGTTTACTGAAGCTACACGTTAAACAAGTGTTTCCCAACTTGGAGTTCTTGAGAAGGCTTCCACGAAAGCTTTGGTGAATTTTGATAAAGGCTGATTTCCAAAAAAAGATCTTCACATCACCGATCCAAATAGCTATTGGGTAGGGGTCCGCAGCACAAACAGTTTTTCTTAAGGGATCTGTGACTACAAAATGATTGGGAAACACTGCCTGGTAAAGTGGAAAAATTATCTTTAAAGAACGCCCAACTAATAACTCACAAACATGCCAACACATGAAGTAGCACAAGAGCTTTGGCGTCAGGGATGCAAGGTAGTGGAGCATAGGCGTAGCCAGGGGGGAGGCAAAGGGGCCATGGCCCCCCTGAATTTTAAGTCAAATTACAAAACAGTGTCAAAAAAATAAAAACATAAATTTTTTTGCGCCTCTGCAGGTACATTAGAGTTTATTGTTGACTTTTAGCAAGGGGGTAGAAAGGGGGGGTGGGGAGAGCGCGACTTTTTAAGTTTTTAAACTTTTAAATGTTATCAAACAAGATGTGTGCGTTTTACACACTAAATATTGCCGAAGTTTTTCTTCTATGTCGCATTCGAGTGATGAATTGATATTCCAAGTTATGGTAATTGCAAGAAATAAGCGTCTCGCTGAGCGCTTTCTTGTTTTATTGCGATGCGGACTACTACAAAGACGTTGGTTCTTTTATCAGAAGGTTCAGCCTACCAGTGGAAGTGGTTTCATTGAAATTTCTTATACAGGGTGCGGACAAAGCCCTTGGACAACGTAAAAATTGAAAGTCATGTCAAATAATAAAAATTAATTGTTTGTAGTTATATTCATGATTTACAGAATTATCAAATTTTTAACTACAAACAATTAATTTTTTTTATTTGACATGACTTTCATGAACAATAGTACAAAATCTCATTCAATATCTCCCTCTCTGGCCTGAATTACACGCTCAAGTCTGCCACGAAAGCCCTCTGCTGCTTTACGCAGGGTTTCTTGGGGTATTTTCGCCAATGCCTTCTCAAGAGAACTCTTGAGGGCTTCAACTGACACATGAAAAGAAGCACAGGCATCTGCCTCCAAAAGGGACCAAACACAAAAGTCCATCAGGTTGAGATCTGGTGATGAGGGTGGCCAAACCTCCTTGCTCCAAAATCCTGGAAAATGGTCTTGGCACCACTTCTGTGTCTTCTTGGACGTGTGTGATGGTGCACCGTCTTGTTGGAAGATGAACGGCTTGTCTTTGAAGTGCTTTTTGGCTGCTTGAAGTGCAGGAGTCAAGATTGTTTCAATGTACGCATCTGTATTCACTTTTTCTCCTTGTGAAACAAAAATGATGGTGAACTTCCATGTTTTTGAAATGGCGGCCTACACCATGACACAAGAAGGTTCTCGTGTCCGTACCTGTCTTGTGAACAATTTTTCGACAGAGAAAATGATCTCGCTCGAATCCGTAGGCCTACCTGCCTTCAACTTGTTAAGAAAAATCTTCGCTCGAGCCAGTCTTTTTTCTTTTTGGAGGTCTGTGACGTGCTGACGAGTTCGCATTTTGAGAGACGACATCTTCAAATCGGTTTTAACAATGTTTCTGATCGTCTTCCCACTGACACTCATGTCACGGGCCATTGCCCTCATGGATCTTTTGGGATTGCGTTGGATTCTGGCTCTTGACAGCATTAATCATCTTTGATGTCCGAGAAGATCGTGGTCTTCCACTTCGAGGACGATCTTCGGTACTTTGAAGATCTTTAAATCTGCTAACCGTGTGGTAAACAGTTGATCTTGGAGCTTTAAGAAGTTTCACAATCTCAGAATTTGTGTTTCCAGCGCGATGGAGCTCAATGATGGCTGCTCGTTTATCACTCATACTCAATATTAAAGCTAAATTTTGACAAATATATGTAACAATCTGAAAGAGGGGTGATAAAATTATTAATATTCAACAGTGTGAAGTCAATGCATATGTTTAAGAGTAATTAAATTAAGTATTATATCTTGTCCAAGAACTTTGTCCGCACCCTGTATAGTGCGTCATACATCACAATTAAAGTTGAACTATTAAAGCCGTTCTTTATAAAACTACATTAGATCAGTGAAATCGCATTCGCACTTTCTCAGTTTTGTACAGCAATTTTTATAGTAGCGACGAACGTAGTTCACGAAAGGCAAAATGCCGTTACAACTAAATGACGTCACATTGATAGTTGCAAAATTTGGCCTCCTCTCAATTTTTTTCTGGCTACGCCCTTGTAGTGAAGGACCAGAGTAAAGTGATTCCTTAAAACAAGATGCCTAAATAACCTATAATTCGAAGTATTAAAAACTAAAATATACAGCGCTTCAAACATTTAATGCCCTTCTTTAGAGATCACTCCTGACATTGCGAAAAATTAACACGGTTTTCAAAATTTTACTTAACATTGTTTTTGTCCATCCCAAATCAAATTCTTACTTCGCCCTGGTTTTAAGGAACCAAACAAAAATACAAAATAATGCTTTATTAAACATAATCAAATTAACGTTTTATTAACATAATCAAATTATGTTAATTTGATTATGTTTAATAAAGCATTATTTTGGATTTTTGTTTGGTTCCTTAAAACCTGGAAGAAAAGTTCCCCCCTATCCGAAATTTATTACTTCGCCCTGCTTAGCACTTTCGTAGAGCCTTTTCGTCATTTACGTTTACGCTGCATTGCTGCACTGGCAACTAAATCAACAGCTTCCCATTCAACGCGTTATTTTGCTGATCAATGATCAATGCTTTTGATAATCTGCTTGTATATTTGCATAGACACACTTCTGAGCGTCAGGGCAATTATTGAACAAAATTGATCAGCGCTTTAGCGTGTCGCGCCTCATATTTCATCAAGCTGCCATGCTAAACATTTGTTTTGTCCGCTCTTTATACTTTTTTTACTCCGAGCCTATCTTCAGCTGCTTTGCTCTCTGCTCCCGCCGGTGTGTGAACCTAGCTTTTGCTGTGCGTGCTGAGTATTTTTGGAACTTCGTGCGTCCGTAGTTCGACGCCCAGCCAGTTTGCAGCTGTTGCTACTAAGTTTTGGTTGCAACTATTGCTGTCGCTGTTACCCGTCAATTAGCCGACTTTACTGTAACTTGCTTATGATTTGTTTTTATTAGTTTGTGCGATGAGCACTGCTCAAAGAGTATCGTGCGCTTATAGTTCGCACGCCGAGTGATTGAATCTCACGCCAGGAATTATAGCCTGTCAGGCTATCCGGCAATCTTACCGTAGAATGACTTCTATGTTATTGCTTATGATGATCGGTTTAACTGTCACAGTCCTTGCAGTTGCTGGTGATTACGAACTATAAAGTTTTACCTGGCTTGATTGTATTGCAACTGGAGTAATTGCTCGCCCTGGCAAATTATTAGCGGGAAATCTCTTTTGTAGGATATAAGCTCATTAGAGCAGCGTGTAGTTTTAAGATTACGATGATCTACGCGAAGCGATCACATAGTTGAGAAGTATCAAGTGTGGCAGAATTGATCAAAAGATCACTATTGCATTGTGTATAGTTTCATATATCACACACATTCTTTTTCAACTGATAATTTAATTTGTGGTTAGATCACTCCGGCCCGCAGACCAAATACGGCTCGCAACGGGTCGCCGAGTAGCCCGCGCTGTCCAACCGGAAATTGTCAAATAGTTGGTCACTTCAGACTAGCACTCGATCAAATAGCGCAGACTTTCGCGTACTTTTCTTTGTTAGAAGGTAAACTGATGAGACCGAATCGCATTCGGCGCGGACATGTGTGCATCGAACCACAACACAAATAAAGAAGCGAGCGATAGACGTTTCAGGAGATGCGCGCGCAGCCTCTACCATGCATATTGTCTTACGCTTGACCACTGTTAAAGAACCATTGTTCTCACGGCACCTATTGAAAGTAGACCTGTATTTTGGCTTTGTTTTGATTATAATTTAGTGACAAAATGGCAACCAATTGTAAAAGAAAAGTTGATAACGAAAACTGGCAGTTTAATGATGATCTGATTGGACTGAACAATATCGTTTTGTTCGGTAACAGGCGAACGTTATTTGTCTGCCTTGTCTTTCAACAGTAGCAGATGCAAAAGTTTCCAATATCAGGCATCATTATGAGACAAAGTATAAGGATTTCCACAACGTGGTCGGTAATGTACAAACAGCTAGAATTGAATCTTTGAGGCGTTCGCTGACTCATTAATAGAATATTTTCTCAAGAACATTAACAGATTTATGAACAGCATATGCGGTCAGTTACGAGATTGCGCTGATAATAGCAAAATCTGGCCAACCCTTCACTAACAGCGATTTGTCAAGCAATGTATGATTACCGCATCACAGAAGCATCAGAAAAGTTGTGCCCGGAAGCTGTACGCAAGCTGCAGACGGTGGCTTGGAATCGTATGACAATTCAACGAAGAATTTGACATCTCTCTTCAGTCGTGACAAGCTTCCGAATAAAGCAGCCAATTTAGTCTACTTTTCTTTGGCTGCAGATGAATCAACTGACATCAGTTCAATGCACAGCTGCTAGTTTTTTTCGCGGTGTGTCATCATCATTTGATATCACAGAGGAATTTATCGGCATGGGTTCCATAAAGGGCCAGACAATTGCGTCTGCTCTATTTGAGGAGAGAGTGTGCTTGTGTAGTAGTATTTCACTGGATTTCACGAAACTGGTAAGTGTGACAACTGATGGAGCACCAGTCATGACTGGAGAAACTAAAGGGCTTGTATCACTATTGATGAAGCATCGAGAAAAACAAAACAGACAGTTGCTGAAGTTGCATTTTATCATTCATCACAGAATCTGTACAGTAAAGAACTTGGTTTTCAGACACTGATAGAATTACTAAAGATCACAATTAATTTCATTAAATCACGATGGCTCAATCATCGCCAATTTCGAAGTCTTCTTAAAGAAATCGATGCCAATTATGGTGACCTTGTTTACTATTGTGAAGTGCGCTGGCTGAGTCGAGGGAAGACGCTCCAAAGATCCTGGGAGCTGATTGAAGAGGTCATTGAATTCCTCAGAAGCAAGACGAACGAAGACACAAAAATTGTTACCGTGGTTGATCCAGCATGGCAAGCTGATCTGACCTTTGTGGTTGACATGACACAACACTTGAATGATCTGAATTTGAAGTTGGAAGGCAAAAATCAACTTGTTTTTCAACTTGCAAATCACATCTCGACTTTCAGGACAAAGTTTTAGTTGTTTCAGCAGCAAGCAGCATTGGGCAACTTTGTGCACTTTCCTACTTTGCAGTCACAGCTACAGAAGTATCGGGACATTGACACAAATATTTACGTTGGAAAGCTCGATGCACTGATTCAGTCCTTCAATTCACGGTTTCATGACTTCGACCGATGCAGATTGTTGATAAAACTTTTTGCTGATCCTTTCAGTGTATAAGTGGATGATTTGTCAGTGGAGTACCAGCTCTAACTTACTGATCTCCAGACATCTGATCAACTGCATTCTAATTACCGAGAAAACAGTTTGCTCAACTTCTACAGAACTTTGCGTGATAAATTTGCTAATCTAAAAGATAATGCTCTTGTCCACACCAGCATGTTTGGCAGCACGTAGTGCTGTGAAAAGGCTTTTTCACAAATGAAATATTGGCAATCAGCTGACTGATGGTAATTCAGAAGCAGTTTTGCGCCTTACATCGTCAAACACCAAACCGAAAATTTCAAAGCTTGTAAATGACATGCAGATCGTTGCATCTCACTGACTTTGTGTACGATTCATCATTGTAGGTTGAATAAAGCGTTATTGGACTTTGTGTACGATTCATCATTGTAGGTTGAACAAAGTGTTATTATAACAAAACTTTCGACGTAATATTCAATAATTGTGTGTTTTTAGATATGATGTGAATCTTTTTGTGGGACAATTTTGGTCTTCACTTTTTTTGGCCCCGACCACTTCAAAAACTCTGATTGTGGTTCCTGACTCAAAAAGTTTGTGTACCACTGAGTTAGATCAAATAATATTTATTTCTTTTTCTTGCCATTGTAGCTTGTTTATTGGCTAGTCTAATCTTGCCGCCATTTTTGTCTGTTGCTTGGTAACTGTGGTCTCGCAGGGGCGGATTAGCAAATTCAACGGGCCCGGTAACTTTGAAATAAAACCGGCCCATTTTCGACGACTAATTGCAAATCTTGCTAAAACGTTACACGGTTCATCTTACAAACTACATCATATTTAGCCCATTTCAAAAAAGAATATTTAGAATTAACGAACAAATATTATCAAACACTATTTATAGAGCAACAGTCTTCGCATTTCTGCTTGTTCGTCGATGATCGCATCGTTCGAAATGCGTAACAAAACGTATTGTTCGACGCACATCAAAAGAAGGAAATCCATGCGATCTTTGCTTAGCTGATTTCTTCAACGGTTCTTTACATATCTCAGCTTGCTAAAGATTCTTTCACGACCAACTTGTATAACAAAAAAAGTAAGGATTACTTTGTATGTTTGATATAGAAGAGGATAACTTCTGCAGTACATTCTATATCTCCGAATCGCAGTATAACAGTGTCACGAATAAGGAAATTTGCATTGCAAGATTTGTTTTCATATTTGTGTAAAGCGCTGTGTCATTTGTTCGCTCGGCTATTGATTGATAAAAACCCTTTTTCTCGCAATTGGAATTGCCGTAAGTACGCCTCTATTGCGTCACAATCGTTTATGACATAATACGATTCCGGATTGTTCTAGTGATTCTAGCTTCTTCGAAGAATTTCGATAATTGATTGAGAAAAAAGAACCTTTTTTCCCTCGCAAGTGGATTGCTGTGTACGCTTGTATTACGTCACAATCGTTATTACGACATAGTAAAATTCCAGATTGATCTAGAGATTCTAGCTTCTTCGACGAATTTCGATAAACGATTGCATAACTTGAAATGTTTTTTCCTTTTTTTTTTTCACGTGATTTCGTTCTAGCGTTTTCTAGATTGTTTCTGTCGATTGATATATAAGGCGATGGGATTTTTTTGGTCAGAGAGCAGAAAACGTGGTAGTGGGAGAGAGAGAGAGATTGATTGACAGAGCAAAAGGGGCCATTGGTTTCTTGTATCAATTTATTGTGGATTTCGTTGACGTGGAGAATATTGAACAGTTATTGGTGGACTTAGTTTTGTCGGTTTTCTGATTGTGTGATAAAGTGAGTAGTTTTGAGATCGTTGAGCGAAGAAGCTCGAAGTCGTGAAGTGTTATTCAGTGAATACATTATTCTGTTATTAAAGTGGTTTGTGGTGTTTTTAGTGGAAGCCAATCTTTTCCAAGTTTTTATTAAGTTGCAGCCAGACCTAATTATTCGAGCGATTATCATACGTCGCCTCAATTTTAAAACAAAATTTAAGATTGAGACCAGTCCCGTAGCACTCCAACTTCGGCCCCCCCCCCCAAAGTAAGCGCAAGAGCCCCTGCGCACAGGTCATATCACTTTAGAGGTGTAAAATTGAAAAGCTGCATTAAGAAAATACACCACAATTTGTACATAAGTAAACAGGCTAATGTCAGAATAAAGCATGCCGATACCGAAGGTGCAAGTCATAAAAAATTCGGCACCGATGCCAGAGTTCAGTAGGACATTTATGCAGACACTGCGAAACGAAAGCAATGACACTGAAAAACATGAAAAAGTTATAAAAACACAGTATCATTTAAATAGTCTGGAGCGAACCTTTTTGTTCGCAAATGCTGTTATGACATTGTCATAATCAAGAGATCGGGCGCAGTCATTTTCGATTGACAACATGGCTAATGAAGATAGTCTACTGTCTGTCATAGACGTTCTATTAAAACTTTTGATCAGTTTCAATTTGCTGAAGCTTCTTTCAGCGCTGGCAACAGTCACGGGGCAAGTTAGTAAGATTCGAAGTGCAATGTACACATTCGGATACAATTCAAATAAATGAGTCTTTAGAAGATAGTTCAGAAAGTCTTGAGCCGTATTGAGATTGCGTTTTTTTTTGTAAAATTAAAACAAACCGCTGTAGCTCAGCGCTCATTTCATCAGAATCAATGTCACCGAACTTTTTTTGGAACTCGTTACAGCAAGTAAGAAGAGCATTTTCTTGTTGCACAAGCAAAAGTTTGTCTCGTGTGTACAAAAACGAAAAGGCGGAAGAAACCTCACGTAACAAATTAAAGCGCTCCTTTATTGACATAATAGCCTGGTCTACTAATGGATAGAAAAAGTTGCTTTTAAATTTCAGTTCAGGAGTAGCTCGTTGTTCCTCTTCACCTTGGTAATCAAACAATCTTCTTTTCTTTCCACTTCTTGACGGAGGAAAAGAAGGATCAATATCCAATTCCTGTGCTATTTCAACAGCAGATGTTGCGGCACTGTCATAACCCGTTGTGCGATAGTTTTGCAAAAACTTTTCACTTGCCTGGATTTCCGTTTCCATTGTATGAAGGGAGACTCCATACGATTGAAGAATCTTGCTTGCTTTATTGACTTGGAATAGGATATCATATCAAATAAACACCGACAAAAGAAAACTCCATTTTGATAAATGAGCTATCAACGATTTTGTTTCTGAGGCAGCTCTTCCATCTTTTCTTTCTATGGAAATGGCTTCCAAGTCTTTCAGTGCCAGCAACACCTCTTTTAAATTGTATCGAAGAGGTTTGATGCATTTAATTCTGCTTTCCCAACGAGTATCAGATTGTGACGTTATGGACAGCTCCACATGTTTCTTCAAAATTTCCCAACGCTGAGCAGAGGAAGAAAACAGCACATACAACCTTGTAAGTACTCCAAAAAATGTCAATGCTTCCGTCGATCAATTAGCACTGTCAACAACAACTAAGTTAAGGGTATGGTTTGCACAGGGCACGTAAGCAGCTTTGGGATTGATGTCTAGCATTCTTGCTTGGACCCCAGAATGTTTTCCTTTCATGTTAGCACCATTATCATATGACTGACCTCGACAATCAGACAATTCGAGTTGCAGTTCGGTCGCTTTTTCTAAGAAAGCGTCCAACAAGCCTTTCCCAGTACTGTCACTTATTCTCAAGTAGCCAAAAAACGTTTCTTTAACAACAGCAGCTTCTTCATTACATAGTACATAACGGAGAATGACAGACATTTGTTCATGATGTGACATATCTGGAGTGCAGTCCAAAATTGTAGAAAAATATTTTGCCAATTTCAATTGCTGTAAATTTTCTTTTTCAACTTCTGTCGCTAGCAATTCAATTAGTTCATTTTGTATGGTAGGACTCAAATAGTGATCTTTAGTGTTTTTATTCTTGATTCTGTCTTGAAGCTCTTTTAGGATCGGATCTCTCCTTGCCAAAAGCTCAAATATACCCAGAAAATTTCCATTGTGAGGAGATCCTAAGACTTCTTCAGATCCTCTAAAAGCAAGATTCCTTTCCGATAGAAACAAGGCAATGTCGATAAGTCTCTCTAAAACATTTCTCCAAAAACGTCTTTCATTGAAAAAAATATTCATCTCGCGTTTGTCGATAGTGGATGAATTTCTTATCCCTTCAGCTAGCAACATCCATTGACTGCAGCATTCTTGGTGGGAAATGCCGTTTTCATGGTCTTTCAGTTTTTTTCGGAAAACCCTCCCATGTATTTATACCACTACAAAAGGGGCTTAGTGTTTTTCCAAATAGCTTACAACAAAAGCAAAAAACTTGATCTGATTCCCCAGAATAAACTAGCCACGACCGTGAAACACTTTCACCATTAGGTTACACACGTTTATAATGGTTGGAGGAAAAACGTCGCCTTGGAGTTGTGTTATTATATGGAAAATTCATTATTAGTTGATGTGGTCCACGCTTTACTATATCACATCGTTGAGCATCAGAAATACTTTCAGGCCATTTACATGGGTCATCAGGGATAGGGGTAAATTGAGATTCAGTTATTTTTGATATTGAAGGTTGCGTATTGGCAGGTAAATCACAACTTACATTTTCTGGAAATTCACAATCACTTTGATGCTGATCGTCATAGTCTTCTTTTTCTTGTACACTATAGTTTTCTTCATCCCTCTCGGTACTAGCGCCAGGTCTACTCTGCTCAGTAATCTTGAAAAAATCTGTCATCTTGGGCAATTTCGCTACAGCATCTCGAGCAGTGGCTGCTTCTTTTCTCTTTTGAGCACCACTTTTTGAACGTTTCATTCTATACAATGTCAATAAAATACTTTATCTGCACTCTGCAGTGTATATATATTGTCCCGGTATTTATAGCCAAACAGAATTCCAGACCATTCTATGATTGTTGCGTAACAACGGCATTGTTACGTCAATCGAATATTCACGATTCTACCAGAAAATCAATCGAAATATTCTAGATTCTGCGAGATAAAATGACGTTGCATTCACTTATGATGTCACAAGCCAATTTCTTCCTACAGTTTAAATCGGTTGTAAACAAGTCTGCTGAACTGAAAATAGTCACGTAGCCAAAAAGCAATTTCAGACTAACTTGGGCCCCCAAAGTTGGCCTGGGCCCCCCCAATTGGGGGGTTTGGGGGGCGGCTGCTACGTCTCTGATTGAGACAGAAGCGAAAAGTTCTATTATTAATATTATCTCTAAATATATAAAAACGCGACATCTGGGGGCTCGTCCGGGATCAATTATTTTTATCGGCTGGTAATTTAAAATGGCTGCGGAAGAACTTAATATGGAGAAGTTGGAGGAGTTCAAGAGACAAGTAGAGTCGTTGGGCTTGGATGAGAAGCAGAGGAATAAGCTTATAACGGACGAATCGCGCCGAATGAGAGAGGCCGAAGCTGAAGAGCGGAGAATAACGGCTGAAGAGCGAAGGTTAGTAGCCCGGGCCGAGGAAAGGAGAGTAGCCGCCGAAGCTGAAGAGCGGAGAATAGCGGCTGAAGCTGAAGCTGAAGAGCGAAGGTTAGTGGCAGAAGAACGAAGATTGGCGGCCCAGGCGGAAAAACGACGAATAGCGGCAGAAGAACGAAGAATAGCGGCAGAGGAAAGGAAGGCTGAGACTGAAGTTGAAAAGCTAAGGTTGACATTGGAAGCGAGGAGGCTCTCCCAATCTCAGAATGGTGAGCAATCGAATCAAGGATCGGTTGAAAATGTTGTGAGGACGCCACGGCTACCATCTTTCGTGGACGGGAAAGACAATCTGGACGAATATCTTCTGAGATTTGAAAGGTACGTTAGTGTGGCCAAGTGGGATAGAAGTACTTGGGCAACCCAGTTGACCCCGCTGTTAACGGGCAAGGCGGTAGAGGTATATAACAGATTGTCGCCAGAAGAAGCAATGGACTATGAGCGCCTTAAAGTGGCTTTATTGGAAAGGTATGATTTCATTGAGCGTGGATACCCCGAGAAATTTCGAGAAGCTAGACCGGAAGGACACGAAAGCCCGAGTCAATTTATATTTAGGTTAAAAAATTATTTCACAAAGTGGGTAGAGTTGGCTGAAGTGGAGCAAACCTTCATGGGCGTGGTTGATTTGGTTGTGCGCGAGCAGTTCACTAGCTCCTGCTCCAAAGATCTATCGATATGGCTGAAGCAGAGCAACCCCAAAACTCTGGATGAATTGTCGCGGTTGGCTGACCAATATTTGGCAGCGCGCAATCAAACGTTGTCGAGTAAGGAAGTAATCAAACGTGATAGCGCAAGAGCCGGTGTGAAAGACAATCATAGTGGATTCCCTCCTGCGAGTACCCTGAAGTGTTTCTTATGTAATCGGGTTGGTCACCGGGCGATTGACTGTCGTGTTAAACCAGAAGGAGGACGTAACGAGCATAACCGACCAGCTAGACATGCAGTTACGTGCTACCAATGTGGTGAAATTGGGCATGAGAAGAGGTATTGTCGGAACGCACCCCGCCCCCAAGCTGCTCCTCGGGGTGGAGGTGACACCCCTAGACCTCCGTCACAATCCTACCGAGTTGGATGCGCTGCACAAGTTGGAAGATCATCGGATGATGTAAAAGCGAAAGATGAAGAATATTTGGAGCTCAAATCGGGAGAGAAAATTAAAGTCGTGCGTAACGGTGCATGCCTGAGTAATGAAAATAAGAATTGTATGCCTCTTGCGACTGGAAAAGTGGGGGAGAATGAAGTTGAGGTCCTTCGTGATACAGGCTGCAATGGCGTTATTGTCAGGAGAGAGTTGGTGAAGAAAGAAGATTTTACTGGTAGTATGGGATATGTGATGGCTATCGACCGGACATTGAAGGAGGCGCCAATTGCGGAGATTAAGGTGGACACGCCTTACTATACGGGAGTAACCCAAGCCATATGTTTACGAGACCCATTATTCGACTTGGTTATTGGATACATTCCTGGGGCACGGAATCCGGATGATCCTGTTTCCGGTATGGAGACGTGTGCCGCTGCGGTCACCAGGGCTCAAGCTCGGAAGGATATCACAGTCAAGCCTTTAGTTACGAAGAAAGTGACGACTCAAACTTCCATTACGAAAAACGAATTGGCAAAGCTGCAACAGGAGGACACTACTTTGGAAAAATATGCGGATCTGGAAGATGCTGTTAGAAAGGGAGACTACGAAATAAAATATGAAAGGCGTAGAGGTGTTTTATACAGGATTCGGAACCGAGTTGATGGATTAGGTGAGTGCTCAAAACAGATTATGGTGCCAAAAACATTGAGAAGGAAGGTTATGGAATTCGCCCATGATTCGATTTTTGGAGGACATCTTGGGATTAAGAAGACCAAAGACCGCATTCAAACAAATTTCTACTGGCCTGGCATGCAAGGTGGTATTACTAGTTTCTGCAGATCATGTGATGTGTGTCAGAAGACGACTGCTAAAGGATCCGTTCCCCGTGTGCCACAAGGATATATGCCCTTGATTGATATGCCGTTTAGGAGAGTCGCTGTGGATTTAGTTGGACCGATTTCACCTCCAAGCGAGAAGGGGCATCGATATATCTTGACCTTGGTGGATTATGCAACGAGATACCCTGAAGCCGTTCCACTCAAGAATATTGAAACGGAGACAGTGGCGGAAGCGTTGATGGATATGTATAGTCGTTTAGGAATACCAGAAGAAGTCCTGAGTGATCTTGGCACACAGTTTGTATCGAAGTGCATGGAGGAAGTATCAAAGCTGCTGTCTATAGAACGATTAATAACTACGCCGTATCATCTTATCTGCAACGGGTTGGTCGAACGTTTTAATGGTACCCTTAAGAAAATGCTGAGACGTCTGTGTAATGAGCAGCCCCGCCAGTGGCATCGTTTTGTTAACCCCTTATTATTCGCATATAGAGAAGCGCCACAGGAGGTTACCGCATTTTCACCGTTTGAATTGTTGTATGGAAGGACAGTGCGTGGACCGGTTCAAATCTTAAAGGAGCTGTGGACAGGAGAGACAGGTGGGACAGAAGTCAAGACGAGCTACCAGTATGTTTTCGAGTTGCGAGAACGCTTGAACAACACTAGGAAGATTGCTCAGAAGGAGTTGCTAAAAAGTCGGAAGAAGAACAAAGCACTGTACGACAAAAGAGCTAAAAGAAGAGAATTACAAGAAGGTGACAAGGTTTTATTGCTACTGCCGACGGACACAAACAAGCTACTGATGCAATGGAAAGGGCCTTACGAAATTATGAGCAGGTGTGGAAAGGGTAATGATTATCGGATAGAAGTAAACAAAAAGGTGAAGACGTTTCATGCGAACATGCTGAAGAAATATATCGAAAGAGATGACCAAGAGGGAGCACCACAACGAAATTCGGACAATAACCAGGTAATGTCTTGTGAGGCTTGTACCGGAATCATAGGAGAAAATGAAGATCTAAGTGTGAACGACGAGGAAATGATGGAGTTGGCTAATTGTCATCAGAAGGAAACAGTAAAGGACGTCAAGTTGGGAATTGAACTGACTAAAATACAACAGGAAGAGATGATGGGCACCTTGGTAAGATACGCAGAAGTATTTTCGAATATCCCAGGCAAAACTGATATGATCGAGCATAAGATAGAGCTAACTAATAACAATCCAGTTTAGTCTCGGCCTTATCCTTTGCCGTACGCCTTAAGGGAGAATCTCAAAAGGGAGATACAAGACATACTTAGTCTCGGAATCATCCGAAAATCGAACTCACCATTCGCATCCCCGATTGTGATTGTGAAGAAGAAGGATGGATCGGACCGCATTTGCGTTGACTATCGGAAATTGAACAAGCTCACAGTAGCAGACCCAGAGCCCATGGTCACAGCAGAAGATTTATTCCAGCGTTTGAGGAAAAGCAAGTATTACTCCAAAATTGATCTCAGCAAGGAATACTGGCAAATCCCAGTCGCGGAAGAAGACATTGAGAAGACTGCATTTATACCGCCCGACGGTACGTACGATTTTCTCAGAATGGCTTTTGGGATGAAAAATTCGGGGGCAACGTTGGTTCGTGGAATGAGAAAGATTTTGGCTGGGATGAATAACGTAGATAGCTATATTGATGACCTCATTATACCTACCAATGATTGGCAAGCGCATCTACAAGTGTTGGAAGAATTGCTTCGACGTTTGCGCGAAGCAGGACTTAGAGTAAAACCATCTAAATGTGTATTTGGGGCCGAATCCGTAGAGTTTCTTGGGCATTATATTGGTCGTGACTGGATTACAATTAATGAGGACAATTTAGAGAAAATTCGTATCGCACGAAGACCGACTACAAAAAGGGAGGTAAGATCGTTTTGGGGGTTAGCGAACTATTACCGCGCACACATCCCCACATTTGCAGCGGTTGCAGCACCATTGACTGATTTAACGCGCAAGGGACAGCCAAACAAGATTCGATGGGGGCAAGCTCAAGAAAAAGCCTTCAGCAGCTTGCAAGACTGTTTATTAAAGCAGCCAATTTTGAGATTACCAGATCACAGTAAACCGTTCATACTACAAACTGATGCATCGAACTTCGGGCTGGGCGCCGCCCTCATGCAACAGCATGATGAGAAACTGTATCCAGTGGCGTATGCCAGCAAGAAACTGGCGCCAGCTGAAACCAAATATTCAACCTTAGAAAAAGAATGTTTAGATATTGTGTGGGGCATAACAAAGTTCCGGCTATACTTAGCTGGCAAGCCGTTTATTTTACAAACGGATCACCATCCCCTTGCGTACACAAATATAACCAAGTATCAGAACGATCGTATAATGCGATGGACCCTGGCTTTGCAAGGATACGATTACACTGTGCAAGACATTCCTGGAAAGGATAATGTAGCGGCTGATTATATTAGTTGCGTGATGGATTAATCGTGCTGTATTTAAGTGTATTGTTGTGCTGTGCTTTAATTGTATATGTGTGTAAGATATAGTAATTGAATTTGTTTTGTGCATGCTTAAGGATCTTAGTATTGAATTGGGCTCGCAAATTTCGTTATTCGTGGTTTAATATTATTATTATAATATTTTTAAGGGGCGCGCCCCCAGATGTCGCGTTTTTGTATATATAGAGATAATATTAATAATAGAACTTTTCGCTTCTGTCTCAATCTTAAATTTTGTTTTAAAATTGAGGCGACGTATGATAATCGCTCGAATAATTAGGTCTGACTGCAACTTAATAAAAACTTGGAAAAGATTGGCTTCCACTAAAAACACCACAAACCACTTTAATAACAGAATAATGTATTCACTGAATAACACTTCACGACTTCGAGCTTCTTCGCTCAACGATCTCAAAACTACTCACTTTATCACACAATCAGAAAACCGACAAAACTAAGTCCACCAATAACTGTTCAATATTCTCCACGTCAACGAAATCCACAATAAATTGATACAAGAAACCAATGGCCCCTTTTGCTCTGTCAATCAATCTCTCTCTCTCTCCCACTACCACGTTTTCTGCTCTCTGACCAAAAAAATCCCATCGCCTTATATATCAATCGACAGAAACAATCTAGAAAACGCTAGAACGAAATCACGTGAAAAAAAAAAAGGAAAAAACATTTCAAGTTATGCAATCGTTTATCGAAATTCGTCGAAGAAGCTAGAATCTCTAGATCAATCTGGAATTTTACTATGTCGTAATAACGATTGTGACGTAATACAAGCGTACACAGCAATCCACTTGCGAGGGAAAAAAGGTTCTTTTTTCTCAATCAATTATCGAAATTCTTCGAAGAAGCTAGAATCACTAGAACAATCCGGAATCGTATTATGTCATAAACGATTGTGACGCAATAGAGGCGTACTTACGGCAATTCCAATTGCGAGAAAAAGGGTTTTTATCAATCAATAGCCGAGCGAACAAATGACACAGCGCTTTACACAAATATGAAAACAAATCTTGCAATGCAAATTTCCTTATTCGTGACAAACAGCATAGAAAACAATTTTGGCATCGACATTTTCGAATGTGGGGCTTTCGTCCGATCTAATATCTTCGCCATCTGTTTTGTAAAAACAAATTTAAATTTAAGTTCTACGAAGGAAAACTTATTAGCATCAGCACTGTTGACCTGCGAAAAGTGCTGGATGATAATATCAGAACAAAATTTTGATCAATGAATAACATTTCCATCGGTGTTGAAAATAGGCATCAAGAAATTATAGGCTCGGGTTGTATCATAAAGTGAGATGAAAGGTCAAAACATTAACTTGTAAATAGTTTGTCAATAGTAAAATCAAAAAATGATCACCTGTTTTATCCAATTTAGTGCAGTGTTCAGGTGAGATCTTTTTTAATTCCGGTCATTTTGATGCGAAATCCAAAAGCTCTTGCCGAAGATCTTGCTGAAATGAAAAATCTGAACTTTTATTTGGCAAAAGGTTGTATATCATATTCACAGGTGAAATAAGAATTCCATGAAGAACTCTTTCAGAAAAGCGTTTGAGATCAAAGTAGCTTAAGTCAGCATATAATTTTTATGCGTAGCAAATCTTCTATGCAAACTTTGAACCACTTGATCTAGAATTCTGTTATGTACATCGATCTCAAACTTTTTCATTGAGTGTGAAAGACATTCATCCAAGGGTTCATTTTTCCTTTTTGAACCCGTGTAGCAGGAAAGCTGCTTGCAATCAAGACATCACATCCACGTTCTTCCAAAACTTCATTGGCATGTTGAACAAAATGGTCAGTTTTGGTTACAACCATTGCGAAATCGCGATAAATCTGTTGAATATCCTTTTTCGTAGCTTTTACCATTGTTGCAGAATCGGCTGCAAAAAACAAAATTTGGATTTCCGTAGTAAAACTAAACTGGCGCCTTTTTGTTCTCACACGTCTTGTATTTTCTGTTTGGCGTTTGGCAGCTTGACATTGGAATGCGACTCTCGGGCGCTTTTTGCCTGAAAAGCGGGCGGGATTTGCATTTTAATTAGCTGGTCTCTCGTTCCAAACAGTAAAGTAAATAGTAACGTTTTGCTTTTAGAAGTTAGTTGCTTAATTTGGTTGCTGCACGAAGTTACTTTGTTTATCTGAAGAAGCCTTCGATGAAATTTTGCTCTTTCTTTTTTAGTTGCTCTTTCTTTATATCAATTTGGAATTTAATTCAACTGCGTTTCTTGGATTTGAATTTTCTTGTTGCTGAGTTCTTGGAATAAAGAAGTTTTTATTTACTCTTGTGTTTTGAAGAAGGAGCGAAGGCCTTGGAGTTCCTCCGGGTCACTTGTGCGCAAATGTTCGTTGTTTGAGAATTTGCAACATAAGAAATTTCACCGAGTTGTCCCCTATCTTTTCCGTTTTGACGTTGGTCACTCGGTATACTTCGAAGATCGCAGTTTCTGGAAGCTTTCGTTGTTGAAGCCATCGTGAACTTCAAGTGAATTTGAATTCTTACTAGTGAATGCTCTCAATACTGAAGCTTACGTTTTTTCTCGATCGGATTCACTTGAGTTCAAATCTTCTGAAGAAACTTTTATTTCCTTTCTTCGAGTACCACCGGTCCGAAGAATACATTTAAGAAGATCATAGTTGGACTGCGTCGGAAAAAGTAAATTGGTTGTTATTATTATTATTTATCTTGTTATTATTTTCCGTAGTTTTGTTTTACGATGTCTTCCGTTGGGACTCCTAATGCCGGTAATGATGACGGAAAAAGGTCTGATGGGTTTACAGCAGTGATGGGATTCAAAATTTTAAGAACAGGTTCTCTTTTGTATCAAACTTACTAACAACAGGTTCCCTCATTTTAGAAAGCCCATTTGCTGCGGCCGTCTAATGTCTATAACAAAAAACAAGAACGGGCTCGCTGATTATCACGACACTCCAAGAACGGGTTCGCACGAATCCGTGCGAACCCCCTGAATCCCATCACTGGCTTACATGCTCTTTGCCCCATGCCAATAATGTGTTTCCTTTAGTTAGGGACAAGTTGTATCGCAAGCTGTTGACTGCGAAAATAGTGCTGGCAGTCAACTTAAAGTATCTTAAAAACGAATTGGAATGGGCTGAAGGCAATGACCTTGACGATCTTGCGACAGAGTTCCAAGAAATTAAAAAATCTTTTGCGGATTATAAAACTCGCGTTAATGATAACATATGCGACGCGGAGATTAAGGCGCAACTATTTAGTGGGGTAGAAGACCTGTTTAATTGGTGTATGCAATCGTAAAACAACATTATGAGTGATGCACTGTGCAACCCCTTTAAGGATTGCCCACCTGAAACTGATCTGGGCCTGGAGGACAGCGTCTCTCAGGTCGCTAGTTGTCAAGGCACCTTAAGTATGACGTCTAGTATATTGTTGGCACGCCAGATTGATCTTGATCGCAGGCGCGCGGAACTTCGAGTTATTCACGCCCGTGATCTGGCTAGGGCGAAGGCGGATGCCGACGCAGCTGCGGCTGCTGAGGCTGACGCCGAGGCCAGGTGACGAATTGGGGAAGCAAAGCTCGAAGCTAAAGAAAAATACATTGCTCTTCCTGAAAGCGGCTCATCGGTGGCATCAGGAAGTTCAGGAAGCTCAGTCAGCTCATCAGCGTCAGGAACCCGCCGCTAATTTTGTTACTGCTAATACTGTGGGTTTTGAAGCGTATCTTGAACGTCAACGACGCAATGAATTTATATACCTTGCCTCGCAAATAGCTTGTGATGGCACTAACATTGCCTTTGTATTTTATGAGAATCAAATACAAAAACTTATGAGTGAAAGTCCTTGTGACGAGCGCAGGTTGGAAGTTCTCAGAGCATCCTGTATAGGCCGACCGCGTGAAATGGTAAACCTTTTCACTGCGCCTATGAGGTGTATGTCGACCGCACAGCAGATCAAAAAGGCGTTAGATCGCTTGAGACAGAGATTTGGTGTCTCTGGGGGCCTGACTACCGAACCTCAAATAATTGATATTCGCCTCGGGCCCTGAGTGGTGTTTAACACCGCATCACTGAAATCTTACAACGAGGATTTAAATACCTTAGAGGTTTTTGCTTACGCGCACGACGAAGTGGAAAAATTGTCGCTGCAATTGCTTATGAATGTTGTCAATTGCCTCCCAGGTGTGCTTAAGCGACGGTATCTTGATTATCTAAAAATTCGGGCCTTGATTTGAACCGTCCTGGGTTCGAATCTTTGCGTAAATTCGTCGCTGAAGAACTAAGCGTAATGACATCGGATTACGCCCAAACCTTTTTTAAATCGGATGATAAAGAAAAGTTGCGTGAGTCCGGGGTAGGACGTGGTTCTATTTGTGTTTGGCAGGTTGCGGTTGAAGCACCTGTGATGCAGACATCGCAAACTAATTATAAAGGACCTGATTTGCGTAATAATTCTGGAGGAAATCAAAGGCCTCAGCTGACTAAACCATCTCGCTTTGCTTTGTGTGCAATGACTCCGTGTCGAAACATTTTCTAGGAGATTGCGAAACGTTTAAAACCTTTACAAACAAACTCAAAAAGCGTGTTGTTGTGGGTGCGGGACGGTGCATAAATTGCCTTTCGTTGGGTCATGCGGTGCGAAACTGCACGGCCCCTTCGAGGTTTCGCAGGTGCGGTCCCGCGTATAGCAGCAAGCACGCTGGCGCGCTGCATGAGCTTTATGCCCGGTCTTGCGTTGGAGCGGGAACGGAAGTTCCAGTTTATCAAAAGTGATTGAAACTGAGACACGTGAGTCCTCGTCTTGAGGATGAGCAGCATGTAGTCAGAAAATAGACGCCTAACAATAATAATACTGTTTTGCTTCGCACCAGTGCAGTGAGGGTCATTAATCCCAGCACCAGGAGGTCCACTCTTGTTTACGCGCAACATGACACTGCAGCACAGGCAACATTAATTTCTGAGAGGCTGAAAAATGAACTTAATCTGGCTGTTGATAAAAAACGGGATATAACGATTCGAGCTCTTGCTCAGGAAACCACCTGCAGTGGCGGACGGACAGAGTTTACCCTCCAGTCGCTGTCCACTAATGAAACCTTTCAAATAAAAAATGCTTTAGTTGTGCCAGAGTTTGATGACAATAAGGCACTCTTCCTCACGTTGTGAACGTCGACAAATTAGATCACTTTCAAGGTGTGACCATTTCGGTAATTGCTCGGCGTAAAAGCATCGACATTTTAATCGGACAAACCAATAAATCTTTACTTACTGTGTTGGAGGAACGAGAAAGTAAGCACCCTGATCACCCCAATGATGTGTTAACTCGACTTGGGCCAATTGCTAGCGGCGGACGCTTGGGATTGAGACAGAGCGTATGTCAAAACTTTAGAATTCAAGTGGACAGGGATTGCGATGGATGTGAGTGTGAACAACTTGAACAAGAAATCGCTGGTTTGAAGGAGTCTTTGCGTAATTTTGAAATAGAAGACGAAGTTAAACAGCCATCTATAAATGATGAGATAGCACTTCAGGTGGTTGAGAGTCTAATCTAAAAGTAATCAATGGGCGCTACGAAATTCCAGTTCCATTAAAAATAGATGTTGTGACTAATTTGCCGGATAATTACGTTTTCGCTTTAAAACGGACCACAAATTTGCGCCGAAACGCTCTAAAAAACGTAAAGCGAAAGGATATACATGTACTTTAGAAAACATTTCGGGAAATTATTTCCGAGGGTTGGATGGTACCTACTGATGATGCGATCTTGTCTGATACCAAATGCAGATATTTGCCTCTGTTTTTAACCAAACAAGATAAAGCAAGGGTAGTGGTTTGATGGGGCCGCAACTTTTGAAGGAGCGGCATTAAATGATGCTGTCCATTCTGGAATCAATTTGTTGAACGATTTAGTCTAAGTTTTGACAAGATTTCGAGTGGGAAGGTACGCTTGCACGGCTGATCAGACCAAGTGCTTTTTCCAAGTGACTATGCCTGAGAGTCAAAGGGATTTGTTCCGTTTGATATGATATAGAAGCAATGATTTAGATGAAGGAAAAGTTCAACTTCATTGATTTACAAGACATGTTTGGAGAATCAATTTTAGCCCCTTTATTGCACTTTTTGCAATTGAAAAGTTGATCACTGAAAGCCCTACGAACGCTGATACGATGACTTCAACGGCTATTGAAAATAATCGGTACATGTATGGCCTCAGACTCGCTCGATGACCTTAAAAAAATTTCTC
This sequence comes from Trididemnum clinides, assembly GCA_963675345.1. Taxonomy (NCBI): domain Eukaryota; kingdom Metazoa; phylum Chordata; class Ascidiacea; order Aplousobranchia; family Didemnidae; genus Trididemnum; species Trididemnum clinides. The sequence continues at coordinate 29,802,990 of OY776298.1, read as the reverse complement.
GGAAGTCAACCTCGCTGTTTGAAAGTAGAGGATTTTAATTGCGCAAATGGGTAGCTAATGGTGGTTCTAAAACTGTTTTGTCTGGAATCCCGAAGTGTGATCTCGGTTCAAATATTCGGGAGATAGATTTAAGTGCAGAGCCTATGCCCGACTCAAAAACACTTGGTCTGGTGTGGGACGTTGAAAACAACAGGTTGCGAGAGTAGTATAGGATGGCTCATTTGGCGTCAATTTAGGCGGAGCAATTAGGCGGAGCAATGACGTCACGAATTTTTGAAGTTGGGGAATTTTTGAACCCTAACCCTAATCTTATGTAAGGGAGTTAGTCTACTTTTTGTGAGGAAGCTAACCCTGAATATGAGGGTGCTAACTCTAAGTCTATTTTATGTGAGAGAACTAACTGTAGTTTTAAGGGAGCTAACCATAGATCTGAGAGTGCCACCCTAAGGGAACCAATCCTAGGTCTGAGGGTGCTAACTCTAGGTCTATGTGAGCTAATCATAGTTCTAAGGAAGCTAACCCTAGATTATATTTGAAAGAGTTTGGAGATAGCTAACTCTAGATTTTATGTAGGGAGGTCGAAGGGAGCTAACTCTAGATCTGAGAGAGTCAACACTAAGTTGAAAGAGTACACCCCAACACGATGTTAAAAAGTTTGATGTCATTCTTATGATTTAACATAACGGTTTTCAGGTTGTGATATCTTATTTCAATGACGTGTTTAACAAGACCGTGGGAATGTATCACTCTTGCTCAATCCGTGACGTAAGCTTTAACAAGACCGTGGGAATGTAGTTGCACAACCCATGACGTATTTAACCATGATTTTTGCTTTTGTGTAGACTGGTTCGGACTTGTCCGTCGAAAGTTTTTAGAGTATAATGTGTAAAGATTACGTTTTTGTGTAGACTGGTCTGGACTTGTCCATCAAAAGTTTTTAGATTACGTTTTATTCAGCTGTTGGTTATATTGTCTCCGACTTGTCCACACTTGCCCAAGCTCGAATCTTTTTCTCTGTACTGTACTTACATGATGAAAAGTTTGAAGAAGCTAACCATAGGTCCAAGGACTTTTATTTGAAAGAGGTCGGGGGAAGCTAACCATAGGACACTAATTTTATGCAGGAGAGGTCTGAAGGTGCTAACTCTAGATCTAAGAGAGCTAACCATAAGACACTAATTTTATGTGAGGGAGGTCTGAGGGTGCTAACTCTAGGTCTAAGAGAGCTAACCCTAGGTCTGAGAGTGCCAACTCTAAGAGAGCCAATCTTAGGTCTGAGGGTACTAACGCTAGGTCTCTGTGAGCTAACCATAGTTCTAAGGAAACTAACCCAAGATGTTATTTGAAGGAGATTGGAGGGAGCTAACCTTAGATTTTATTTGAAGGAGATAGATAACCCTAGGTTTATTAATTTTATGTAGGTTTGAGGGACCAATCTGAGGAGGTTAGTTCCAACACGGTATCATTTCAAAAGTTTGATGTCATTCTTAGGACTTGTTATTGGTTTTTTGATTCTGACGTGTTTTACTAGACCGTGGGAATGTAGTTACATCCTCATTGTGCAATCCATCATGACAGACCATGAGAATGTAGCTGCATACATTATTGTGCAATCCATGACGTATTCTATTTTTAGCCAGACTGCATCACTATTGCACAATTCATGACGTGTTCTAGCCAGATTGCATCACTATTGCGCAATCCATGACATGTTCTATTTTTAGCATCACTATTGCGCAACCCATGACGTGTTCTAGCCAGATTGCATCACTATTGCACAATCCATGACGTATTCTATTTTTAGCCATGACGCGATTTTTGTTGTTAGTGTATGAAATTCACCTGCTTATTCTTGTCAGTTCTTTCAACACCGTTGCGCAATCAAGCTTGCTATATAAAGCAGCTTCTCTGAGAAGTATATTCATTCTATAAAAGTGAACTTAGTGAGAAGATGGAAGATTACAAATGCAATACTTGCTCTAAAGTCTTTACCGAGAAAAGGAATTTGGTAAGGCATATGAAAAATGCACACGAAAAGCAGCAGAAGCACAAGTGTGAAATATGTGAGAAAGATTTTTCGCGACTGTCTGATTTACGACGTCATAAAGAAAGCACCCATTATAGAACAAGAGAAGTGCAATGCCCGAAATGCAACAAAATAATAAACAGAGCAGACAATATCAAATATCATCAATGTAAACAAACCGCAGATTTGTCAGTGATGAAAGAATCCCCAACTGTCTTAAACGAAGCTGCACCCTCTTCAATTGATGAACCACCAGCTAAAAAATGAAGATGTTTCAAACCAGATCAACACAAATTATTGGAAAGCGAGGAATTGACTGAATGTGATCCAGAAGTGAAAGATTTTATGCAGAAATATTGGGGAAGTATTAGGAGTTTCACGAAGAAAGGAAAAATACAAAATATATTCAACATTTTTTATGATAGAGATTTCAAAGATTTGATAGAAGCCATAGCAGAGCGGATCATGACGTATCAAAAAAACCGTTTCAAAATCAATTACAGTCTTGCATTCATACTTAAAAATATAGAAACAAAGGAGTTCCGCTATTACCACGCAAGCTTCAACAATGCTCAAATCTTGGAAACAGCTTTGCTGATAAACAACCGAAAGAACTTGTTAAACTTTTTAAATTCATTGGCGGAGGAATCCTTTTACGATGGCTTGGCTCGACCCGATACAAAATGGAAGGTGGTACAAATTTCCAATATCACTTTTTATGCAAACAGTCTGAAAGATGCTCCTCTTGGAGCAGGAGCGTCCTTACCAAGCTACATCACAAACAATCATGGACTTGCAAACGTTTCAGGTAATGACAATCTTTGTTTTTTTCGATTTCTGACGGTCCATCGAGGAACTGATAGACGCCGGTGTGTACGTGAAGCCAAAAAACTGTTTAACGATTATTGCATGCATTTTAATATTGTTCCGAACACTTTTGTTGGTGTGAATTTGATTGATTTTATAGACTTAGAGGATTTTTTTTGAAAGTTAATCTTGTTGTGTATGAATTAGAGGAGGGGGTTGCTAAATTGATTCAACGTAGCCGGGAATTGTATTCTGAAACAATGAGATTAAATATTTGGAAAAATCATCTAAGTCTCATTGTTGATTTTGAACATTATTGCCGTGTATATCAATGTATTCATTGCGGGAAACTTTGGGACCAAAACTGTCATTATTACCGGCACACGAAAACTTGTAAAACCACAGTTTGTGATCTTTTCCCAGGGGGTATTCATAAAAACCCAGCCACAGTATTCGAAAAACTTGAAGAAATCGGTATCTGTGTCCCCGAAAACGAAAGATTTTTTCCATATTTTGCCTGCTACGATTTTGAAGCCTATTTTTCTCAAGAAAATTTACCTGGAAACGACCAAAATTAAATTTTGAAGCACGTCATGTGCCCTTGAGTGTTGGCATTGCTACCAACGTACCAAATTTTGAAAATGGAGTGTGCTTTGTCACCAACGGCAATGAAAATGATTTGGTGCAAAAAATGTTAAAACACTTAGAAGGTGCATCAAATGCTGCCTATGAAATCATGAAAAACAAATTTGATTATGTATTTCAAGCATTAGAACTCAGCGAAAATGTTACAAAAGAAAATTTGACCAAAGAATTTGAAGCCTACTGCCGAGAATTAATTATTATTGGCTTTAATTCTGCCTCCTACAACCTAAATTTAATCAAGCCAACACTGATACAGCAGCTATTGGGTAAAATTGATTTTGTCATTAAAAAAGCCAGCAATTATTTGTGCATCAAAACTGAAAAGTTGAGATTTTTGGATATTCGGCATTTTCTGGCCCCTGGGTTTTCTTATCGAAAATTTCTGATTGCTTATGGTAGTGTTCAAACAAAATTTTATTTTCCATACGAGTTTATGACAGATCTGACAAAATTAAAAAGCGGTTTGCCAGAACACCAAGCTTTTTTCTCCTCCTTGACCAAATCAAACATTTCAAAAGACGAATATGAACTTGTGAAAAAAACATGGATTTAAAAAGGCTGGCACACTTTGAAAGACATGCTGATTTACTACAACATGTTGGATTGCGTACCTTTTATTACGGCTGTTGAAAATCTACTTCACCCCTACAAAGAACAGGGATTGGATATTTTTAAAAGAGCCTTTTCAGTCAGTGGGGTAGCAAAACTACAGATGATGAAACGCATTGAAAAGGAAACGTTTTTCTGTTTGTTTCCCAAACGGCACGCAGACCTTTACAACACTATGCGCAACCAAATTACTGGAGGTCTCAGTATAGTTTTCACACGTCTGGCTATTGCCGGCGAAACTAAAATCCATTTCCATGAAATAGACAATCCTGAACCCGTGAAGCAAGTTCTTAGTCTGGATGCTAATTCGCTATATTTACACGCTATTGCTCAGAACAACCCTACTGGTTATTTTTGTCGCTACAAAGAAGAAGAAAATTTCCGACCTGACCCATCTTCAAAATTTGGTCTTCAGGCCTATCAATGGTTAAGTTATGTATCCCAAACTGAGGAAAAATTTATTCAAAGCAGATACAACATGGGGGAACGACGAGTATCTACACACAGCTTACCAGTGGATGGATTTTGTCAGGAGAGCAATCAGGTCTTTCAGTTTTTAGGTTGTTTCTGGCATTCTTGTACTGACTGTAATACCAACAGGAATTCGGATGGTTCTTTGCAAGAACTACATCCAGTGAAAAAAATACCTCATTCAGAAGTCCGAAAAGCAACACTGGAAAACAAAAGACGGTTGGAAGCAGAAGGGTTTGATGTAGTGGAAATGCGGGGGTGTCGATGGAAACAGTTGGCAAAAAGATCTGATATTGCTGCTTATTTAAAAACCTTGAAGTCAGTTCAACCAAAGAGACAATTGTCTTTTCAAAAAATTTTAGAAGGAGTGAAAAACGACACATTATATGGATTTTGTTGGTGGATATTCACACACCAAATCATTTAAAGGAAAAGTACAAAGATTTCCCTCTTATCATAAAAAACACGTGTGTGTCTAGAGACGACATTGGTGATGACATGAGAAATGTAGCTGAAGAGCATGGTCTACTTAAAAAACCCAAAAAATACTTGATCAGCAGTCATTTTGGAAAAGAAATTTTAATTAACACAGAAATGGCAAAGTTTTATTTGGAAGTGGGTTTGGAAATTACAAAGATCAAAGAGTTTATAGAATTTTATCCACAAAAATGCTTTGCCAAACTAGCAGATGAAATTGTGAATTCCAGAAGAGCAGCGGATACCGATCCATCCAAAGCTGTGATTGCTTTAACAAATAAACTAACGGGCAACTCTTTGTACTCGGCAAGTCTATTAAATAAAGCAAAACATCGGAACATCACTTACCATTCAGAGAAAACAGTAAACCGTGTGATCAATGATCCTCATTTCATACATTCGGATGAAATTGGTTCTGATCTTTATGAAGTGAAAAGCCTGAAACATAAAATTCGACATGACTTGCCTGTTCAAATAGGCATAAACGTGTATTTGAATTCAAAATTACACATGCTGAAGTTTTTTTATCTGTTTTTGAAGAAATACATCCCTGATCGCTGCTTTGAGATGTTGGAAAGCGACACAGATTCAATGTATTTCAGTCTCAGTCGTGAAAGCTTGGACGACTGTGTCCCAGAAGAATTAAAAACCTCATATTTTCGAGACAAATTAATTTGGATGCCTGCCGAGGCCTGTCTTAATCATAAAGAGCAATATATTGAATGTAGAAGCAAGAGTAATCCCTGGACGATGGAGCAATGCTGCCTGGATTTTCATTCTTTTGACAAACGCAGTCTAGGAAAAATGAAAGTGGAGTACAAAGGTACAGCTGAAGTTTCTTTGACATCAAAATCGTATTTCTGTTCAGGGGAAACAAAGAAACAAGTTTGTAAAGGTGTGAGCATATTTCAAAACCCACTTTCCTTTGAGCAATATGTAAACGTTTTAAAGAGCAATACCCCCTTGGAGATCACAAATTGTGGTTTTAGGAGTCAAAATCATCAGGTTTTTTCATACAAACAACACAAAAAAGGATTAAATTCTTTTTATCCAAAGCGTATTGTATTGGATGATGGCATTCACACTCTTCCTCTTGATCTATAATTGTTGTAACTTATGTTTCTGTAAAAATAAACAAGTCTTTCACAAAAGCAGTGGGTTTTGCAAGTTTCTCAGTTAAACTTACCTTTTTGATAAACTCCTTCCAAAACCTGTACTAGGTTTAGTTACATTTGACGATCGCGATTCTGTACACTGATAAGCTTTCCAAAACCAGTTAACTGCTGACAAGAACTGAACAGCGTAAGCTATCAGTCGCGGTTTGCTGGCAGTGTATTCGACTAGTTATCAGTCGCGGTTTGCTGGTAGGGAGTGTAAGCAAGCAAGTCTGACTGAAAACGAAATTCCTTTATGAAAATAGGCTAGGTGATTTTAAATAACGTACTTCGTACTTTTCTTGTTCATTAACACAAAACATCAGAACACGAAAGGTTGTGTATGGCTTTGAAATTTGAAAATCCAGTCTCTTTCATTATTAGCGGTCCTTCTGGAGTAGGAAAAACAAAATGGATTCTACGTTTGATAGATAATATTGATAAAATCTGCCCGGGAATTAACCAGATTTTTTATTGTTATGAAGTCTGGCAGAGTATGTTTAATGAATATTCTGAGAAAATCACATTTCGTCAAGGTCCCCCTGTTCTTGATGATTTAAAAAATTTTGAAAATTGCTTACTCATCTTAGATGACATGATGTTCACGGAAAACAGCCTCCTGTCCAAAATATTTACAATTTACTCTCATCACTACCGATTTAGCATCCTATTTACAACTCAAAATCTCTTTCATAAAGGATTAAGAGAATTATCACTAAACGCAAAATTCATGGTTTTGTTTAAAAACTGCAGAGACAAAGAACAAGTTTCTTATTTTTTAAGTCAAATCTATCCTCAGAAATACAAATCTGTTCTGCAAGCTTATATAGACGCGACAACAAGCCCTCATGGTTATTTATTGATTGATCTTCGGTGTGAAGTGGATGATAGTGAGCGGCTCAGGACTAACATATTTCCAGGAGAAGTAAATTATATCTATCAACAAATGGATCGTTTGCGAAAATTTGCCCCTACTCTTCATTTACTTCAAAAGGCACCACCCTCTTTAAAGAGAAGCATTATTGAAAAAGCATCCACAGAGTTCATTCGTTGTCTGTGTGATTGTTCCTATAACATATTGAAAGAAAACGTTCAAATAGCACCCTCTAATAAACGTAAACTCAGCAAACATAAAACCAAACTACGACAACTGAGCAATAAAAAAGTATCGCTGAAGAAAAAACGAAAAATTGTGCAGACTGGAGGTTTTCTTTCTGTGTTGCTGAATGCTCTAGCACCTGTTTTAGGGGGAGTGCTTGGAACATTGACTCAATGAAGAAACTGATTGCCTTAGAACCTGAAGTGTACCACAGTCTTACATCAAAAACAACTCACGAAAAACCTGAAAAGAAAATTTTGTCTGAATTAGACACGAAAATACAAGAAATTTTAAATTCAGACCTACCAGCCGCTGAAAAAATGCAGTTATATAACGAAACCTTACAGAAATCAAAATTATTTCAACAAAAAACGCAAGCGAAATCAAAACGAGTTGAAAAATTATCTGATTCTGCTATATTGTCGAAAGTTAGGAAGAAAACTAAAGCCAGACAGCTCTTGAAAAACATCAAAGAACGAAAAAATCTAGATTTTGATGATAAACGGCAAATCCTTTTGGACGAGCGTGTAATCCCTGGTTCAGATATAAATCAAATCTTTCAGAGTGTGTTAAACAAACAGAACCTCAATCTACCTGGTTTGCATGAATTTGAAGCTTTGCTATGAGAGAGTTTATGTGGTATTATGATCCGCAAAAAGTTGGTGCATTTTCCGGGGCTCGTAGTTTTCAAAAAGTGGCAAAGTCGCCTCTAAAATGGTTGAAATCTCAAGATGTCTATACCCTCCACAAACCTGTGAGAAGACGTTTCCCACGCAGAAAAACCATAGTACCAGGAGCAAATTTTCAAATGCAGGCCGATCTTATTGATTTTTCTTCCTTGAAACAATACAACGACAATTTCAAATATATTCTTGTGGTGATTGATGTTTTTTCCAAAAAAGGTTTTATATCTTTTCTCAAAGCAAAAACAAGTTCGGAAGTGATCAGAGCCTTTGAAGAAGTGTTGCCTAAAATTGGTCGTTTTCAAAAGCTCCAGACTGATTTGGGGAGTGAATTCTTCAATCGACCGTTTCAGACCTGGTTAAAACGGCAAAATATTGAACACTTTCACACACTAAATTTTGACACAAAAGCCACCGTAGTTGAAAGATTGATTCGAACTTTAAAGGAAAAGCTTTGGAGATTCTTTTCCCACACCAATTCAAGACGATATGTAGACGTTTTACCACTTCTCGTCAACGCCTACAACAACAGCTATCACACTTCAATAAAGCGTGCTCCAAGTACTGTCAACCCCGAAAATCAAGAAGATGTTTGGCACACTTTATATTCGCAACCGACATTAAAAGAGCCTAAACTAAAAGTAAACGATGAAGTCCGCCTTTCTACAAACCGAATACGCTTTCGCAAAGGTTATCTCCCCGGTTGGACAGATGAGATATTTCAAGTGACTCGGGTATATAAAGGAAATCCTCCTTACTACAAAATCAAAGATTTGGGCGGAGATATTTTAATTGGCACCTTCTATGAAAACGAATTGCAAAAAATCTATAAAGATGACGACATGTTTCGAATTAAGACCATACTGAAAAAACGTCGGAGCAAGAAAGGTGTGGAGTATTTGGTGAAGTGGTTTGGATACCCGCCTTCCTTCAATTCGTGGGTCAAGGAAAAAGATTTCCAAAATGCCTAATATAAATCTGTCACAATCAACTTCTGACATCATTTTGTTTGCCGCTCAAGTGATAGCTGTTTATATTATCATATCAATTAGTCTCTATAATCTAACACAAACCATTGAAAACAAAGAGCTGTGGATTAGCTTGCTTTCGAGCAGTGTCGGTTACTTGTTACCCTCTCCTATGCTTTCAAAACATGTTTCTCACCCTACCGAGTAATTCATCCATTCAGTTTTATCCTGAAAACAAAGTTTCAGATTATATCGTTCATTTACCAAAAGAACTAAATTTAACCGGTCCCTGGGAAGTTGGGTTAGCTGAACTTATCTATCCAAATTCGTGGTACAACATCGACACCGACAACTATTGGGTGAATTACCGTCGTGGGTATGTACAGACAAGAACAAAGATTTCACCTGGTTATTATCAACATCCACAAGATCTTGTAGAGCAACTGCTCCAGCAAATGAAACGTGATTTTGAGGCAAGAAATCAAGAACTAATTGCCGATGGAACTTTGGTACAACCAGTCGACTTTCTATTGGATCTACAACATAACGTTCATTCACAATTGACAGAAATTCGTATTAAACATAAATCAGGAGCTCCTGTGCAGATTGATAAGGAAGGCAAGGAACATCCAGCAGTCACTTTGCGTCTTGCACCCTTCCTAGCAGAAATCATGGGATTTAAAAATATATTTTTTCACAAAGTCGGTGTTTACACTTCAGATCGAGTGTTTGACATGGATCCAGTCTCTGCCCTTTACCTCTATTGTGATGTCATCGAACCTCGCACTGTGGGTCATACTCTAGCACCTTTGCTTGGAGTGATACCTGTTGAAGGAAAGTCTGGAGCCAATGTCGCCAAGAGATACGAAAAATTGCAATACTACCCTGTGTTGAAGAAAAATATTTCAGACATACATATTTCGCTTCGGAATGATCAAGGAAATGCAATCAGATTTCGCAAGGGAAAAGTTATTGTCACTTTACATTTTCGAAAACAGAAACTGAGTCAACTATAAAGGGGAAGTACGCAGTAAAGCCTCACTATTTACAACATTTCTTGTACCGTAAACATGCGTGCAAAATATTGTTGCGATTCTCAAGCTTATCAAAACTACTATTTAAACCAAGTTGGTCATGGTTACTTTAATGGTGCAAGATACCAGCAGGGATACGGGCTAGGAAATATATTTAGTTCTATAGCCAAAACAGTTTTTCCTCTAGTCAAAAGTGGATCCAAGGCTATTGGAAAACAAGTTCTTCGCAATGGAGTTGGTTTTGCTTCGGATGTTTTAAGCGGAAAAAACGCAAAACAGGCAGCAATTGATCGTGCAAAAGCAGCTGGTTCTAACCTTTTGAAAGCTGCCGCAAGAAAACGTAAAGCCAGACCACAAAAGACTAGAGTAGAAAAGAGGAGACGCAAGAAACATTATGACATTTTCAATTAGAATGGCGTCCTTGATACACCCCAGCTCTGCACAATCAACCACATCCCAACTGGATTTGTTCTCTGTTCCCCCGAGTCAAACTAGTTTGGATGATGGAAGTTTTACCGAATACCACCCTGTGTCCGTCTTAACCTCAACAGGACCTATTGAGTTTACAATCAGTGATGAAAATTCCAACTACATTGATCTTGCTAACACTTTTCTCTATGTTCGTGCAAGTGTGACTGCAGCAGACGGAACAGATTTGGAGGAAGATGTAGAAATCTCACCGGAATGTAACTTTTTGCATACAATGTGGTCACAAATTGATGTTTATCTTTATGGGTCTCTTGTCACACAGTCCAATAACAACTACCCTTACCGTGCCTATATTGAAAATCTGCTTAGTTTTGGTCAAGACGCAAAATCATCACAACTTTCCGCCGTCCTGTGGTATTGGAATACAGCTGGTCAATTTGATACAAGAGGCGATGCCAACTCAGGCTACACTGTACGCAAAGCACTGGCTGCGCAAAGCCGCAAAATTGATATGATGGGAAGATTACATGTGGACCTTTCATTCCAAAACCGTTATTTGCTGAATGGAGTAGAGATTCGTTTGCGATTGATTCGTTCAAAGGACATTTTTTGTTTGTATGGAAACGCAGCTGGATGTAAAGTATCCTTGAAAGAAGTGGTTTTGTTTGTGCATAAGGTCAAACCAAACTCGTCTATACAGCTTGCCCACACAAAAGCCTTGCAACTTGCTACAGCAAAATATCCGCTAAGGCGTGTTGAAGTAAAAAGCTTTACCGTACCAATGGGAAATCGAAGTATTACCAAAGAAAATTTGTTATTGTGTCAATTGCCTACACGAATTGTGGTCGGTGTAGTGGACAACGACGCCTATAATGGTGCTATTCAAAAATCACCTTTCAATTTCAAACACAACAACATCAATTTTATTACAATTTATCGAGACGGTGTTCAAATCCCTTCAAAACCACTGCAACCTGATTTTGCAAACGACCGTTTCATTCGCAGTGACATGCGTTTGTTTACTCAAACTGGTCAATATTATCGCGACACTGGCAACGGTATTTCACGAGAGCAATTCAAGAATGGTTGTGCCTTATTTGCTTTTGATCTGACACCACAGCTGGATTCAGCCGAGATCGGATTTGAATTGATAAAACATGGAAACATACGAATTGAAATTCATTTTGCCGATGCTGTAGCACAGACTCTGACTGCTGTTGTTTTTGCTGAATACGATAACCTATTGGAAATTGATCACGATCGACAAATTGCGTTCGATTACACAGCATGAACAGTCTGCAAATCGAAGGTTTGTTGAAGAAGGATTCTCAAGCCAAGAAAATATTCAAAAAAGTCTGTGCATTGGATGAGATAGAAGTGCCTTCCTACCCTTCTGCTTATGTGATCAACTCTGATACTGGCGACAAAAAAGGCGAACACTGGGTGGCTGTATACTTTGACAAAAACAGACGAGGAGAATATTTTGACAGCTATGGACTGCCTCCTGCGATCCTTGGTCTAGAAGCTTACATGGATCGCTTTTCATTGGACTGGATTTACAATCGCAAAACGATACAAAGCTTATTTTCAAATGTGTGCGGACATTATTGTGTATATTTTATTTTATTTTGTTGTCGTAATATCTTTCTGCATGCAATACTATCTGTCTTTACCTTAAATTTAACAGAAAACGATCGTCGTGTATTTGATTTTATTCGCGAATTGTACAATAAACAATAAACATATACATTTAGTGTGATACAGTATCTCGATGTTCAGGTTTCAGACACCATTTGAGCAATACTTTGTTTTTTGAAGCGGCGGCGATTCAGAGCATTCAGGTACTTCTTGCTTCTCGAGAAGCTTGCGGCCAGTCAGTCATACGGTTAATTTTTAAACTCTCTTCATGCTTCAATTTTGCGTTTTTTTGCTGGTTCTTGCAAGAGGTTGAGGAAGTTGACCAATTGTTCGTGGCTGTCTGACAGTAGATGGCAAATATCGTCGTTTTGCGTTTTCAGACACAAGTAGTTTTGAGTCAGATAGGATGCTTGGCGTCGTGGAGCCGTCACGTTTTCAACCGTAAATCGCAATTGAAATCCATCAGACAATATTTCTTGTTTTATATTCTGTATGCTTTTTTGCAGCGCGCAATTGGAATCATCTTGGCTTGTTGCCCAGAATAAGAGCAGCACATAGTCTTTCGTTTCAGCTTTAGGTCGAAACAAAATATAGGGTAGACTACCCATCAGCAGAGCCACGACTTTTGTTAGTTGTTCAGGAGAGAACAGCTTTTTGTCCTTTTTCACACTGACCACCGCTTTCCTCAGCAAAGTCACAGCAGGTTGTGAAGTTGTAGCAATATTTTGAAATTCTTTCGTAAAAGCCATGTTGTTTGCAATAGCTGCTTCAGCTACTGACACTGTTTATATACCCAAAAAAAGAGAAAAAAAAGATTGTGCAACTACATGAAATTGTGTCACAAGTATGGCGCGATATCCAGTTGCATCAGACTTTTTCTGGTGGTCATATTCTGTGTCCTCTGGTATCTTGCTAAATCAATGCTCGTCTGATTTTGTTCACATCAACAACCATCTTTTTGCATTGGTTGTCTCTGGGTCTATCATTAAAATCTCCCAAATCTCCCATATTCATTAAAATCTTTTGGTTTTGTAGACCTTGATGCGTTCAATATTTCGTGGATAATTTTTGCATCTTTACAAGGGTTTTTCAATTTTGGTCTGTTTAACTTCGTGTATTTGAGAGTGATGTCTTTCACATAATCCACACCCTGTTTCTTAGGCACATATTCACACAGAGGAAACCATTTAGCATGCTCGTACCAAGGATTATCGTTTGGTTCCCAGTTCTTTAGACCTCCACCACAATAAAAACAAATAACTCGGTCACTGTCATCCAAATAATAGAAACCGGCATCTGCCATTTCACGCGGTGTTACATGTCCTTTCACAGGCCAATTCTTGGTAAAGGACTGTAAACGTTCATCACTGTTAACCATATGTGGATTATATGGAGCATGACAAGCAAACGGTTCTTCCACATTTTCCACAATAGAGTCAGGAACATCACACATATTTCTCTTACACAATAGTATGATTCTCGCTCACCCGCTTTATATAGAATCGCGATGCATTGCGCATTAGTGATGCAATCTGGCTAGAACACGTCATGGATTGCACAATAGTGATGCAATCTGGCTAAAAATAGAACATTTCATGGATTGCGCAATATTGATGCAATATGGCTAGAACATGTCATGGATTGTGCAATAGTGATGCAATCTGGCTAGAACACGTCATGGATTGCACAATACTGATGTAATCTGGCTAGAACACATCATGGATTGCGCAATAGTGATGCAATCTGGCTAGAACACGTCATGGATTGCGTAATAGTGATGCTAAAAATAGAACATGTCATGGATTGCGCAATAGTGATGCAATCTGGCTAGAACACGTCATGAATTGTGCAATAGTGATGCAGTCTGGCTAAAAATAGAATACGTCATGGATTGCACAATAATGTATGCAGCTACATTCTCATGGTCTGTCATGATGGATTGCACAATGAGGATGTAACTACATTCCCACGGTCTAGTAAAACACGTCAGAATCAAAAAACCAATAACAAGTCCTAAGAATGACATCAAACTTTTGAAATGATACCGTGTTGGAACTAACCTCCTCAGATTGGTCCCTCAAACCTACATAAAATTAATAAACCTAGGGTTATCTATCTCCTTCAAATAAAATCTAAGGTTAGCTCCCTCCAATCTCCTTCAAATAACATCTTGGGTTAGTTTCCTTAGAACTATGGTTAGCTCACAGAGACCTAGCGTTAGTACCCTCAGACCTAAGATTGGCTCTCTTAGAGTTGGCACTCTCAGACCTAGGGTTAGCTCTCTTAGACCTAGAGTTAGCACCCTCAGACCTCCCTCACATAAAATTAGTGTCTTATGGTTAGCTCTCTTAGATCTAGAGTTAGCACCTTCAGACCTCTCCTGCATAAAATTAGTGTCCTATGGTTAGCTTCCCCCGACCTCTTTCAAATAAAAGTCCTTGGATCTATGGTTAGCTTCTTCAAACTTTTCATCATGTAAGTACAGTACAGAGAAAAAGATTCGAGCTTGGGCAAGTGTGGACAAGTCGGAGACAATATAACCAACAGCTGAATAAAACGTAATCTAAAAACTTTTGATGGACAAGTCCAGACCAGTCTACACAAAAACGTAATCTTTACACATTATACTCTAAAAACTTTCGACGGACAAGTCCGAACCAGTCTACACAAAAGCAAAAATCATGGTTAAATACGTCATGGGTTGTGCAACTACATTCCCACGGTCTTGTTAAAGCTTACGTCACGGATTGAGCAAGAGTGATACATTCCCACGGTCTTGTTAAACACGTCATTGAAATAAGATATCACAACCTGAAAACCGTTATGTTAAATCATAAGAATGACATCAAACTTTTTAACATCGTGTTGGGGTGTACTCTTTCAACTTAGTGTTGACTCTCTCAGATCTAGAGTTAGCTCCCTTCGACCTCCCTACATAAAATCTAGAGTTAGCTATCTCCAAACTCTTTCAAATATAATCTAGGGTTAGCTTCCTTAGAACTATGATTAGCTCACATAGACCTAGAGTTAGCACCCTCAGACCTAGGATTGGTTCCCTTAGGGTGGCACTCTCAAATCTATGGTTAGCTCCCTTAAAACTACAGTTAGTTCTCTCACATAAAATAGACTTAGAGTTAACACCCTCATATTCAGGGTTAGCTTCCTCACAAAAAGTAGACTAACTCCCTTACATAAGATTAGGGTTAGGGTTCAAAAATTCCCCAACTTCAAAAATTCGTGACGTCATTGCTCCGCCTAATTGCTCCGCCTAAATTGACGCCAAATGAGCCATCCTATACTACTTGCGAGTGTGTTTCAAACATCAAAACTTAGGTGAGTTCACAACCAGAAGTAAAATGTTAGGTGCACTGGTGGGCTAGTTTGACCCCTTGGGTATCCTGGCACCTTGCATGCTAGAAGGAAAACTAATCCTTCAAAAAGTGACCGTTTTTTGGTCTTGGCCGGGACGATGAACTTCCAGAGGATATTCTTAAAGAATGGAGCAAATGGGTAAATGTAATGGGAGCTTTGCTGGCTTGTCTATTCCCCGCTATTGTTTCTTGGAGAGATCCGTGATTGAGGGCGATGAAAATGTCGCGTACCAACTCCATGGGTTTTGTAACGTGTCAAATCAAGCCCTCTCTTGCGTGGTGTATCTAAGACGCAGAGTAAACGGACGCTCGGGTGTGGCCTTTGTGCAGGGCAAGGTCAAAGTTGTGTTGATAAACCAAACCAATTGGGTTATATAACGTAAGGAGCTGGAGGCTGCCGAGATGTGCTCGAAGTTGATGCAGGACGTGTCGAAATCGTTGCAGCATCTCGGATGCAGTCTCCATTTCTGGTCGGACTCGCAAGTAGTTTTGAGATGGATTGTAAACCCTGACCTTCATTTGCCGCGTTTCGTAAAGCGCCGAGTTGGCAGAATCCTTTTAGTGGCCTTTGCCGATGCTCTGAGTCATGTTAATAAACGTCGTTAAATTCTGCTGATGTGGGAACGCGCGTGGAAAGTGTTAAATGGTCTGGTAGTGATTCACTCTGGCTTAACGGACCCGACTTTCTGCTGCAGAAAGGTCTGGAGCCTCAGCCTTTCGTTTCCACAGTCATAGTGCATAGGGCCGGCGTTGGTGGAGACCCACTATTAAACATTGGCAGCAGAGGTTTGGATCGACTCATTGAGATCTCGCCGGATCTTTACGTATTAAAAAAGTGCGCAGCTTACCTTGTTGCGTTTGAACAGTTTCTCGTTGCTAAAGCAAAAAAATAAAATCTTTTGTTAAATCGAATTTAAACGCGCATATTTTGGACAAGGCCTTTATGGGCATAGTCAATTATGTTCAATATAATCGTTTTGGGGCCGCTGTTGATTTGCTTAAAAACGAATCTCCAGATGCCTTCGACCTTATTTTCAAAAGATTAAGTGACCGGGCCACTACCGCAGAAGAAATGAGCCGTATTTCTGAACTTAAAAGTCTGCGTAATTTGCGGTCTTGTGCTGATGCTAATTCTATGCTAAGGATTGATTGTCGGCTGGAAAATGCCGAGCTTCCGTTGAACACTAGGCATTCTCTGATTTTGCCTAGCAAACACGCGCTGACAAGGTTGATTGTGCTTCATGAGCATGTCGAGGCGGGTCACGCTGGGCCATTTTGTACTTTAATGCGAACGCGACAATAGTTTTGGATAATTCACGGAATTTCAAGTGTTAAAAGTATTCTTTCCAAATGCAGTAAATGTGCGCGGTGGAAAGCTACTACTATTGGCCAGTTAAAGGCCGATTTGCCGGCATGTCGTGTCACAGCCACTTACAAGCCGTTTAAGTTTTGTGGTGTTGATTATTTTGGACCTTATACTTATCGGAAAAATCGCAGCGATTGTAAAGCTTGGGGATTTTTATTCACGTGTTTATGCACTCGGAGCATACACGTTGAACTAGTTACCAGTTTGGACCTAACAAGTTTTTTGTTGGCGTTTTCGCGGTTTACTAATCTCCGTGGGGCAGTCGATACTGTCTTCTCGGATAATGGCTTTACTTTCTGTGCGGCAGCGGAACGACTCCCGTCGCTACTGACTTCTACAGAGTTTCACAATTGCCCTCGCAGGCGTGGTATTAACTGGATTAAGATCCATTCTTATTCCCCGAGCCAGGGAGGGAGTTGGGAAAGCATGGTAAAACTCTTTAAAAATGCGTTAGGGAAGGTCATTGGAGAGGCTCGTCGCAAGCTTTCGTTAATTGATTTACAGACCTTGGTGTCCGACGCAGTGCGTATTGTAAATGATCATCTGCTTACCTCTGTAAGCAGTCACCCTAATGATTTGCTTTCAATTTCACCTTTCTCTTTTCTCGGTCAGCAGCTTGCTCCGTATATCCCTATTAGCGCCTTCAACGATCGGGGAGATTTACGACGAGATTATTTGTATAATGTCATCCTTGCTAATAAGTTTTGGAAATCTTAGTGCAAGGGTTATCTACCGACGTTGCAAGACCGTGGTAAATGGCGAGTTGCTTGTCAACATCTTGCTGAAGGCCAACTTGTATTAGTTGGAAATGCCAAGGATACCAAGAGGCGTGGGACGTACCGGCTGCGGAGAGTCCATTGTGTTCACCCCTAGCTACGTAGAGGGAAAGAAATAATTCGCAGAGCCACAATAGCGGTGCTGAAAAATTCCGGTTCTAAAGAAATTGAGTATGTTCTAAGGGATGCCTCTATGATCGCTCCCTTATGAAAATGATTTTTATTGTCATTATGAAACTTGCTTTTGTTTTGTGTTGCAAATTAATAAACTTGTGTTTCTTCTTATTTTATTCATGAAAGGATTATGCTCGCCGAGGGTTTTGACACTGTTTAATACATTATTTATATTTGCTTTATTTGACATTGTTATTTGTTGCCGATTACTGTATTATTTGTATTATTATTATTTAAAATCTCACTTTTTGTTCTATTTCAAAGTGGCCGCTATGGTGTAGAATTGGCTGCAAAAAACAAATTTGGATTTCCGTGGTTGAACTGAACCGGCGCCCTTTTGTTCTCACACGTCTTGTATTTTCTGTTTGGCGTTTGGCAGCTTGACATTGGAATGCGACTCTCGGGCGCTTTTTGCCTGAAAAGCGGGCGGGATTTGCATTCTAATTAGCTGGTCTCTCGTTCCAAACATTAAAGTAAATAGTAACGTTTTGCTTTTAGAAGTTAGTTGCTTAATTTGGTTGCTACACGAAGTTACTTTGTTTATGTGCATTCCGTTATCTGAAGAAGCCCTCGGTGAACTTTTGCTCTTTCTTTTTTAGTTGCTCTTTTTTTTTTATCAATTTGGAATTTAATTCAACTGCGTTTCTTGGATTTGAATTTTCTTGTTACTGAGTTCTTGGAATAAAGAAGTTTTTATTTACTCTTGTGTTTTGAAGAAGGAGCGAAGGCCTTGGAGTTCCTCCCGGGCATTTGTGCGCAAATGTTCGTTGCTTGAGAATTTGCAACAGCCATCTTAAAAGCATAAAAAAAATTCAGTCCAGAGGTCTGCAAGACTTTAAAAGTGCAGAGGTTATCTCCGTGATGCGTAGATAAGTAATGGCTATCAAGACATGTTGGTATCGAATGACATTAACATGACACTGGCATCAAACCGTGCTTTAATATTTAACTTTTCAAAAGCAGAAGCACAAGACAGAACTTCGATTACATCGCAGAACACGCCGTTGGAACCGTCTTCAAATGCGCCGAAAATTTTTCAAAGAGATTCGGGCTTAGACCACCATCTAGTTGCTTCAATCTAGTTTAACCTACTCTGAATATCATATGACCATGTCTCTGGCTCATCTGCTTTTACCACGTGTCCATTCGCAAATATAATTCCCGAAAGAACACTCCAACCTTTTGAACTAATCCAAATACATGTAGAGATCTGATGAATGATTAGTCGTAGTAACATCACAGAGAACCAAGTTGAGAACGTGGGCATAGCACTATGTGTGAATGTGACCTGGAGATTCTTTTTCAATAAAAGCTGTAAATCCATTATACTGCCCCGACATGTTTGATGCTCCATCTGTACTGTCGAAGATGCATTTGGAAACGTCTATGTTTTGCTTCTACAAAACTTCTTTCAACAAATTGCACAGGTCTGCTCCACTTCCCAAGTGATTGTCAACAACGGCAAGAAGTCGTTCTTCGACGTTTTCCCTAACAAAGCGTAGAATAACTGAACATTTGTCGGTTGAAGTTATATCTTGAGTTGAATCGATTTGAACTGAGTAAATGCCTGCTTCTCTAACCGAGTTTGAAATTTCTTCTTTGATTAGCTTAGATATAATACAATGATAGAGTTAACAGTAGTTTCGGAGATAAATGTATTTCTGTTTGCACAGTTATGCTTGTGCTTGTCGGGTTTGTTTTGCAAACATTTTCCAAATGACACTTGTGAATGTTATTGTACTGCGCAAGAAGAATTACAGTCTCCAAAAATGTTCCGTGATCAACTTTTTCATCACATAAAGTAGATACCGCTTCCGAATTCTCTGTTCCCCTATATCTCGTTCCCCGTTTTTCGATCATTTTCAAAATGGAGTTGACTCTGTCGAGGAAATTGGTCTTCTTTGCATGACCTGTTTGTTGCGTAATGATGTTTGACTAACTGTAAGTCGGTCTACCACTGTCTTATTACTGCTGAATCGTATGTGAGCTTCAACACATGCCTTGTGTTTTTGAGAACTTTCGTGTTCATCAATTCGTTGGTAAATGTGTTTCCACGAATTGAAACCCGTTAGAAATTTGCTGGGGTTCTGATTGCTACTAGTAGTAGTACCATATGCAATGCAAAGATTGCAAAATAGAGCTTCTTTTTCTTCAGAATACTAGAGCCATAATCACTGCAAACGACCCCCAGAGTCATGGGGTCGGAAGTACACATTTGTAGCGTTGAATTTGGTTGTTTCTAATTAATGTGGGCGAAACTCAAAATATTTGGTTAGTTTATCTCGTTTTGGTTTTACAAACCACGAGTGTCACAGAAGGAATTATAGACTGATCTTGTTGAACTTCTGAAACTTGAGCGGATATTGCAGAATAGTCTTTACAGTCTGATATTGCTGAATAGAAATCTACAGACTGCTGACATTGACTTTCTAAAACTTGCGTCAGGGAAGCAGAACATACTTGAGGATTATCTTGGCTGAGGTTGTCTAGTTTTGGTTCATCAGTATATACAGTCTGAACTTCGCTCTCTAATCAGAGCAATTTTGATTTTGTAAATCTGATGCTGATACATCATGATAACTCACAGACTGATGCTGATCTTGATGTTCTAATAGAAAAGCGGAATTAATTGTCGTTTGGCTTTCCGTTGAGGTGCTTGCTCTTGTAAATGCTTTCTGAATGTTCACACATTTGGCAGCAATTTCTTTCAATTTCTTTCTCTTTCTTTCACGTTCTTTCTCAGCTCCATCTTTTTACTTTTTCGTTTCTTTTTTCATTACTTAAAATTTAGAGACCTAAAAAATGAATGGTAAAACAACTATGTTGCATACGTGATATTAGTTCTCCCGCGACTTTTTATTACGCCATAGTACTGCAAATAAAGAAAAGAAGTTACCACTGACGCCTTATTTATTATTTTACGTCAAGTCAGGACAGTCACAAATCCCAATAAGAAAATTATAGATAGGCTATACAAAAATAATGTTACCGAAAAATAATTGCAAAATCATTATGTATGGAACTGGTTCATATTATCGATCATCTGGCTCACAGTCGAACGATCCACAGTCGAGCGGTCCACCGGAAAACTCCCGATTATCCGTCGGGATAATCCGCCCCTGTGGTCTCGTGGCCCTTTATGACCTCAATGTGTATTGTGATTCGATAAGCGATTTTATTACCGACCGTGCGGTATAAAAATTTTCTCTCTTTTGTTTGCTTTTTCGCGGGTCAGCTTGAGAGCAAGTTGTTTTTCTATGCTATGCATTTTCTGTATCGTTAGCGAGCCGGATTCGGCGGATTGAGACACTGACGGATTAAAAACCTTACGAGAAAAACTATTTTTGTGATTCCGTCAATTTTTTGACTGACTTAGTGCCCACTCGAGGTTTCTCAGTCTGAATGCAAATACCTA
Organism: Trididemnum clinides; assembly: GCA_963675345.1. NCBI lineage: Eukaryota > Metazoa > Chordata > Ascidiacea > Aplousobranchia > Didemnidae > Trididemnum > Trididemnum clinides. The sequence goes on along the minus strand of OY776298.1, from coordinate 29,781,848 downwards.
CTTACACATTGAACCCACAGCGCGGCCTACTCGCGCGCTAAGTTTTGTTGTCAGCCATACCTTAAAGCACCGCATTTAGTTTGTAACCTTTGTAAGACCTTTCTATACCTAATGACTGCTTGTGTGATCAGCTTTGCATATGGATATCAGTTTTAGTCCATAATCGAGCGGCTGGCAGTACGTCAAAACGAACCTCGTTCAAAAATAAACGGCATGTAAGTCTTGTGTGTTGTATTAGTTTGTTTCATAACAGTCAACGTTAATGCTATTGGGGGGACCTCTTGGCCCTTGGCAAGCCCTGCTGTGAGCTCAAAAGGACGAAACGCGTGCAGGAATGGCTTTGTAAATTTGAAAATATCTCTCAATAGCATTGCTCCCTTCGGAAGCCTCGCGCCTTCAGCACTCGTCTTGTTGTTTTGTTTCTCGCTTATAAGACGCTCTCTATCGATCGTAACCACTTGGAGCTAGCAATATAATGTATTTTGTTTAACTTGGGCTGTGAGATCTTTTGTTCCGGGGCAAGTAAAACCTCCTAAATCAAAATGTAAATTCAGTTTTACTTACCCAAAAATTGTGGAATAGTGGTTGTCAAGACCAAAAATCAAGTCGGTTTTAGCGCTTCGACAATAGGGTGGAGTGGAAAAAACGTTTTTTGGAAATCGAAAAACTGCAGTTCCTAAATCGTCACAAATGGCCTTAAACTTTTATAAAAGTTGGTTTGGGGGCGTTGCCACTATATTCCAGTCGGCAACCCACAAAATGTGTATGAAGGGAGTCGATTTTCATATCTCAGCCACCACTAACAGTAGAATTACAAAATACAGCTTAAACGTTGCAGAAACACCATGTTTCTATCCTTACTTAAAAGAAAATTTTCTTTATTTTCAACACAAAAAAAAAGTTATAGCTAAGCAACTAAACCTGCTTTTTTTGAAAATTCACTCGTTTTAGTTACTACTATCAACAATTCTATCAGTACTAATTGTTGTTTAGAAAATCAGCAAACTAAATTTTGATTTTTTCCTTGCTTTTTGTCACTGGAAGCACTAATTGACCAGAAGAACTTGACATGCTTGACACACTTCTAGGCAATGAATGGCAGGCTGGTATATTAATGCACTAAAGTATTACACAGTCATTGCTTTCTTCATTTTATTCTGCAGGTGCCCTTGGCGAAGCTTCCTTTTCAAGCAAAGGCAATTTTATAGTTATGTTTAACAACCCATATGATAATGGATGTCTTATATTTAAAGTAATATTGAAAAAGAAATCTGCTTGGGCTATACAATAATTTTAAAACAAAAAGCATTAGTGCAGGATGTAGCGAGCAAAAATTGAGTAATATTTTGTCCGATCAGCTAGCAAAGATCTCTCATCTGCACCAAGCAATAGCCGCCTCAACGTGATGGTGCGGTCCCGGACTCCGTTTCGGGTGAGGCAAAATGGTTGGTGGTCTTCCCATGAGCCCCAGTTATTCTGGGAAATCTTCTTATTCAATCATTTTTTCGAAACATGTAGCCCTTGATTAGTTTTTTATACGTAATCTAATAAATCATGTAAAATGAATTGAAGTTTTTTTCTTGGTTTAACCATCCTTGGGCATGGTTAATATAAATCTTTGATAATCTCACTAAAGCAATCGTTCGGTGCCAAATCAAAATTGGGTATAGAACGAGTTATCGGTATATTACTGTAGAGACTGACAAATCAGATTGTCAATGTGTTTCTCATGGGTTTTTATGTCTGTTCATCTTCCAATTCCTTAGGTTTTTAATGCTTGACAATGATTTACCAAAAGGCTTATGATTTGAAAATGTGTCATTGGCTGATAATACTTACTTATTACAGGTGATAAAAATTAGCATTCACTCGAAAAATGCTTGTAACGAGTTCGTGGAGCAGAGACCCTTGGGGTAGTCTCCGAACCCAAGACAGATTGCAGTGAAGCTAAAGTTGTAAATAGATGAAACGCGCTTTTCCTCTCGTCACGCTGTTATTGTCTGACTTTCTTGAATAAATTCTTTGATAAAATTTTATTGGTAATACGCAAAACTGAAAATGGAAATAATGAAAATGATAAGCAGATATGAAAAAACAGATGGATTGGCTTCGGCGACGTTGGCGTTGTTAGTTGTGTAGCAGTTTAGCGTAGTTAGCGTTGTAGCGGCGTAGCGGCGTAGCGGTTTCAAACTATTTTGACCCCCAAGTACCTTCTTCTTTATTACAGCTCCAACACAATAACAATCGACAAAGAAACTGCTCTACCAACTTTTCTCTACGTTGGCATCTACGAGCTTTCTTTGATAGTTCTTTGACTTCTACTCAAACGTGCAGGTTTTACAAACAACGTAATCCTTCTTGCAACGTGTCTACTTGAGAATAATGTAAAGGTGTGTTAACAAGGCAGTTACCACTGCGTCGCTCGAGGGTCAACCTCGCCAATCCAACGACTAATCAATAAAAGACGATAACTCGAGAGAAACAAACATAACAACCACACAACGCTGGTTCGAATCACAGATTGGCTCCGCAAAAACTAGATTTAAAGCATTAAATGTTGCCAAATATTGTAACAATATTTACAATGCTAATCATACAATGAACAACATTAATCAATAAATTCAAACAAACGAACTAACACTAAATCAGTTATAAATGAATTATAGTTTATGTTGATAAACAAAATTTCTAAATTATCCACAATGGTAGATTTTTAAGAAACTATGAATAACAACATATTCTTTTTGCCATATTTATCCTCCATTCACGAGAAAGCGAATTGTATCGCTATATTTTGGACGGAACAAATAACACACAAAGGCGGAAGCGTCCCGTTAAATGGTTTGCCCAAGGACACAACAAGCGAACTTGCCGGCTTGTTCTCCACAACCTCCCCTAAATGCCGAGCTCCAAGCAGGGAAGCTGTGGATACTATTTTTTAAAGTCTTTTGGTATGGCTCGACAAGGGGAACGAACCCAAGGTCCACCAATTGCCAAGCGAACGCTCTAAGCACTACGTCATCGCGTCGGCCAGATATCACAAACGAGCCAATTCCTTTAATTACTCAGATCAGAGCTTCAGTGTTGGGAAGACTCAAGTCAGTGACTGGAGACTCGAGTCAGACTCGACCGGTCTGCTAATAATGAAATATTACTTGGATAAACACAATTTTTTGTCTTGGGAAATTTAGATTCTTAAAAGCTATACCTCGAAATTTTGTGTGTTTAGAGTAATTTTCTTATATTGTGGCAAACAGTAGCGTACGGAGAAGAATCCCATAGATATTGTCAAAAATTCATGTAATCAACAAATAATATACAAAACCTACAAAAGGACTTAGGCTTTGTAGAAATTGCAAGTTGGTAAAATGCAAGCACCAAATTTTTGAGTGTTTTTGACCGATAGGATACATTTCATAAACGCTTTGTGACTTCATTATTTGATGAATCTTATTGAAAATGTAAACAGATAATGCCAAAAAACAATGTTAGTTAGGAAAAGTAGTCAAAATGCTCCTAAGAACTACGGTTGTCTAACAATTTCAAGTTATAATACGATTTATAGGAGCTGATGTTAGCCTGTTTAAGATATTACTTTTAATTAATAGATATTAAGGCATATAGGCTAACTGCAATCAATTGAATAAAATACCACTTCCACGACCGGTTTCGTTCGCCGCAGAAGCAATTCATGTGACCGTCGGTTCAATACCTGAGTCCACCTGACGAGTTCTAATAGGAACGAAACCGGTCGTGGAAGTGGTATTTCATTCAACTGATTGCAGTTAGCCTATACGCCTTAGTATCCATTAATTAAAAGTAATTTCAAGTTAGTTAGGTTTAGTAAGATAATTGTTCGACTAAAAATATAACACAAATATTGCAACCATCTTTTGATCAGCCATTTTAAAGTAATTTTTAGTTCTGAGTGATTAGAGTCGCATATTGCTGAAAACCAAATTTCCCAAGCTTTCAAACGACACTAATAGGTATTATAACGTTTTTGTATTAAAGTTACATATTATATTTACCTCACCACTTTTTGGTAGGGGCAAAAAGTTACACTACAAAAAAGTAATAATAAAAACTCATATCACTTACTATCGGAATTGCCGTGAAAAAAACGTTAATTTGTCAAGAAATCTCCAAAATCGATTGAGGAATGAAATCACAAATTAATTTTTAATGGAACTGAATTTGTAAAAGTAATCAATTTTTGAAAAATTATCATAGTATGATCTCTGGTTAGCGAAAAACTGTGTTAATCGTACCAGATGGCTTTGATATCATATAGCGAGTTTTTATCGTGCGAGAGAAAAAGAAACAAAAACATGCTTAGAAGGCTTAAAGTGCTTTAATAAAGAATTGCTCGTTGTATTGTCAAATGAGTTTAAACTGTTGAAGAGTTGCTTTTATGAAAAGCACGTTATTATTGTACTCTGAAAATGTGTTTCTACAAGCACTTTCTACAATGAGATTTCTAGAACTAGTAGTTTTTGAAAAAATGCAGCAAACAACTAGTGCAATAAAGCGGTGCTTGCACCGTCATCTTAGACAACAAAAAATGAAATTATATGACGGAATTTTCACGTGATATTGAAGAATTGTTCGATAGTTTTTGTAGTGACCAGAAACAGCAACGAAAACTTGAAGAAGTTAATAAGTTGAAAATGAATGAAGATGACTTTTCATTTTATGAAGATCAAATAGATCCTAAGAAAATGAAAATGCTTGGATGTTGTTGAACCAATCGATCAGTCTGATATAAATTTTCTTCAAAAAATGTCTCAAAAACAATCCAATTCTAATAATACAGTTTCAACAAGCTCAGCAAATATTGATATTGTAATCGGTTTTCAATCTGATACAAGTACTAGTGAAAATTCAGAAATATCAGTATCATTTGATTCAGCGTTACCTTAAAAATCTATTTTGAAGCAGAATTGAGCTACGTTAAAAGAACTTGCAATGGTTTGTGAGCGATATGAAGTGTCCGATAGAGCTGGTGCAGTTATAGCTTCGGCTACATTAAAAGCTTGTGGAATTGTTACTGAAAAGGATTAAAGATATGTTGTGGATAGAAGCAAGTTGCGGAGGGAAAGGAAAAAATACAGAAAAGAAATTGGAAACAGGAAGCAAGGATTATTTAAATAAGTGTATTCCGTTTTTGTAGATAGAAGGAAAGATGCAACAATGACAATGGTTGAAGTAAATGAAAATTATCATCGCCAAACAGTCATTGAAGAACATTATGTAATTGTAGGAGAGCCTAATGGCTTTTATCTCTCACATGTAATGCCAGAAGATGGGGTTGGGTATAAAATAGCAACACCGGTTTATTCTGCAATCAGAGATACAGGTCTGGAACAATAATTGAAGATTGTTGGATCTGATGGAACCGCTGTAACGACTGGCAAAAGCAAAGAATTTATTGCATCATTAAAAACTTTAATAGGAAGACCATTGTAATGGGTTATATGCTTGCTCCATTTAAATAAACTTCCTTTCAGACATGTTTTTCAAAACTTAGATGGCGTAACTTCTGGACCAGACTCTTTTTCAGGACCTATTGGTAGGCAGTTGAATGGTGCTGTTTCTGAGTGCAAAGTAATGAAGTTCAAATCTATCCCAAATCCAAAATTTCCTGATTTTCCACACTCTTTGATGGATGATTTGAGCAGTGATCAATATTATGCTTACAGGATTTGCTCTGCCGTCATGTTGGAATCAGTTGATGCTAATCTTGAGTTTCTCCAAGTAGAAGGGTGAAACCGTTTACTCTGGTTAACACTTGGATGTCGTATTCTTCGATTTTATGTTGTCCAAAAAAAGTCGATATCTAATTTAAGCACTTTGGTAGAATTTTTAATTGAAGTTTACTTTCCTGGTTGGTTTCAAATAAAATTCAACAACAAGATTACTGATGGACAAAAGAACTATCTCAATATCCTTACACAAGTAATGGGATTTCCAAACAAAATTATTCAGGGTATTGCTGTAGCAGTTTTGCAACGAAATGCTTATTTTGCTCACGATGAAAATATATTAATTGCGATGCTGGCTGATAATGATCACAATGTCCGTCTTCTTGCAGTCAACAAAATACTTAGCATCAGATTATCAAAGAAAAATTTGAATAATGTTGGTCGTGATGAAGAAGTAGACGTAAGAAAATTTATAATATCCAAAATCAGTACTAATGCAAAAACTTATTATACCTCGTCAAGCTTGAGATTAAAAGACGTGCATGAATCACCTGCATTAAAACACTTATTGAATAAAGAAATTCAGGCTTTTCAACAACATAAACTCAGCCTGGAACATCCTTGCCACAATAAAGCTGATGAAAGGCATAAAAAACTGGTTTCTGAAGCTTTAGCAGCTGTTGCTGGATTCAAAAATAAAGATGGATTTATCAGACAGAAAATACGATCAAGAAAGCTAATGAAAACTTTTAACACCAAACAGCAATTTAATGCCTAAAAAACTTGAAAATTGATAAATTGGGCAACATTTTGTTATTCTACATAGTGTGTGACTATAAAATGAAATTTATTCCAGTTAAACACAAAGTAAATCGACCGACTACGTAGTGTGTGACTATTGTTGAGTATATAGTGTTGGTAGCATTTTTGTCAAATTTTCTTGCTTCAAAGACTGCTAGATTAAAATGCTAAGTGAAAGTTTCTTTATTTGTGCAAGTGGCTAAGAAATTTTTTTTATCTCGTGGCGATTGCGGTTGGGGCGCTACAGATGACCAATTTTTTGGTTTTGTTCATCATGCAGCAAATCTTAGGCTAAGACGCTTGGCAAAACCCATCCCTCCTCAGGCCTGGCCACCTGTCTTCCACATAAAAGCGGAGGCGTCCAGTTAACTGCCTTGTCCAAGAACACAACAAGCGAACTTGCCGGCTTGTTGTCCACAACCTCCGCTAAATGCCGAGCGCCAAGCAGAAAAGCTTTGCATACTATTTTTTAAAATCTTTAGGTATGACTCGACCAAGGGATTGAACCCCAGGTCTAACGACTACAAAGCGGACGCTCTAATCATTGCGCCATCGCGTCGGTTAAGTCAGCTAAGAAATGACTTTAGTTAGAACATGCATTTTACAACAATTTTTTAGTAATAAATAATTTTTTTGACGATTTTCAGCAAAAACATCCTTTTTGCTAATTTCTGGCTTGTGTGATGTAGTTAGAAGAAAAAGTTGTATTGGAGCAGACATAAGCTTGGGTCTTCTGAGCATTTTTGGCCCAAAACCAACTTTCTAGCTTAACTAATTTTTAAGTTATGAGATTTTCATAAATTTTGGGAAGCGCAAAATATTTGGGGTGTTTTGCCACCTGAGTGTAAGTGGTAGAACCCCAAAACAACTTTGGAAGGTGTTTTTAAACCAAACCACCTACTTTAATGAACCTGGTATTTTGATTTGAAAAAAATTTTTTTTCACTTCACCCTATTCTTTGGTTATCAGTTAGATCAATTAACTACGCCGCACGAAACTTCAAAAAGATATTCATTGTGTGGATTACAGTAAATGATCTTTATATTGTGCTATGCTTGGTTTTGATTTACAATAATGCTCAGTAACGCTTACCATCGTCATTTTTATTTTCTTTTTCCGCCAGTGTTACATCTATGATTATATAGATAACATATAATGTTATCAATATATTCATATATGCAAAATATATATATAAACACAGAAAGAACACAACAAGCGAACTTGCCGGCTTGTTCTCCACAGCCTCCGCTAAATGCCGAGCCGCGACAGAAAAATAATGCTAAATAAACAATCTGAAATAGTGAATACATGCCGCCACAAGAAAAAATTTAAATTAAAAAGTATCAGATTGTACGGCTCATTGTAGTTTATGTGTTTTGATTCCTTTACTTTTGCCGTTTTTCTTTATCCTTTCGTTTTCGTCTATTTTCCCAACTTATCGCTTACCATATTAAGTATATACCTGTTCCCATTGTTACGTCACTATAACCCTCATACCAACCTTCACAGTTCTTAGTTACCCAGATGAGATTGGTGTTCGCAGGTGAGCCAGCAGAAAAAATTATTTTTTATTTTTTAATATAGTTTCTGTTGGCTACCATACAACTTTCTGCTTATTCCCCTCGAACAACCGTAAGTAATATTGCATTCTTTGTTTGTTTTGGGTTCATTTTTCGTTTTTCTGCAGAAATACCTGAGGAGACTTAACGGCAAAACAGGCTGTAGTATTTTTGCTAATAAAGATATATATATAAACACACACACAAATACATATAAATACAATTTTTTCTATTTGTACAGCTACAGAATAGACATTAAAAACAGTAAAACCACAACAGTCTGTTTCGCCTAGATGCTCATCAGATGGTGCATCTGTAAAATACATATGAAACACTATATAACGCTATAAAAACCGGCATAAAAATGAAAAAATCAACCAATAGGTGCAATAAGTTTGAAAAGTCAGCAACTAATGCAACTCGACTCAGAAGTTAATAAGATATCAATTAGGCCGCCGGTGGTACTGAGTGATAAGAGTTTTGGCGAAGTTTGGTTGCCAAACTCAAAGTTCTAAAGAAAGACGAGATTAAAAATAGTGTGTAAATTGCTTTTTGTAAATACATTATTTTTGATCCCGTTCTTCTCCAGAACTTTGAGTTTGGCAACCAAACTTCGCCAAAACTCTTATCACTCAGTACCAAAAGCGGCTTAATTGATATCTTGTTAACTTCTGAGCCGAGTTGCATTAGTTGCTGACTTTTCAAACATATTGCGTCTATTGGTTGATTTTTACATTTTTATGCCGGTTTTTATAGCGTTATATAGTGTTACATATGTATTTCACAGATGCACCACATGATGAGCATCTAGGTGAAACAGACTGTTGTGGTTTTACTGTTTTTAATGTCTATTCTGCAGCTGTAAAAATAAAAAATATATTACGACTCCGGAAAGCTTGCTGTTGAGCACTGTAAAGCTAAGTGACTATTTTATATGTATATATATATATATATATGTACTGTACATCAAATAAAAAAAAGGCAAACAAACAAACACCAATACTTAAGCAAGACCCGTGATTTTGATATTCACAAACAAATCAATGCTATTGTTTGGTCATCACTTACATCAATTAATTAAGCCTCATTATAGCTTCATAAAACTATTCATTGTGAGGCCTGCAGTAGATAATATACAGATTGTTCTATGCTTGATTATGATTTACAATAACACACAATAACGCTTACCATTGTTATCTCGATCTTCTTCCGAAACTGCATCTGCAATTATATCTATATATTTTATTGTCTAAATATAAACAAACAAATACCAGTATTGAAGCTAGACTTGAAATTGTGATATTCACAAACAAATCAATATTATCGTTTGGTCATCAGTTATATCAATTAACTACGCTGCATCATAGCTTCATAGAAATATTCATTGTGTGGTTGGCAGTAGATGATGTTTATATTGCTCTATGCTTGATTATGATTTACAATAACGCTCATTAATGCCCACACTCGTCATTGTTATTTTTCTTGTTTTTCTCCAGTTTTGTGTCTATGATTATATTGATAACATTAAAATATAATAACGAAACATAAACCAACAAACAATCACCTATATTCAGGCAAGTTTTATGATTGTCATATTCACAAACAAATCGATATTATCGTTTGGTCATCACTTACATCAATTAACTAAGCTGTATCATAGCTTCATAAAACTATTCATGGTGTGGTCTGCACTAGATGATGTTTATATTGCTCTATGCTTGATTATGATTTACAATAACGCTCAGTAACGCTTACCATCGTCATTGTCATAATTCTCTTCCTCCAGCAGTATTGCATCTATGATTATATTGATAACGTAAAATATAATGTATGAATATAAACAAACAAACAAATAACAATTACTAACCAAGATCTGCAATTGCGATATTCACAAACAAATCAATGTTATTGTTAGTTCATCAGTTATATAAACTAACTGAACTGCATCATAGTTTCATAAAACTGTTTATTGTGAGGCCTGCCGCACATATTCTTTATAATGCTCAATGCTTGATTATGATTTACGATGTGAGGCCTCCAGCACAAAATTATATTCGATGTGAGGCCTCCAGCACATAATTTTTTTATTTTTCTTTGCTTGATTATGATCTACAATAACGCTCAGTAACGCCCATACTCGTAATTGTTATTTTTCTTGTTTTCCCCCAGTTTTATGTCTATGATTATATTGATAGCATTAAAATACAATAACGAAACATAAACCAACCAACAATTATCTATTCTCAAACAAGTATTGTGATTGTGATATTCATAAACAAATCAATGTTATTGTTTGGTCATCACTTACATCAATTAACTAAGCTGTATCATAGCTTCATAAAACTATTCATGGTGTGTTCGGCAGTACATGATGTTTATATTGCTCTATGCTTGATTATGATCTACAATAACGCTCAGTAACACTTACTATTGTCATTGTCAATATTTTCTTCCTCTAGCCGTATTGCGTCTATGATATATTGATAACATAAAATGTAATGTATGAATATAAACAAACAAACAAAAACCAATTACTAAACAAGACCTGTATTCGAGATATTCACAAACAAATCAATGCTATTTCTAGTTCATCAGTTATATAAACTAACTGAACTGCATCATAGCTTCATAAAAGTATTCATTGTGTGGCCTGCAGCACATAACCCTTATAATGCTCTATGCTTAATTATGATTTACAATAACGCTTAGTAACGCCCACCCTCGTCATTGTTATTTTTCTTGTTTTCTCCCAGTTTTGTGTCTATGATTATATTGATAACATTAAAATACAATAAAGAAACATAAACCGACCAACAATTACCTATATTGAAGCAAGATTTATGATTGTCATATTCACAAACAAATCGATGTTATTGTTTGGTCATCACTTACATCAATTAACTACGCTGTATCATAGCTTCATAAAACTATTCATGGTGTGTTCGGCAGTACATAATGTTTATATTGCTCTATGCTTGATTATGATTTACGATAACGCTCAGTAACACTTACCATCGTCATTGTCATTATTTTTTTCCGCCAGCCGTATTGCGTCTATGATTATATTGATAAAGAAAAATGTAATATATAAATATAAACAAACAAACAAATACCAATGGCTAAACAAGACCTGTAATCGAGATATTCACAAACAAATCAATGTTATTGTTAGTTCATCAGTCATATCAATTAACTACGCTGCATCATAGCTCCACAGAACTATTCGATGCGAGGCCTGCAGCACATAATCTTTACATTGCTCTATGCTTGATTATGATTTACAATAACGCTCAGTAGCGCCCACACTTGTCATTGCTATTTTTCTTGTTTTCTCTTAGTTTCGTGGCTATGATTATACCGATAACATTAAAATACAATAAAGAAGCATAAACCGACCAACAATTACCTATATTGAAGCAAGATTTGTGATTGTCATATTCAAAAACAAATCAATGTTATTGTTTGGTCATCAGTTACGTCAATTAACTAAGCTGTATCATAGTTTCATAAAACTATTCATGGTGTGGTCTGCAGTACATGATGTTTATATTGCTCTATGCTTGATTATGATTTACGATAACGCTCAGTAACACTTACCATTGTCATTGTCATTGTCATTATTTTTTTCCGCCAGCCGTATTGCGTCTATGATTATATGGATAAAGAAAAATGTAATATATAAATATAAACAAACAAACAAATACCAATGGCTAAACAAGACCTGTAACCGAGATATTCACAAACAAATCAGGGCTACTGTTATTTCATCAGTTATATCAATTAACTGAACTGCATCATAGCTTCATAAAAGTATTCATTGTGAGGCCTGCCGCACATAATCTTTACATTGCTCTATGCTTGATTATGATCTACAATAACGCTCAGGAACGCCACACTCGTCATTGTTATTTTTCTTGTTTTCTCCCAGTTTCGTGGCTATGATTATACTGATAACATTAAAATACAATAAAGAAACATAAACCGACCAACAATTACCTATATTGAAGCAAGATTTGTGATTGTGATATCCACAAACAAATCAATGTTATTGTTTGGTCTTCAGTTACGTCAATTAACTAAGCTGTATCATAGTTTCATAAAACTATTCATGGTGAGGCCTGCAGCACATAATCTTTATATTGCTCTATGCTTGATTATGATCTACAACAACGCTCAGTAACACTTACCATTGTCTTTGTTTTTCATCTCTCCCAGTACTGCGTCTATGATTATATTGACAACATTAAAATGTAATATATCGATATAAACAAACAAACAAATGCCAATTGTCAAGAAAAACTTGTATTTGTGATACTCACAAACAAATCAATGGTATTGTTTGGTTCTCAGTTATATCAATTAACTAAACTTCATCATAGCTTCATAGAAATATTCATGGTGCGGTCGGCATTAGATGATGTTTATATTGCTCTATGCTTGATTATGATTTACAATAACGCTTACTAAGGCTTACGATTGTCATTCTTTTTGAGCTTGACCAGTGTTGCGTCTATGATCATATTGATAGCATTAAAATATAATATATGAATATAAACAAACAAAGAAATGCCAATTATCAAACAAGATTTGTGATTGTGATATTCACAAACATATCAATGTTATTGTTTGGTCATCAGTTACATCAATTAACTAAGCTGTATCATAGCTTCATAAAACTATTCATGGTGTGGTCGGCAGTACATGATGTTTATATTGCTCTATGCTTGATTATGATCTACAATAACGTTCAGTAACGCTTACCATTGTCCTTGTTCTTCACATCTCCCATTATTGCGTCTATGATTATATTGATAGCATTAAAATATAATGTATTAATATAATGAAACAAACAAACAAATACCAATTATCAAACAAAAGTTGTAATTGTGATATTCACAAACAAATCGATGTTATTGTTTGGTCATCAGTTATATCAATTAACTACGCTGCATCATAGCTTCATAGAAATATTCATTGTGTGGTCGGCAGTACATGATGTTTATATTGCTCTATGCTTGATTATGATCTACAATAACGCTCAGTAACGCTTACCATTACCATTCCTACTGGGCTCCACCAGTATTGCATGTATGATTATATTGATAACAATACAATATAATGTATGAATATAATGAAACAAACTAATGCCAATTATCAAGCAAAAGTTTTGATTGCGATATTCACAAACATATCAATGTTGTTGTTTGGTCATCACTTACATCAATTAACTACACTGCATCATAGCTTCATAAAACTATTCATGGTGTGGTCTGCAGCACATAATCTATATATTGCTCTATGCTTGATTATGATCTACAATAACGCTCAGTAACGCTTACCATTGTCATTGTCAATATTCTCTTCCTCCAGCAGTATTGCATCTATGATTATATTGATAACATAAAATATAATATATCGATATTAAAAAACAAACAAATGCCAGTATTCAAGCAAAAGTTTCGATTGTTATATTCACAAACAAATCAATGTTATTGTTTGGTCATCAGTTATATCATTTAACTAAGCTGTAACACAGCTTCATAAAACTATTCGATGTGAGGCCCCCAGCACATAATTTATATATTTCTCTTTGCATGATTATGATTTATAACAGCGCTCAGTAACGCCCATACTCGTCATTGTTATTTTTCTTGTTTTCCCCCAGTTTTATGTCTATGATCATATTGATAGCATTAAAATATAATATATGACTATAAACAAACAAACAAACAAATGCCAATTATCAAACAAGATTTGTGATTGTGATATTCACAAACATATCAATCAATGTTATTGTTTGGTCATCACTTACATCAATTAACTAAGCTGTATCATAGCTTCATAAAACTATTCATGGTGTGTTCGGCAGTACATGATGTTTATATTGCTCTATGCTTGATTATGATCTACAATAACACTCAGTAACGTTTACCATTGTCATTGTCATTATTTCTTTCCTCCAGCAGTATTGCATCTATGATTATATTGATAACATAAAATGTAATATATAAATATAAACAAACAAACAAATAACAATTACTCAACAAGATCTGTAATCGAGATATTCACAAACAAATCAATGTTATTGTTAGTTCATCAGTTATATCAATTAACTGAACTGCATCATAGCTTCATAAAACTATTCATTGCGTGGCCTGCAGCATATAATCTTTATATTGCTCAATGCTTGATTATGATTTACAATAACGCTCAGTAACGCTTTCCATTGTCCTTGTTCTTCACATCTCCCATTATTGCGTCTATGATTATATTGATAACATTAAAATATAATGTATGAATATAATGAAACAAACAAACAAATACCAATTATCAAAATAAACTTGTACTTGTCATATCCAAAAACAAATCAATGTTATTGTTTGATCATCACTTAAATCAATTTACTGAACTGCATCATAGTTTCATAAAACTGTTTGTTGTGAGGCCTGCCGCACATAATCTTTATATTGCTCTATGCTTGATTATGATCTACAATAATGCTCAGTAACACTTACCTTCGTCATTCTTTACTTCTCTCATTATTGTATCTATGATTATATTGATAACGTAAAATATAATGCATGGATATAAACAAACAAACAAATACCAATTACTAAACAAGACCTGTAATCGAGATATTCACAAACAAATCAATGTTATTGTTAGTTCATGAGTTATATCAATTAACTATGCTGCATCATAGTTTCATAAAACTATTCATGGTGAGGCCTGCAGCACATAATCTTTATATTGCTCTATGCTTGATTATGATTTATAACAACGCTCAGTAACACTTACCATTGTCTTTGTTTTTCATCTCTCCCAGTACTGCATCTATGATTATTATGACAACATTAAAATGTAATATATCGATATAAACAAACAAACAAACAAATGCCAATTGTCAAGAAAAACTTGTATTTGTGATACTCACAAACAAATCAATGTTATTGTTTTTTCATCAGTTATATCAATTAACTACACTGCATCATAGTTTCATAAAACTATTCGATGTGTGGCCTGCAGCACCTAATCATTATATTGCTCTATGCTTGATTATGATTTACGATAACGCTCAGTAAGGCTTACCTTCGTCCTTCTTTATCAGCTCTCTCAGTACTGCGTCTATGATTATATTGATGACATTAAAATATAATATATCAATATATACAAACAAACAAATGCCAATTATCAAAAAAAAAATTGGAATTTTGATACTCACAAACAAATCAATGTTATTGTTTGGTCATCAGTTATATCAATTAACTATGCTGCATCATAGCTTCATATAAACATTCATTGTGCGGTCGGCAGTAGATGATGTTTATATTGCTCTATGCTTGATTATGATCTACAATAACGCTCAGTAACGCCCATACTCGTAATTGTTATTTTTCTTGTTTTCCCCCAGTTTCGTAACTATGATCATATTGATAGCATTAAAATACAATAAAGAAACATAAACCGACCAACAATTACCTATATTCAAGCAAGAATTGTGATTGATATCTTCACAAACAAATCAATGTTATTGTTTGGTCATCAGTTACATCAATTAACTAAGCTGTATCATAGCTTCATAAAACTATTCGATGTGTGGTCTGCAGTACATGATGTTTATATTGCTCTATGCTTGATTATGATTTATAACAACGCCCAGTAACGCTTACCATTTTCATTTTTCTCGTCTTGTTCCAGTATTGCGTCTATGATTATATTGATAACATAAAATATAATGTATGAATATATACAAACAAACAAATGCCAATTGTCAAGCAAGATTTGTGTATGTGATATACACAAACAAATATACCTTAGTGTTTGGTCATCACTTAAATCAATTAACTAAGCTGCATCATAGCTTCATAGAACTATTCATTGTGCAGTCTGCAGTACATAATCTTTATAATGCTCTGTGCTTGATTATGATCTACAATAACACTTAGTAACGCTTATCATCGTCATTGACATTCTCCTCTTCTTGCACCAGTGTTGCGTCCATGATTATATTGATAACGTAAAGTGTAATATGTGAATATAAACAAGCAAACAAATGCCAAATGATAGGCAAGATCTGCATTTGAAATATTTACAAACAAATCAATGTTATTGTTAGTTCATTAGTGAAATCAATTAACTGAACTACATCATAGCTTCATAGAAATATTCATTGTGTAGTCTGCAATAGATGATTTTCATATTGCTCTATGCTTGATTATGATTTACAATAACGCTCAGTAACGCTTACCATTGTCATTGTTTCTCGCATCTCCCAGCATTGCATCTATGATGATATCGATAACATTAAAATATAGTGTATGAATATAGAGAAACAAACAAATACCAGTTATTAAGTAAAATTCATAATGGAGATATTCACAAACAAATCAATGTTTAATATCGTGAGGTCTGGAGATCTTGGTGGCCATTCGTTGGGCCTTCTATGACCAATCCATCGCTGTGGAAAATGTTGATCAAGGCATTGCTGTGCTAGAATACTGAAATGGGGCGGGGCGCTATCTCGTTGATACTAATGTTGATTGTAATTTCCAATGAAGTCAACTGTTTTTGATTTAAAACAGTGACATACCGCTCTTTGTTCATTGTTTCAAGTCTGTTGAATTTGTTCTTACTGCTGTTTTATTTTAGTTTTAGGGACGGAGACTTATAAATCGCACGGTACACACACACACACACACACACACACACACACACACACAGACACGTTTATAAATCCTTGGTTAAGTCGACCGTATACAATATAATATTATGAGTTAGGGCGACATATAACTGTCGCCTTGATATTTTCGTTAACTTTCTCTTTTCATTTTTGATCGAAACGACGCAAATTCGCTTTGGAACAAAGTCACTTATCTCTGCTTTTCTGCACTGACACATTATCGTGGTCGAATGGCCAGATTTTTTATAGGTTTTCTTTCATCATAACTTCACGGGCGTATATCTGCTTACATGCTTAAGTCTAGGTTAAGTCGACATGACTTTATTCGTCTTCAGTTTTTAAGAAACTGTATATATTTGACATGTTTTTGCTATTTTTGATTCCTTTTGTAACGCCAAAGCTTGTGCTATGACAAATTTCCGTCGGCAATTAAAAACACAGAATATACTATTTTTGGTTACCGCAAATTTTTGGATGGCATCTAATTTTATGCATTAGGGCGACACTTGTTATATGTGTGGATCCCAAACTTTTTTTGATCAATACCTCTTCGAGATCACGTACTGTCGTTGCGGATTACCTTGATGAAAAAAATTAAGTTTGATCCAATCTCAGTTAATTAACTTATTATTGGTTTCTTTTCAGCATGTTATCAGATCCTGAGAAAAGAGAAACAGAATTTAAAATAAAGTCGAATAATAGCTTAAATAAAAATAAAAATTCCAAACATGCAGATAAAAATAGATTGAGAATAATGACATATGAAAAGTATTTTTAAGAATAACGATTTAGCTAAACTTTGCTGGTAACCCAAAAGATGCTTACGGACCACCTGAAAATTATTTTAAGTCGGGACCAACGTATAAAATGGAACGTTTTTCTCCAGAATAGATTTAGTTGTAAAAAGATAGTTAGGGGCTGCAATCACTGGCATAGTTAGGGCTCTTCCCCATACACTTCCTTAAGGGGGCGGCAAAAACAGTTTCTCGGCATTTAGCAAAGATGTTCTTTACAAGCATAAATGATATTTGTTTAAAATGCAAAGTCCTAGAAAATACATATGGTTATGGGTAATTGCTCGGTGAGCTTTTTATGGGCAAGCTCCATTAGCCTATATTGGCCAAAACGCAAAAAGCCACGTACTTGTACAATAATAAAAAGATTGTCCTACCAAAAAAATCCTGATGTCCTTGACGGCTTTTACGCTTTTAATTGGTTTATTTTTTTTGAGTAAACTAATGAAACTCTGAAACCCTCAAGCAGTGGCAAAAAACTTTTTAGCGACAAAACTTTTGCTTTCTTCTCCATTTTAGCGTAATCAAAGCAATCGTATAAACAAAACTGTTAAAATTCGTTGCTTGTGCTGATATTCATAAGCGTATCACTTTATATTTTACAGAGGTTGGCCTTTTTGAATCCTTTCAGACGAATAACTTATGAACTCTAGGTATTGGGCTAGTGTTTTAATATGTACATATTTCAGTTCATTACTTGACAAACTGTTCTAATGCTCAGCATACCAACGAAAGATATAACTAGAGAGTTACACTGACCGTTTATTAGCTTTTAAACAGGGGTGTCAAACTCGTGGGCTTCTGGGGGCCACATTGCATATATGAGCAATCGTGCCGAGGGCCGCATGAAGTTTTGGTTTTGGAGATTACCACTTTTCTGGGCAACGATCTCTGTAATGTAGCCTGAAGTAAGATCGATCTCCGAAAAAAAAAGGGTCATCACCTTTCCACCATCAGTAAAGTTATCTCCGAATGACAAAAATTTGTACCTCTCAAGTGTGGCCTGTGATCTGGGCTTCAAACGTTTGTTGGACGATGATCCGTTGCAATACTGCCGAAATTCATGAGCAATTTCAGAATCGTCTCGCGGGCCGCACTGAAAAGCTGAGAGGGCCGCGAGTTTAACATCCTTGCTTTAAAAGACCCAGCTATCGTTCTTGTGAGAATATAAAAAGCTGCAGAAATTAAAAACTCCCAAGACCGATTTTTGTTTAACCACATACCAAGCTATGACGATGAAAATTACACTGCCTTGTTAAGATTTAAGTCGTTTGCTATTTGTTACTAAATTATAGAGGTTGGTAGTTGCTAAGTAGCAATTTTCAAAACGATCTCCTATTAAGAGAAATCTGCCTCCAGCATCACAATAAGGTAAAATAGAACATTTTGCTCAAAAATGATCACCAACACCATACGGTACCATACAGCGGTCTATTACATTGTATCAATACCCCGAAACCGGTTTCGACCTCATTGGGTCTCATCAGGCGGGTGCAAAAAACACTCAATAATGAACATGCTGAAAAAAACAAATTTGCCATTGGGTGAAAAAAAATGCAATACAAAACGATATGATACAGCAATACCAATATCATGGGTGTCTCATTTTAGAAAATGAGACACACATGACATGGACAGCAAGTCACATCGATAAGCCCTAATAGGGGAGTAAGATCGTTGTTAAGATTATCATTTTAAATTATAGAGGTTGCTAGTTGCTAGATAGTAATTTTCAAGTCGACCTCCTATTTAGATGGATCTGCCTCCAGCATCACAATGTAACGTATGGTGTTGGTGATCGGTTTTGAGCAAAATTTTCTATTTTGCCTTATTGCGATGCTGGAGGCAAATCCCTATTAATAGGAGGTCGCCTTAAAAATTGCTATCTAGCAACTAGCAACCTCTATATTTTAAAATAGTAAAGTCTTAACATTGATCCTACACCCCTATTAGGACTTACCGATGTGACTTGTTGTCCATGTCATGTGTGTGTGTGTGTGTGTGTGTGTGTGTTCTTAAATGAGACCCCATGGTATAGATACTGCTGTACAACATCGTTTTGCATTGTATTTTTTTGCACGCAATGCCAAATTTGTTTTTTTCAGCATTTTTATTATTGAGCGTTTTTTACACCCACCTGATGAGATCCAATAAGATTGAAACCGGTCGTGGGTTATTGACATAATGTAATAGACCGCTGTATAATACCGTATGATGTTGGTGATCATTTTTGAGAAAAATTTTTTATTTTACTTATTTGTTACAAATAATTAATTAAAAAATAAAACGTTTTTGCATTTTATGAGAACATTAAGTCGTAAAATTTACATTAAGCATTAAAACTTAAATATCCAAGCAATAAAATTTACTTAAAAATGGTAGAATTGAAGAAGCAAGTTGTTTTTTTATCGCTCCTTTGACCGATTATCAAGCAATTTAAAAATTTGTAGTTTAATTTTTCGATTACTCGAAAATAAGTTAACCATTGAACAATAGTGAACGTTCTAGAAAACATATTTTTACAGCATTATGTCATAAGAAAACTATGCTACGAAAAAACAAAGCAGGAATGACAGACAGCCCCGTGTTTCGCGCACACAGTACAAAGTCTTGTTAATTTCAATAAGATTTGGGGTGCTTCGTAGATGGACAAAAGCTGAAGCCGAGATTTAGCACTGAAAGTGTATATTCCATTCCAGTTTACGGTTTCCGTGCTTTACCGGGGATAGAATAGTGAGGCTGTGCACCCAGCATGTCGTAAGAGGCGACCTTTGGGTACCAACCTATGTTAACTAAGGTTAGGGACCTCTCAGGTCTAAAAAGTGAGGTTGGAGGTAAGCAAGGGCATGCCTTCCGTAACAGACAGAAAGCTTCAAAAATTGCTTCATGAAAGAATTTGTTACAGAGTTGGCCCCCAGTCTCCGGCAGCTCTTAAATGGCAAGGGGGTGCAAAGAAACTCCGGTTTACAGGAATTTGAATTGGGATTTGGAAGTTGGAATGTTGGAAGTTTTTGTGGTAGAGATAAGGAAGTGTGTGTATAGTTAAGAGTTAAGAAAAAGAGATGTGGATATGTGCTGTCTATAGCAAGTAAGATGAAAAGGCCAAGGAGCTCGATTTGTTGATTGCAGAGGTAAAAGATATAAGCTGTGGTGGTTTGGAAATAATCATGGAATAGGAGGGGTTGGAATTTTAGTAGAAATAGAACTTTATGAAAAGGTCGTAGAAGTCTGAAGAAAAAGTGATGGCGATGGAGCTGGTTTTTGAGGAAGAAGTTATAAGAGTCATATGTGCATATGCTCCCCAGGTTGGGAGATCAGAATGCAAGAAAGATCATTTTTATAATGGTATGGCAAGTGAGTGGGATTTGCAAAACCCTGGTGAAGTGATTCTAGGTCTGGGAGACTTCAATGGACATGTTGAGAAACGAATTGATGGTTTTGAGGATGATAGGTGTGCATGATAGGCATGGAATTGGCAAAAAAAATGTTGAGGAAAGAAGACTGCTCAAGTTTTGTGATGAAAAGGAGTTGTGCGAGGCAAATACATGGTTTGAAAAAAAGGTGCAGAGAAAAACTGCCTACATTATGGGGGGAAATAAAATTTAGATGATTTTGCATTGGTTGATAAAAGCAATAGAAAGTATTTAAAAGACGTGAGAGCCATCCGCTGAGAATTGCAATATCGGCTGGTGGTTACAGACGTAGACAAAAAAAGTTGAACAAAGTAGTGAAGAACGAACAAACTGTTAGAAGGAGGATTTAGAAGTTGAAGAAAAATAACATGAAAACAGGATTTCAAGAAAGAGTTAAGGAATTGTTTGATGTTGATGCACCCAATTTATGAAACATTTTCAAAAATAGAATGCTGCAAGCTTGTGATGAAGCATGTGAAAAGAAGAATGGTAGAAGAAACCATCGGGATACACGGTGGTGGAATGAAGAGGTGAAGAAAGCAATACAATAAAACAAAGTAGCACACAAAAAGATGTGCAAAAATCGATTAGAGGAAAACAAGGCTAAATATAAGAATATCAAAAATCGAACAAAGAAAATGGTTGCTGATTCTATGAAGAAAGAAGCTGAGGAAGAGTTAACAAAATTGAACAAAAAACCAAATAACATTTTTACACTGGTGAAGTTCATAAAATCAGATGGGAAAGATATTGAAGGAGTTAGATGCATGAAAAGAAAAGACAGAATGTTAGATTTTAGTAAAAAAAACAGGAAAAAAATATGGAAAGATCACATGGAGGAGATCATGAATAAAGAGAAGGATTGGAACCACATTACAGCAGTTAGCATGGTAAAGGGGCCCATTAAAAATGTTAACCGCAAAAAAATGTCGATAGCAATAAAAGTGATGAAACTATGAAAAGCAACTTGGATTTTTTGGAGTATGTGCAGAGATGATATTTGCTAGTGGAGAAGTAGGGATTAATGTGATGGTGGAACTTTGCCAACGCTGTTAGATGGGAAAGAAATGCCATATCAATGGCAAACAAATGTGCTGGTAGCAATTTTCAAGGAAAAGGGAGATGTAAGAAACTGTTATTCTTACAGAGGAGTAAAACTATTAGAGCATGCCATGAAGATCGTTGAAAGAGGGCTGGAGAGAAGGATTCAAGAATTAGTAAATATTGATTCAATGCAGTTTGGTTTTATGCCTGGAAGAAGAACGACACACGCATTGTTTGTAGTGCGAAGAATGCAAGAGAAATATAGGGATAAGAAGAAAAAGTTGTACTGTTTTGTGGATATTGAGAGAAGAAAGAAGAAAAAGTTGTGCTGTTTTGTAGATATCGAGAGGGCATTTGATAGAGTTCCAAGAAAGCTGATGGAGTGGGCGATGAGAAAGAAAGATTTACCAGAAGTAATTGTAAGAGTGGTGATGAGCCCCTATCACGGGAAAAAACGAAAGTTTGAGTGGGATGTAAGTTATCAGAAGAATTCTGGGTACAAGTGGATTTACATCAAAAATCTGTGTTGTCGCCACTGCTTTTTGCACTTGCAGTGGATGTATTCTCGGTAAATACAAGAAAAGAATTGATGAAGGAAATTTTGTATGTCGATGATTTGGTTTCAATCAGTGCAAGTATAGATAATTGGAAAGAGAAGTTTTTAAAATGGAAAGAGGCCTTTGAAAGCAAGAGGCGTTTGAAAGCAAGAGGCTGAGGATGAACCCCAAGAAAACCAAAGTAATGGTGCGCGGTTCGAAAGATGAAGTACTCAAGAGTAAAGTTGATCCATGTGCTAAGTGCGGCAAGAGGGTGATGGACTAGCCAGAGCAAGTGGAGTGCGATGGCATGGACATGTTTTGAGAAGGGATAATGGTGATGTTTTGAGAAGACCATTGGATTTCGAAGTGGCGGGAAAAAGAGGGCGTGGGCGACCAAATATGACGTGGAAGAGACAAATGGAGGAGCATACCAATTAGATTGAACTGAAAAAGGGGGATGCCATTGACAGAGCGAAGTGGCGTGATGGTGTGTACCAACTATCGAGAAACGTTAGGTGAATTCGGCCAATTGCGTTATTTGCGCCAAAAGCAATAGCAATTAAGCGCTGGGAGTGAAAGCTTTTCCAGTCATTACCGTTATTGAAAGTTTAATTTTTCATGAAAAAATAAATGCAAGAATCGCTCATCTCATTAAATTGACTTTCAGTTGGAAAATTTTTGATTCTTACATGGCAATTTCAATTTGTTACGCATTTCGCCTGTCATGTGTTTCGCTTGCTTAGCGCTTTTAAAACTTGTATCTAAGTGGACCGCCCACCAGACCGCTACACAATTCGTTTGACTGCAGCTCTTTTATGCTTGCTCTTTAAACAAGACATGCATTGTTCTCTAATTATCAGATAGACGAAAACTGACAGATTAACTGCACTCGAAAGCGTTTCTGACCTATATAACTCGCCGTCTCATCTCTGTTAGATTCTCGACTTAGTTTCTTTTTCGCTTGCATAGTTTTTGCATTGAGTTTATTTCTTTGATTGAGTATATAGCTTATTTTGTCCGACAGAGTGAGTGCGAAAGAACTGTGACAGAGCTCTTTATTGTTTAAATTTTTGTCTTGATTGAATAAAGTGTAAATATGATAATAGTTACTAATTTATTAGGATGCTGAAGAGAGTTACCAGTTTATGAAAATATACTTTTATTTAGCTGAATTTTTAAATGCGAGTTGTTACTAAATATTTACAACCGGTGCAAGAATTTATTTTCTACTGTTTCCAAGTGAAATTGACTTGTTTTCTTTCCCAACCTCGTTTGATCCGCCAAAGTAAAATAAAATGGCTACAAGAGCCCAGATAATGCTTTAGCTGGCAAGGAAGAAGAACTTAACGACGGCGGCAAAACCGCTTAGTTTTTCAACCTCAGATTGATCAGGTTAGTACACAAAATTTGAAGATTTAACTTGGAAGTTTGCGTGCACAACGAAACTTACGTACCGTATGTGCTTTTAGTCTTTTTGTCGCGCTTTGCTGTATAAACCACTGGGTTAGCTATGGTAGACTAATTTCTTTTCAACGATAGAGCAATTAGCAACAACGTTCTTTTCAGCGAAGTATACGCATCGTCAGACTAACATCTGCGGCAGATGAATTTTGAACTGAGGACGTTGTAATCACGAGTCCAGTTTCACTATCAGTTACGCAAACCTAGCTACAAAATCTCTTGCCTGAAGATTGCAATATGCCAGCAATCTCATGGACATATAAAACGACTGCTTGATTATAGTTAACAGTCTGACCTAACAATTATCTACGTTAACAGAACTTTCTGGCATCATTCAATTAACCAACACCAGTGAAAAATTTACATAAAACAGAGAATATTTTTGGATGAATTTTTTGAAGATGAAGAAATTTCTGGTAATGATAAAATAAAGATTTTGAAAACATTGGGGCTAGATGTATATTTTGATAATTTTGCCATAATTTAGCCACAACCAAATCATCATCAAATTTTTTTGCCAATTAACCTAATTAAATATTTCATTTTTGCTGTCATATCATATAAAAAGAATGCGGGTGAGCAGTAAAAGTTTAAGTTTTTAACCAAAAATTATAACTATCCTACATCTTTAATATTAACCGTTAATACTACTCATGGTATCTTTACAACGCATTTTAATTCCACTTTTTCGAACATGAATTTATGTGTAAATATTTAAAAATGTCAACTTGTTGAAATAAGCGTCACTAAATGCAGCTGTTTTTGTTGAAGTTATTACTCCTTCTCCGGAGGAATTCCGGAAAAGTTGTCTCTCATTGTTTTCAGATACTAGAGATGGGGCTTTTTCCACCAGATGAAGCAGATGCTTCAGGTGGGATAAATCAGACCGGGGAGCATTGAGTCAATTTGTGGTGGATCAAAGTCATCCAGCTTCCTTAAGCTTGACCAGGCTGACTCGTTTGGGTCATCTTTCATAAGCTTGATCTCTGCGATGTGCAGATGAAGTGATCGCATTCTTCACCCTAACCCTTTACTACTGTACACTAAGCAAGGAACCGTAAATACCAATTTCAAAGGCATTGGTTTAATTTGACCCGGGAATGAACTTTGGACTACCGACTGTGAGACGGACGCTCAACATGTTATGCCATTGCGCCGGTCTAGCTCACAAGGTGGATAAACATTATAACAGAGATGGTTACCTTAATACACTGTATTATATAAGTTTGATGCTCATCTGAAATTCGTGAAATCTTGTTGGAGTGACATTATTATTGCTCACTTATTTCTTGTAACACCTATTTCGATTGTATTCACCACTAAACAATCCCATGCCAAAAATATTATTACAGCACTACAGACCTTTTGCTTTCATATACAGAGCTGAAAGTGAAATTTGAGTAGGCATCTTTAATAGGACATAAAATAGACCAATTTCTTCTTGTCAGAGTTGACTTACATTTTTAGGAAAAGTGCAAATAAAATTATGTTTGAAGTCATTGAGTTTAGAATAACATCTATATCAGTTTAGGTACTGTGGAGCATAATTTTAGTGAGCAACACTTGCCCATCCTTTTGGGTGAAGTAGGGTTGGCAGTGTACTGTTGACCCTGTTGTTATCATTTATATGTAAATATTGACCAAATTGTAGTGTATTATAGAGATATACATAATCCAACAACAATAGCCATTAAATATATTTGGCATCTTTTCGTTTGTCGAGTAATTGTCAATAGCAATCAGATGTGTTTCTGCGACAATTTTATTTTTTCTGCTTCTCTTAGTTTCCGAGGAGCATCCTTAAAAAATCAGTTGCAAATAACAAAAAAAACTGAAATTTTACAAGGCAACCAAAGTACAAATCATTACTAGGGTTTCCAATTTCCCGGTTCTGAAAAAAACCGGGAATTCGGTTAATGTCTAACCTTATCCCGGGATCCCGACAAAAAATCGGGATTGTATAAAATACAAACAACAAAACGTAAATGCATTAAGTTTGCTTTAATTATTTTTTATATAACGACTGCGTAAAAACTCAGTACACTAACAGATTTGTTACTTAGAGGTGACCGTCAAACAATCCTGCAGCAGAAAGTGCTCATTCTGCTTCAACTGACGTTGGTGGGATGGTCAGTAAGTCTTTGAATAACTTCTTCAATTTGCTTGGTCTTTTTCCGGTAGCTTCTAGTACCATAGTTTCATTTCTTGCTTGACTACAGTTTGAAATTGAATGGCATGACTTCTATCATCAACAAATGTCTCTAACTGGGTGGGAGTGGAATGTTCAACGTGTGTCTGAAGTCTTTGTGTAACAGATCTTTTAATTCAGCGTGGGCCAAGTGCTGATTCTGTCACACTCCCGGTTGAAGCTCTTAGTCAACGCGTCTCAAGTCGCCTCCCTTCCTTGCCGCTGTTCTGTCAAGCGTACGCGTCTATTGCAACTCCTTTATTCCAAAATAAACGCGACAGCCACACTGGCGACCCAAAGCGTACTCGAAAACGGTTTCTAACTAATTAAGCTTCCAAGAACTTGACCCAAAAGCAGAGACAACTCGAATTCCTAATACTCTGTCGAGGGCAAGTAACACGGACTTCCAACAGCCAAACGGTGAAAACTGCAGTCCTTTAGCTGGCAACTCATAACGACAACTGACACAAAACCGATAAGTAAGTGTAATGCGGCGGTCTGTATGCAGCCTGAAGCTTTAACAGGCGAGATAAATGCCAAATTAAATTAGCTCGCTTGCTGTCAATGGTAGAGCGACGCAAGAGGCCAAGGCTTCAAAACTCGTAAGCAGCGACACAATAAAACGGGCGTACAATATTTAACACTTTGGAAAAGACTTTCATGCTCCTGGTTTTTGTTAGTATTGCTGGCCAACTCTATATCTTTGTTCTTTTTCTGACCTTTTCCTTCATTACTGTTATTTTCCCAAAATAGACGGCAAAATAAAGTGGTAGTAGTATTCACAAAGCCTGTTACTACCCAATAACAATGTGTCACCAGCATAATGCTCATCATGAATCGATAAATTTGGATTTTAAAGATAACGTATCAAGTTAACCATATCGTGTTGTCGTCTTTGTTGTATACGGTTTTTTACGGAACAAAGCAAATCTTCCGCAATGCTGGACTTTCTCTTCTTCAACTCCAAAAAAATAATTGGAAAATTCCTTCCGCATTCAAAATCGTTGCATCTTTACAACATGAAGCATCAACCGCAAGTTTTATTGGTTCAAGAGCGTATTTTAGCTCATTAAGAAACAAAAATTCAGCTGTTGATATGTTATGTTCAATCGACAAATCGAGTAAATCTTTCGATATGCACTTTTTTAGACATATACCACTCAATCATTTCAAAGATAAAGTTCCAGCGGGTTTCACGATCTAGGACAAGGGACAACTCCTTGTTTTTAACCAACAACACATATTTCTGCAACACTTCGTTTTTCACCGGACTTCTTCAAAATATCTTTACCACCTTTCGCACCTTTTTGAGTATTTTCTCTATTTCTACATTGAAAAGTAGTATTTCGTTTGATGCTGTTGTGAGGATCAATATACCAAAACCTTCTTCATACATTTCTTCATCTTGATTGTCGTTGTAATCGTAATCTTCACCTGCAATATGAGTCACACTTCTGTTTTTAAACAATACATCACACACAGCCAGATGCACACCATGTGCGTAGCAGAGTTGGTGATTAAGTTGAGAAATTTTACCCAATTTCTTCATTACTGAGGCGCCACCAGAGACAATGCTGACAACAGATATCTGCATGTTGGTTATTCCAAAATCAGCCAACTGTTTCTCCAACAACTGTAAAATTTTCGCAGCACCATATGATTCAAGCATTGCTATAAAACCCAAATTCATAACATCGTTTTGGCAATGAACGTTGATGTTCATGTATCTTCGGCAACGAACTGAAGTATACTCGTCCATAGTCACACTGAAACAGGTGTTGGCTTTAACTTTTGTTTCAATTTCGGCCTTTATCTCTTTTTGAATGTCATCGTTTTCACTGCGATTTAAATTTATAATACTCGAGTCCGAAGAGGGAAGGTGAAAGCCTTTGGTGCTAAGTGACTCACGAATAAACTTACTTTCGCCTGTACAATGGATAGAAAAACCATCCACAGCTACCAGTTGAGAGACAATACTTTGCACACTCTCTTTCTTTACATTGACAATTGGTAAGATCGATTTTTGCTGAATTTTTGCTTTCTTAGAAGTACAAGGTTGATCTTTATTTTCTAAGCTAAGGTTGTGCTTGCTTTTCAGGTGACAAAAAAGACCGCTAGTTAAACCACGTTTAGACGATATTTTTTTGAGCAATGAATACAACTAGCTCTGTCACTACCATCATCATCTCGGGTAAAATGTTTCAAAACTTTTGACTGAATCCTACGTTCCATAACTAAATGGCACTGCACCTGAATTTCTGCTGCTTGCTCTTGCGCAATGACTGTAATAAACTGGCTCAAACTTGTTATCTTTTAGTTAACAGCAAACAATTCAACAATCGAGGCATCAAGTTTTGTGTCGTTACAATGGGAACAATCACGATCAATTTAATTTAGATGCAAATGTCGTGAAGATACTAGCTCACAAAACCGTGAATTTTGACTAAAAACCGCGAATTTTTAGTCAAAAAACCGTGAAACAGGAAAGCTAAAAAAGTTGCTAAATCCCGGTTCTCAAACCCTAATTATTACACACCAAGTGAACAATAAGTATTGTTACGTCACAGAAACAAGATAAAGTACAAGAACAAAGTGATGAGAAGACGTAAAAGATTTTACTCCAAAGTAAAGGCGCTATAAACTGCAGGAAAATTTGTGTTATCATTACGATTTAATACATTTAGTAAGCGGGGTTTTGGTTTATCAAAAAACTTCCCGCAATTCTACGCTTGTACGATGTGATTCTGATTTAAACTTTATTTCAGTCTATTTCGTGGTCTAAATCCATAACATGTTAGCTCAATGCTGATTTTTTAGTGTTAAATGTCTTAACTTCGTCAACAAGTTTCCGTATTTTTGGTTTTAATGCTACGTTCCTTTTTCCCTACATACACAGTATCGGCAGGAGCTAGTTGTGTCTATCTCGGCAAGAATTTTGATACAGAAGAGTATGTTTTGTTGTAAAGCTATTGCTTTCAAAAAAATAATGCTGTTGTGCATTTTGCTAAGATGTATTGCACAACCTGACTTTTTTTGCAAAACAAAATATCCAAATAAGGACCAAAAAGTCGAGTCAAATATGAAAACTATGAGCATTATATTAAGTTATGTTATTTAAAAAAATGTTGCTAACCACAATGCTATTTTAAAGATTTGTTTAAGCAAGAACAAACTTGTGCTGAAATGAGCATTTCAGAAAATCAACAGACAAATTCAAGTAAGTCAAACTTATTTTCTGCTACTGCACAAACAGGTATTTTCAGTTTACTTCTGTGTGCTGTAAACTGATATACAATAACCTGTTTACCGCGTTACGTTTTTTTAAGTTAAATGCACAATGCAAATTGTTTTTGTGATTTATAGAAATTTTTGATTTCAAACTTTAGAGCAGGGGTGGGCAAACTTTTTAGTCGGAGGGCCGCACTGACGATTCAAGAGTTGGCCGAGGGCCGCATTAACAATTCAAAAGTCGCCGAGGGCTTGTGCTTAAAATCTTCCAATAGCTGTATACAATGCAAGAGCTTGCATTAGTTTAAAATCTTGCGATAACTTCTTACAATGTCGTATTACATGGCTTTGAAAATGATGGTGTCCAAAAAAAACAAATAAAGGTCATCACCCTTTATTTGGACGGAAAATGCGTCAGTTCAAACTAAAAATTGAGTAGCGGCTCTCTCAATGATTGCTTCTAAAGTTTCTGGCTTTTTGATACGGCAAGTGTTCCTCCTGTCGCGCAACGGCAGGTATCCGACTGTTATCCGGGTTAAAACGAGTGCACTCCATGTGTAAACTAGTCACTTCTATCATGATAGCTACTGAAGGTAGATGGCGATCCATATATAAAGCCAGGTGTTGTTGGCGACTTTCTCCTTGTGGTTTGCAGATGAAGTTGCTGAGGTTGCTACACTACCTTTATCATATTAAATTAAATATGTGGAAGTTTCTACAAGTGTTGGCGGGCCGCATGCGGTCCGCGGGCCGTACTTTGCCCACCCTTGCTTTAGAGTTTGAAATCAAAAATTTCTTTTAATCAGCCATGTAAAAACAGAGTCTCTTGAGCAACAAAGTTTCTCGTAAGTGCAACCTTGGTATCAATGTGTTGTTCATGACGTCATTGATAATATAATATTTATATTTTACCCAAAATTTTGCTTGCACTTATAAATCAAAGAAGTTTTCTTTAAATTAGATCATTTCTTCAAACGCCTTCTTGGTTTTTCCTTGAATTATTTTTATTCGCCATATTATCTATTTTGCATTTGAAATAAGCGAGTGTGACATGCTGCTGAATTAAGTTATCAAACTAACAACATTTGTTTTGTGCGTTTGTTTGTCACAGTGCTAAATTATTTACTTGTATAAAGTTGTGAATTAGAATTTTCAAAGCTCTTTTAGACATGCAAGTCTTGAGAAAGTTTGCAGAGAACTTTAGAGTTCTGATTTTTCCTCTAGTTTTAATTTTTGAAGCAAAATGCTTATATATACGGAGCGTCATTCGCTTATGTATGCATTTAGCCTGCATGTATAAGCCTACAAGTAACGTAGTTATAGTAGTCCACCTGGCAGTAAATTAAATTCTTTGACTGGAAGATTTCGAAAGTGCTCCTATTATTGTTTCACTTATTTGATCTGTTTTATATCTATTTCATTATTAATTTTATTTACCTGATGTGGAGGCGCAAGTGGAACCTACTGCTCAACCCACGAACAAAATAAGTAAGATTTATTATTGCCACAAAAGTGTATTGCTTTGGCCAACGCTGATTTTTTTGAGGTTTCTTTTTGATTGCGTGTTGGCTTTTTGTTGCATGTTATTACTCCAGCCTCATGGAATTGTCACGGCGACGCCCTTCGTATTCATGCCAACATCTTTAAACTTCCAAATTCTGCTTTTACCACCAAACGCTTGTCAATTAAACGTGCTGCTTGTAAAAATATTCGCAAAAACTTGCTTTAATTATTTTTTCAATGGCACTACAAGCAGCCATATTTCAAATCACAATCATTAGTCCATACCATTACAAAGCTCAATTAAACACGTGCTATAGATTACTTTTAGCAATTTGTTTTCAAGCCATAACTGACCTTAACCCTTTGAACCCTAAAGGCCGGATATCCGGCCAAACGTGAAAATGTACAATAAGGATCATATCTGCACCTGCAAAGGCTATTTCAATGTTATTACACTGATTTTGAAGTTGGTTTGAGAGCTGCAGGCGATTCATAATCCCAAAACGAAAAAAAACAGAAAATGATTTTTTTTGAAAATTTTTGGCTGGAAATCTCGGGTCGGAGAGCTTTTAAATGTGGGAATGTCGGGTTCAAAGGGTTAATAATTTCAGGAAAAAGATCCTATTATCGATGGAATGAAAGTAAACGAAAAATTCTTCATCAGCATTTTAAAAAAGTGATTGAAGACACTAGTCCAAAAGGCGCTTAAGGTGCATTACCTGGTAGGTTTAAACTTTTATAGTTTTGAAAATGATTCTCTCTCTCTCTCTCTCTCTCTCTCCTTTTCCCCCATATCCAACTGCTGCTTTTAATGAATGGCAATGTTTATCCTAACCCAGAGCCAAATCGCATCTATTCTTATTCTTTCTACTTTGCTAATGTGACCAATGGGGCAAGTCGATATAATGCATAAATCGTTGGGTTTACCTAAGACGCTCCAATCTTTCGGTGTCTGTCTTTAATTCTGATGGCCCGTCACTTGGCGCTGTCATCGCTGTGCCAGCCCACCACCTATCAACTTGGAGTATACCTCCATTGTAAATTGCAATTTCAGATATCGATTCCATTCTTTTATGTGAATTCGAACTCCACAAACTTCAACCTTTTTAATTTGGCGCTCTCATCGCTGTGCCAACCCACCACCTATCACCTTGGCGTATACCTCCACTGTAAATTGCCATCTCAGATATTAATTCCATTCTTTTATGTGAATTCGAACTCCACAAACTACAACTTTTTGAGCCCTCTTGCAACGAGCTGCTCCACCACGCGCTCACAAACCCATTCTACCTCTCAAGATTAAGACTTACCCCTTTTCGACTCAGAAGAATCTCTTTCCTTGCTAATCACTGTCAACTTTAAATCAGCTAACCTTTTTATGTATTGCTCTTGTTTGGCACCTGAAGCCCCTCCTGCTGTGTTGATTTTCCACTGAAACCTTTGTCATTTTACACTGGAACATGGGCAGACTGCATGCTAGGGAAGTTGATGAATTGCATTTTGTCAATTTGTACCTTCCAGACATTATCTGTATCCGGGAATCAAACTTCAATGCTTTTCAACCTTCATGATTTCTGAATACATTTTCTTTAAGTATGATCATACCCGTTTCCGGTATTGCAACGTATTGCAACTTGGCTCCCAATCATTTCCAAATTGGTGTTGGGGTTATTACGTTTGTCAGGCAGGGTTTTTTCGCTTCTTAGTTCTTCATTGACATTCTCTTTTCTCTGAACCCAATTCTAGATTATAAAGTGTCATCACTCACCAGCTCTTGTCTCAATTCTTCACCCCTCTCTTTTATTCATGTTTTATGCTTCTCCCATTTGTCTCTCATGCCAAGATACTAGATCTGAATTTTTCTTCCTATTCACTCTTCCAACCAGTAAAGACCTTTTCATTTGTGGACACTTCGACTGTCACTATCCTCTCTGGGATTATACCAGTCTCACTTCTTTTGAAATTCGCTCTTTCTTTTGCTCTCTTTCCTCGGCCACTATTTTCAATTGCTGCTGCCTCCTTGTTCTTTTACACTGGCCCATGCGGAGTTGCATACCTTATGATAAAACATTTAACTTTCTCGGGTATCTCTTTGCTCCGACACATCTTTAATATATCCTGGACTTCCCAGGCTTTTCCGTCAACCTCCAAAATTTCTTACATCACCCCCATCCACAAGTCAGGTAAACCTCTAAACTCTCCTACTTAATTGCTCGCTAGGACCTTTTTCGACTTCGCTACAATAGCCACCGCCTTCTTTTAAAATCCTCTCTCTGTAAAATAGGCAAAAGCGAGACTCTCTCATGCAGAGCCTGCGATCATTCTACCCAGAATATTTCCTTTCATTCACTACTGTCTTGCTTCAAACTCTCTTCGACTTGCTTTTTTTTTGACTACTTAAATCATGCTCTTTTGTCCAAGACCCTGGGGTATTGCCAGAGTCCTGGAACTCCATGGTTTACTGCCATGCCCCCATTCCGAGAAAGGGATCGGAAAATTATCATTATCATCTCGTTAATGCATTGCATATTTGCAGGATTTTCGGAAATAAAAGAGTTTTTAAAACTTCATCCTCAAATTTCTGCAGACGTACGGACGGTGCATAATAAATTATTCACTGATCGGCCGAAGTATCGAAAGCAATTTGAAAAAATATTACTGCTTTGATGTGATGACTTTTTAATTGTAGTTTTGTATTTTGTAATAAATGCTTGATGTATTGGCTACAATGTAGAAATGTTTCCTTTATGTTGAGCGTATTAAGTTGCGGTAGCCATAAGGCTAGGCGCGCAAAACAAACATCAATATGAAAAACGACTAGCTATGAAAAGGAATCAAAGCAAATAATTTCTATCACACGTAATAAATGCTGGTATTAAATACAATGTAGCAATGTTTTCTTCATGTTGAGCGAAGCGATAAACCTGGGTGTCCAAAATAATAATCAATAGTGGCTGACCAAACGCTCTAATTTATGCTGGAGAGGTATAGGGCGAACACTAATTTTTGGGGTTATTTTGAAAACTAATGAGAAATTAATTAAGATTTGGAATAAATTATAGCTAGTTGGATACTCGGAAACAAAATAATTTGACCAAAAGCAATTTGGTTGAGACTAGGTTTTTCAGTTATCTGGTCTAATCTTAGTACTGTGTGCCAATTTAAAAAACCCTCTGTCTACCATGGGGTCCAATGGACCCCAAAGTGAAATTTGCTCTTTTAATACTTAGAACGTATAGCAGATACGGTCTTAAAATTCCTTGACTTTTCTGAAGTTATGTTGATCTATAGCCAATGGGAATATTGTAAATCTAAGATAATGCTATGTTGTATAAAAAAAAAAATAGCACCTTATACCAGTGGGGTCCATTGGACCCCACGCTTGTACCAGACATACATAGCGTAATTTGTAGCATCAATGTTAATTTTTACCTTTTGTTTTGAGAAATGTAATTTTTTGTTTAGTACCACAAACAAAAATATATTTGCTTTTATATGAATCCATCTGTTCAACTTCATTATTCAACCTGTATTGCGTTTCAAAGCAGTTGTAAGAATTTGACGATATCATAAGAATTCAAGTAAAAGAGTTATTTGGTTGAAAGGAGGGACTGGAAGACATCGTCAGAAGCAGTGAAGATCGAAGAAATGGATAAACATCTGGAAGATGATAAAATACTGAATATATTGGAACAGAGCGAAAGTGGTAGTTGGAGTGCATCGTCCGATGACGGAGAGAGCGACCATCTCCGTGTTAAAGAATTGTCTTCATCTGAAGTATGAGATACTGATGATGATAGCCAAAACCCGAATGCTTCTTCGACATGTTTTATTTCACGAAATAAAAAGGAAAAGTGGTCATCAACTCCCTGCACAAGTAATACTGGCCGCACTGCTGCTTGCAACATTTTTCGCGAAAAAACAGGCCCTTCACGTTATGCAAAATTTCAATGCGAATCAGAATCTGATTCATTCAAACTATTCTTCAGAAATGCACTGCTGGACAAGATTCGAGATTGGACAAATGCCGAAGGGTTGCTTGTATACAAAGAAAATTGGACTGCTATAGATCAATCTGAATTTGACAAATTTTTAGGTGTAGTAATTCTTATTGGAGTATACAAATCAAATAGTGAAAATGTTGCTCAACTTTGGAGTAAAGAGGATGGGAGACCAATTTTCAATAAGCTTATAAGCCGAAATAGATATCAGCAAATCCTGCGAGTACTTCGGTTTGACAATGCAAATGCACGGAGAAGCAACCGATCAGCTGACAAATTTCAGCCTATTAGATATGTTTTCAAAGAATGATATCTCAATTTGTGGGATGCTTACACTCCAGGACCCCACATGACTGTTGATGAACAATTGGTTTGTTTCAGAGGAAGATGTCTGTTTAAGCAGTATATTCTTTCAAAGCCAGGCAAGTATGGAACAAAAGTACGGGCAATATGTGAAGCCAACACTTCTTATGCATGGAAGATGCAAGTGTACACTGGAAAAGATCCTACGATTGGAAGAGAAGTTAACCAGGGTGCAAGGGTTGTCGAAGAGTGGGTGAAAGAAGTTGAAAATTCTGGAAGGAATGTTACTTGCGATAATTTTTTTACTAGCGTGTCACTTGCACGTGACCTGCTTCAAAAGAAGCTTACTCTTGTTGAAACCATTCGAAGAAACAAACCAGAACTGCCACCAAAATTCATACTTGCGAAAGGACGTGAGGTAACCTCAACTGTTTTTGGATTTCAAAGTGATGCCATGATTGCATCATATTGCCCGAAAAAGGGATGTGTGGTAAATATGCTGTTCACGATGCACGCATTCCCTGACATATCTTCAACCTCTTGCGAAAAGAAGCCTGAAGTAATCTTTTATTACAACAGCACCAAAAGTGGAGTGGTCATTCTGGATAGAAGACTGCGTACCTACACTTCCAAAAGAATGACAAGAAGATGGCCAGTAGCACTATTTTACAATATGCTTGATGTAAGTGCTGTCAATGCGTATGTAGTATGGCAGCAATTACAAGGTGAAAACAGCAGCTGCTTTAGCAAAAAGAAGAGAAGAAAGTTTTTGATTCAGATGGCAAAAGGGCTTGCTGGAATGTTACTGACATATATAAATCATGCTGCTCTGCCACAAAACAAAAGGAAGAGAGCTGAAACTGAAGATCAGCAGCCGAAACCAAAGAAGGCAAGATGTCATCTTTGTGACAGAAGCAAAGATCGAAAATGTAAGCAAACCTGCATTGCCTGCAAAAAAAAAGTTTGTCAAGAACATTCGGAAATCATATGTATTCAATGCAGGCGTGCATAAGCTGAACTCGTCACAGCAGTTTTCCAAGTACTGGTACAGTGTTTATTGCTGTGTAATTGGTTTCATTGTTTGCCAATTTATGCATTTTTTACTTTCATGT
Organism: Trididemnum clinides; assembly: GCA_963675345.1. Classification (NCBI taxonomy): domain Eukaryota; kingdom Metazoa; phylum Chordata; class Ascidiacea; order Aplousobranchia; family Didemnidae; genus Trididemnum; species Trididemnum clinides. Next base: position 29,745,517 of record OY776298.1, on the reverse strand, counting down.
GTCTCACAGCGCAGTAAGCTTGAGCACACTTATTTGTGTTCCTGCAAACTGCTCATATGAATCCTGATATGTCGGTACCTCAACTTCCAGTGAAGGCTATGTACATGAATATACTCATAAACGTAGGAGAGAAAAACACTTTTGGGGCCCCACCAACCTGCTTGAAATTAGCATATTTTGATCAATTTTATAGATTTGCTCGAAATCTTATGAATCTTGCCCAGATTTGTCGAAAATTCTCAAATTTTCTAAATTTGATCAAATATGTCGGAACTTTATTAAACTTTTACAGGATAAACACTGCCCCCAAAAAGAATTATTTCAAATTGTGCCAAAATTTCTGAATTCTGCTCATTTTTTTAATTCGTGAAGGAGGGGGGGGGGGTTCGCACCTTTGTCTTCTACCCTCTATGGATAAACTGACAAACATTTTGTGGAATTGAAGTAAACTTCTTAACATGTATAGGCCATCCAAGACTGTTTTAGTAGGCTTATTAGTAAATTGCACCATATGCTGCTCTGTGACTTCGTGTGTTTACTTTTTGTGTATCGGTATTTTCGTTTTTATGTGTGCCTATTAGCAGATTTTTGAGTGTTAACTGCATTATTTCCCGTTTAACCAATAATTTTGAAGATTTCCATTGCATTGCTTGTCCTTAACATGCCTTTCTAAAATTGGGGTCCAACGGATCCCAATGGTATAAGTTGAATGAGTTTTTTTTGGTAGACAGAGGGTTAAAAAAATACCCCTAGGAGAAGTGCCATCTAAATTCCATTTGCTCCTCAATTAAAAATAAACTATACCAATTAGATACCAATGGGTATATTAGTAAAAACAACCATTATTTGATCATTACTACCGGTACGGTAAACTTGCCGGCAAGCTTACTTGTTGTGTCCATGAGCAATGCATTTAACGGCATGCCTCCATCTTTATGTGGCAAACAGGTGGTGGGGCCAAGTAGTCTACCCGTCGTGGTGGCCCGGTGTGACGAAAGACATGCAAACAGAGCATAAGCTCATATGCATAAATAAATAAATCGGTACCGTAAGTTTTTTAATTACCCTTGGTCCAGCAGCCTAGGTAATAGCCAAAAAAATTGTTTGAGTAGTTAAGGTCACAAAATCATATCTGATATATCAATATGACTGGTCTGCAATCACTACTGACAAAAAATTTTAAAAACTTACTGATTTTATCCAACAATAACTAAATCAGCATATGACAAACGGTACAAAAGTCTGCCCTGTCATTTAGGCTACAGTATAACTTAAGTTTTCAACTTTTCAGAATGCCTATGCCACTAAATATACTGTATAAGTTACACATTACAATTCACTTAAACTCAGCTGTTACGGTGAGAGATCTATTATTTCTCGGCCTTTGTGATAATTAACCACGTTTTGTTTGTAGCCAATTAGTCTTGCCGCCATTGTGTGTTTTTCTCTTTGACGATAATCCTTCTAGACGTTTTCTCTTTAGTTTTCGCTGTAACAATTCGTAGCGGCATTGGTTTTCTCTTTTAATTGCGTACAGTGTCTGGCGGGCCACCTTACGATTGCATGTTAATATTAGTCTCAGTTTACTTGTTGGGGTGGCTGGAGTTAAGTTTTATGTTAGTGGTTTCAATTGTTCGCTAGTTAGTCCTTGAGTGCGCTACGAGTTGGTGTATTATTGCTGCCCCCACCGCAGGACAGTTAGTGCCCCGCAGTTTATATTAGTATTAGTGCATGTTTAGACCTGATCTATCTTGCTGGATTGGCTTAACCGGTCCAGCTTGTGTATATTAATGCAATGTTGTTTGTTATAGGTTACGCACACATTGCCTTCAACGCCGTTTAGCTTGTGCTGGTCTTGTCGGCCTGCTATTGTATGCGTAAAGATTAGTGTTAATAGAACTTTCATTTAAGTCTTATCTGCTGCTATGCTGTATTGATCCTGAGATCAGCGTAGTCTACTGTTGAGGCTAAGCCGTCTCCCTTATTCGGTAGAATCGCCGTTTGAGTTATTTGGACTTTACATCAGCATTTCTAAACACGCTGATTAATTGAATATAAAACTCTCACAGAAGCTGGCTACAAATAAACCTGCATGTTTAGCCAATAAAATTAGCCCAACTATTAGCAATAACCAGCAAACCTTAGCACCTCTTACTTTGACCTTAGGTTCATTTCTTAACATCAGTAAAACAATACATTTACGTCCATTCAATAACTGTCACGTTTATCCATTTGCTTTGCAAAAAACGATACCACTCCTATTCAATTCAATGTAAAATCACTCAAAATGGTCAGCCATGTTTTTTAAATGCGCATTTTGATGACGTTTGATCACGTGCGTGCAACCTTCCTATGGAAGGTGTTGTCGCAATTATGACAACCACCCCAGCAACGAATTCAATTTTTTTACTTCGCAGTTATTGGATTTAATTTGTGTTTAAGTGCAAACTGTGCTAACAGAGACATAAAAACGCAAAACAAACAGGAGTTTTTACGCTTACGACGTAAGGTAATAAATTCTATCCTTCAACATATATCAGGTAGAAACGGTTGGGAAAAAGTGGAGGAAGAATTTGGTATCTGTTAATTATTGTTTTCTTGGGCAATGGGGCTGATTATCAAAAATGGAACACGTAAATTTGGTTGTTTTTCAGTGGGAAAAATTCTTACCGGCATGTTGAAAATAATTGGCTGTATAGGTCAAAAACTAGTAATAAATAATTTATGGGATCTCGCGTGTTGCATTTAATTTAAGAAAGCATTAAGAGAAATGAAATCTTTGAAATCTGTTTTCAATCAATCAAGGCAGTTCTTTATTACCTCATGAACATTTAATCCACTTGAAATTCGCATTTAGCTAATGTAACTGCTTATGATATAGGTTTTTGCAGTGCTATGGCTTCTGTGTTCTTTTTCTGTTTTCAGATGAACTTTTGAAGGCTGTGACAGTGAAGTGAGAATAGTCAATCATGAACAATCAATTCATAAAGAGCGTTGAACTACTGAAACTTCATCACTGCATATCAGTTTAGGATAATAAGTTATTTTCATCACTCAAGATCACTCTGCATCAAATTAGTTATTGATTGAGTTGAATAAGTTTTATGCGAACAATGTAGCTGGCGATACCATACCGGTACTAACAACCCACAACAACTTTTTTATAACAGGTAAAATCCAAAAGGGAAATGTTTATTTTAGTCCTAGGTGACTTAAAACTACAACCGGCGACAAGACTTACATGTACATGCCTTGAGACGTAAAGTAGCTGTCTCTTAGTTGTTGTTAAAAATACGGACCCAGATCCACTTTTTACAAAATTGTATTAATATTGGATCCTAGCTCCGTTATTATGATTCCATATTAAAAGCTCATTGTTTTTCTTTGTTCTGCTTAGCAGTAATTGCTGTGACTGGAATATATCTATATTCATTAACCTAATATTGTTTAGGAGTAGTGATAACGTCTTTATCTTTCTCACGTATACTTGTACTATTGTATTGTAGTTAACATAGATATATTCTGATAACTGACGTGATGCTTTCAATTAGGCCAAATATACATCAGCTACTACTCCCTAGCAACCGATGAAGACACCTGCTTACTATTCGAGTAGAATCAGTTTTTAACATAACAAAGACGTTTTGGTAAGCTGAATTTGTAGCCTAATATTATGTTAATTACTGGCTTTGAAGAAAGCTGTGAGTTTAAACTTGATTTGTTAATGCTGATCACTGGCTTTGAAGAAAGCTGTGAATAGTGAATGAATTTGTTATTGCCGAATATCGAATCTGTAGAAATGGGCATTTAACTTTGAATATGAATTTGACTTGTTAATTTGAATGTTGCATCAACGAGACATGACTGACTCTGATAATGTATCTGCTGTTGAAAATATTTGCAATGTTGCTGGTGACAATCACACAAATCTAGACAGTAATAGTTGTAAAGCAGTTGCAATTCCTTCTGAGAAAGACCTGAGAGAACTCAATAGAAACTACAATAAAATTGTGAATGTATTCTGTAATATTTCACATGATACAACTGAATTTGAAAAGTTAACTGAGGTCTTTACCCAATTAACTAAAAACTATCATTGTCTGTACACAGGTTTAGAACTATTTGTTAGCAACATTGAATCAAATACAGAGAAAGTTGATAAATATCGAGACAAAAATACCTCAATTGATGCTCAATACAAATTAATGAAAAGGATCTTTGAGAATGCTAAAAGGGAGCATGATAAAGAGTCACTTAAACTTGTGAGCGATTTGCAAGTGACAGCTAAGAAACATATTCTCTCTAAAAAATTATCTAGGTGCAGCAGCAGTATTAGTACCAAGTTAAGAAGTAAGAGCTCTATGTTGTCTTATAAAGGCCTATCTCCTAAGCAACGAGCAATGGTTGCAGAAAGTAAGCTTCAAATGATTGAAATTGAAAATGAGAGTAGGCTTTGCGCTGATGAGGGCAGGCTTGGAGTTGCCCAAATTGAAGCCAATTTAACTAAAAGGCTAGCTGAGCCTGACAACTATTCATCGGCTGAAGAGCCTAAAGTTGTTGTTACCCATGGCTGTTCAAACAGGAAACAGAGCATGGGGAATCATGTTGAGTATGATGATGTTGCTATTAATGATGCAATTGTCCTCATGAAGTGGTGCATGGGGGCAGTCCAAAACATGGTGTAGATGTAGATCAAAACACGGAAAGTGTCAGTAGCACAGCTGTTAGACAAAAGATTAAATCGTGTAGGCCTACTTCTTATCAGATGAATGATGTTGACTGTTGTCTGAAAATACAGGATATGGTGTAATTGGTGATAGTTACCTTGCTGGCAAAGGCTTCATAGAAAGTGAAACAAAGGTATAATTTGATGGTAGCCCTAAAAATTTCATCACATTTAGGCAGGGTATGAACAAATTGTTGTCTATACATGGTTCACAGTATGGACTAGTGTATGATATACTGCAATCACGATGTACTGGAAAGGCCACTAAAGCTTTCCGATTCTGTGATAGAATTCAAGATCCAGAACTTGCTGTAAAGACAGCACTGGAAAGACCGAAGAAATATTTTGGAGACGAAACTGATGTAGTAGAAGCTCATGTTGCCAGTGTTACAAAGGGTGAAGCTGTAAAATGGACAATTGACTCGTTTCAGTCATTTCTTAATGAACTAGAAGACATAAAATTGCTATTATGTGATGATTCTAAGAAATCCATTATGAACTCTCCTGGTATAATTAAAGATATAATAGCTCGGTTGCCCAAACGCACCCGGGACAAATTGGTAAAAGTCCTATGCAAAAGCAATCAACATTTGCCTAAATTTCAATTTTTGCTGGAGTTTGTACAAAAGCAGCTTAAATTAGTTTCACATTTATTGATGCACATCAACACAGATGCTCAAAAAAGAGGCAGTGTTGCGTGATCAAATGCTAGCTAATCACCACTGAGCAATTCTCATTTTTCTTCCTTGAGATAACGAGGAAAATGCTGTGTGTCCGAATAGATTTCCAAGACATTCATGGTTTGAATTGGAATGAAATATGATGTAATACTGTATTGTGTTACCAAAACATCTACGAGGAAACATTTTCTCCGGTGGCATAAAAATGTTACCCAAAAGTTTTGAAGCAATAAACAATAACCTAGCTAACATTGTTGATAATATAACGCTGACAATCTACTAAAAGTGCAATGATTAAGACTCATGTAACGCCATTGGGGAAGCAAACTTCATAAACGATCAGCTCAATAAGATCATTTCATTCCAGCACATACTTTATTGTTTTTAATCAAAGAAGTTCCAAAATGCTACTAATCGAAACTTTTATTGAGTCTCGATAACAATTGATCCAAGGTATGGGATCGAATGATGAAGAAACATAATTATGTAATACCAGAATTCAACAATGAATTTTTATGCAATGTATTTACAATATAGGAATCGCCAAGTAAAGTATGATATGAAATAACAAACGACTGGTTTACAAACAGCTTTATTGCTTGCTTAGCGAAAACCGAAAGAGTCTGATTGCTTCTTTGGCTGGTTTGCTATTGAGAAAACACATCTAGCATTTATCCAGCCGGAAATAAACTTAAGGAATCTTCCTATCGAGAAGATCAGTTTAGATGGTAATTTAGCTATAAGAGCTTTTTTTGACATTTCAATCAAATATAAAATATATCGAAAGAAATCACAACAATCGTACATCACACAAAAACTTACAACAATGGTGTAAACAGTATAAAGTGAGCAAGCCAAGACGAGTTTGTATCTCCCTTGAGGGACTCATCAAATAATTCGTTGAGTTTATTGTGTTCGAATAGGGCAACAAAAATGAAAAATTATACAACAATCCTGCCATGTAATGTACACAGTAACGAAGTCGCCTATCCTTTAGGCTTTTATTTTCTTTGTTTGGCACTCATTTCATTCTCACTTAATTTCACACAGCTATTGAACAAATGTACTCCTAGCTTTTAGAGAATATTTGCTGTTGTCTTTTTTAAAACCAATTACCTGCTCCCCTTCTCACAATCTTTCACAAACTTCTTTGTGCTGATCTCCTTTTCTCTGCTCGTTAGACTCCATTCTTCCTTTCTAAGTGATTAAGATTTGATAATAATAAACTGAAGCAGTTTCAACTTTTAATATCTTATGCTTTCTTAACTGCTCTTACTAATATTAGTTTTCTTCAACAGAGGCAATACGCTCACTAAGGTATATGTTTGTGAATATTGCGTTTTAAATTAAAAACAACTGTGCTTTTGATAGATTACGAAAACAAAAGAAATCAGGGTTTTTGTTTGGAAGGAATCCAGAAGATTGAAAAAAAAATTACACCTAGTAAGTAATGTTTTGTTTACATGACAATGATTTTATTTGATTTTACAGAACTGAGAAAAAATAACTTTACAACCCAAACTTGTATTGCGTTCCCGCTTTATATAATTTGTTTTTGTTTTGTTTGCATCCAGAAACAAATACTACAAACACACCGTATTTTAAACAGCTAATGGGATCTTTGTCACAAACCATTATTATATTTTGCACTCTGAAAGGAAAGCCATTTAAGTGTTTGGCATCTGTAACAGTATAGCGTATAATGAAAATACGACCGGTAATTGCTAGAAAAGTTGTGGTAAGGTGTCTTGTTAAGCAGAGGTGTTGTTTAAGATATTTATTTAAAGAGTTCGATTGCTAAGAAACTAAATATTTGCTTCTGTAAATTGAGGCTCCTTAGTTATAAAATCAGTGATTCTGTGTCTCGCGACGTCCTGGTGCACACTAAAGTCTGAGAATACTGTCTGGGGTGTCGAAAAGCCTTCAAGTTTTTTCAAATGCGTCGCATTGATAAACGTTTGAGAACCGCTTTACCAGATCACAGTTTTTTCATCACGCCAGAAAACTTATGTATATGCATCTACCTTTGAAATGAAACATTGTGGAGTTATTTGGGCTTTGTAACTGCCACTGATTTTTAATGACATGACAAGGTTTTAATTAGGAATGAAGAAATTAGATTTACATTTCTGTTTACAAGACATATTTACTTTTCTTCTATAATCTACATTATTCCATTGCTGGATGCCAAATAGGGGCACAACCAAGAAAGAGCAGGGTGTCATTCCCCTCTTTAGTCCCAGCTAGCATTATGCGCAAAGAAACCAAGAATTACACAATATTTGCTAGGGGTTTTTTGGTTGGGCTTCTCGTTTAAGTGTGGCACTAGAGCTTCATGCTTTGAGTAGTTTTTTTTTTTTTGATACAAGAAAGTGCTCCATGATCTATCTTATGATCCTATAGCCTCATGGTGATATCTACAGTATATGGAAAAGTATTCAAAAAAGCATTGCTTTTTTCCTCAATATGTATAGAGCAATTAAAAAATTTGTTGCAAGAAATAGTTGACTAACTTTTGGGGCTGTAAGGTCAGTGATCACAAACAAAATGTGGAATGACTTTACGTAACAAAGCTGTACCCGTCGGCTAGTGTAATGGCTGTTTAGAATTCAGTAATTGTTTATAAGAATTACTGGATGATGAGAGATTTGATTAATGTTGGTAAGTAGAGATTCAATGCAGGATGTAGATAAACCCGAGGCAAGTGCCATTCTGATTTGTTTTAGCTGAGATCGACATACATGTACATAGGAATTTTCCCAGTCACGCTAGTAACTTTAACATTAAACTTAAAAAGGTTTTTGAGTTGTTACACTATCCGAGATTTTATCAAAGTCCTTAAAAACATGGAAATTAATGATCATTAACGTTCTTGATTGGAAATAAAAGAAAATATATTTTGAGAACACATCTGAGAACTGGTGTAAAAACCGAAATATGCTAGTAACAGGACTGGTTGAAGTAAGTGAAATACTATTTTTTGTTTTTTGAGAACGCACATCTGAAAACCCAGTAGAAATTGAAAATATACAGGATAGTAACATAAATAGTAGAACATGTTTAAAAAAACCATAAATAGTAGAACCGGACTCAGCTACTTTATAAGAAAAAACGTCGAGATGATACAAATCTTATGTTATGCTTTTAAGTGTATTAGAGGAAAGTAGGTCAGCGCAGAGTTTTTGTGCAAAAGATACGTACTACTCAATGCGAAAAAGATAGGCAAATGCTGTGGACTTGATGTGAAATTGTGCAAATTCGTCCATAAAACCGTAACGTGTACAAGATAAAACAAAGGAAGAAACTGCGCTGAAGTATGTTCGTTTTACCTGGACTTTATGCTTGAGGGTCTGAGTGCAAAAAGATTGATTACAAAAACATGTCTGGCTTCTAAATGCTTCACTATTGCAGCCTAGTCTGTATTGCTTAACATAACTTTACCCCCTCCGATAAATTCTCATTGCGCCATTGGCACTAAGCAGGAGAGGAAATAACATGTTTGAAATGTTTGTTTTGACATTCGTAAAGGAAATAAAACTTGGGTATACTTCCTGCGAAACAAACGCTCTAGCCCGCTGGCTCTTAAACTAAAGAGCGAGCGAGTTTACCGTGAGGGCGCAAAACATTTTAACGTAGTTGCCACCAATAAAAATAGGTCTCCATAGTGGTTTTGAGAGCGATTGTGCGAAAATAACGAGAGTGAGCACGCTAAGATAGTTGATCTACGAAAAAAGATTTTTATGGTGTTTTGAAGAACAATTGTTCAATAAAACAAAAGACTTTTACAAATCAATATGTGCGCGAAATTTTGTTAATATTGCCGAAAGATAACACCGTGTAACACAATTTTTGTTCCCGGGTTCTAATTGATATTTCCTGATTGGTTTCACGCTAAATCTACAAAATATCAACATAATTTGATCTAAACTTTGATTTTGTTGTCAGAAGAGCGATTTATTCAAAATTGCTGTGATTACTATGCAATTGCTTGGCATGTTGCCTAACAGCTGACCTCACACTATAACAGATGAAATATTTGGTGCAATAGGCCGGTTATTTTTTAAGCAAAATGACACACAAAGTACAAGATCTTAGCACATGCAAATAAAAGTAGCAGCACACTATGTGTAGATGGGGTGCGGAGAGGAGGGAGTCCAGGAATAGAAACCCAAACTGAGATTACAATTGTGCAATATCAAGAACTAGTAATATTAATGAAAATTAATTCCATGGAAGGTCATTAATGTCGAATCTAACATTTCAAGTTATGTTCTGGTGTTAAAAATAATGTTCTGCATCAAAATGTCCACGTTGCACAGACCATGGTTCTTGTGTGAAATATTGTACACAATTTAGTTAAAAGTGTGTTGTTTTTCGTCTATACTCCAAATCACTTTCCCGAATCAATCCCCAAATGTAATCTCCCATCATGTTTTTGTTATATTGTCCTTGATATCGACTCTCAAAATCTTTAATGTCCTGATGAAACCGTTCACCATGTTCTTCAGAATATGCACCCAAGTTTTCTTTAAACTCATCTAGATGGGCATCGAGCATGTGGACCTTCATTGACATTCTACCTCCCATGTTACCATATGAATTTACCAAGTTGGCAACAAGCTCGGCATAGTTGTCCTCTTTGTTATTTACCAAGAACCCTTGGACAACAGCAGCAAAACATATCCAAGCATCCTTTTCAACAGCACTTAGTGTTTCGAGAAACTCATCCGACTTTAGAATCAATTTTACTTGGGGTCCAATAAATATGCCACCTTTAACTTTGGCCTCTGAAAGTTTGGGAAACAGGTTTTGGAGATACTTAAAAGCAGCACCATCTTTGTCCAACGCTTTTACGAATTGCTTTATTAGACCAAGTTTAATGTGAAGGGGCGGCAACAGAACTTTCTTTGGGTTAATTAGTGGAATATTTTTGACATTTTTCTCTCCAACAACAAATTTCTCACGTTTTGGCCATACTTGCTTTGATAGTGGGCTTTGGTATCTCTGCTATCCCAAAGACAAAGGTAGCAGGGATATTTCGTGAAACCCCCCCTGCATTCCCATCAAAAAAGCTATCATTTTAAAATCACCAATAACTTCCCAGTTATACTGGTCATATTTCAATACGTTCAGCACAGTTTTTACATTTTCGTAAGTTTCTTTAAGATGGACTGAATGACCAAGAGGAAGAGATGGGTGTTTGTTGCCATTATGGAGTAGAACTGCCTTGAGATTCTTTGATGAACTGTCAATGAAAAGACACCATTCACTAGGGATACAAGGAATTCCAATTGAGTAGAAAAGCCCACTAACATTGTTGCAAAAGCAAATTGCATTTTGCCTGGTGAAAAAACTGGAAAAGCTTTGGTGCCGTTTACGTCGCTCAGTAATTTAAACAGAGCCATCAATCAAATTCCATTGCTTTAGTCGTGATGTTAACAACTCTGCATTAAATTTGGTCAAACTGAGATCTCTGATCAAATCATTGAGATCTTTCTGATCGGGATAATAAGGTATTTTCTCTTCTAAGTTAGAATTTAGGATATAGTCATCAATTGTTATATCATCCTCATCAGTAGCGGATTCATCAGCTGAGACAGGGTCTTGAGAACGAGTAGGAATGGGTACTGGCAGTTGATCAGAATGTGGCACCGGAGCAATTGAGGAAGAAATACTGGGATAAACAATTGCAGGAGCATTCTTTCCAGTTCGACGTTTAGACGGATCAACCACACAAAAGTAGCAATCATTTCTGTGGTTAGTTGGTTCACGCCATATTCTTGGAATGGCAAATTTCATTGCTCTTTTTTCTCCTCGGTACCACCCTGAAAAGAAATACTGTTGTCACTAGTTAAGTCTCGGCTTTTTATCATAAACAGTAAACACACAACAGTTCAAATTCAATAGCAGAATATTAACAAGACTTACCTTCCAGAGTTTTTTTGCAGTAGTCACAAGCAAAATGTGGAATCCAAGTCCTGTCTTGGTCTCCAACAGGCATACTAAAATAAGAATTATAAGCTTCACACATCTTTGCAGATGCTAGAACAGAGTGTTTCCTTTCTCTGGTCTTGATAAATTCTCCACATATGAAACAAAATGCATCGGGAGAATGCTTGCAGCTACCCCTCTTAGATATTTTCAACAACAAATACCAGGCAGATGATGACTATTTTCAAGAAATAAGCTTAATAATAAAAGTGTGTAATGGTAAAAACTAACCTGCAAACAAACAACAATTGAAAACGTACGGTACTGTGCACAACCGTTGCTAAAAAGTCGATACAACAACTTCCCATGTGTTATTTAAATACTTTTGGGCTACTATATCTCAATGTATATTGCGTGATTGCAAAATTTCGCTCTATTAACTACAAAAGCAAAGTTTAGATCACGTTATATTTATTTGTGTTAGTTTCTAGTTGTAACCAATTGGGAAATATCAATTATAACCTGGGAACAAACAAAAATTTTTTTTTGTTACGCAGTGTAATCTTTATTAAAACATGAAGAACTCCTGGTCTAGCCACAAAACCACCGACCTTGTCAAATCCATCATTAAATACCTGCTCAATGATGACAACTCAAAGAAAACTGGCCTTCCTGCAACTGAACGTACTGACTTTATTTATCCGAGTTGGATACCGCAAAACTTTTTGTAAATCCCCAAACTGCAATTACGCAACTGCGTTTTAATTTCTTAGATAGCTCTTTGAATTTTTTTCACTCATACACCACCAGTCTCCGGATTTGTGTTCCGCTACGCAATTCTGCAAGTAACAACTTTACAAAATCCGCTGATTGAAATGTGGAAAATGTTGTGAAACGTGAAAATGGATGATTTTTTACTGCTTTGTGTAAAGAATTCACAGATTGCTCTCGCATGTTTGCAATTAGCTGGACAATTGCACAATTAATTGACATCCTAGAGTTAAGTAGAAGTCTTAATGGGTTTGGTAGCATCAAAGTTTCCGTCTTTAAAATTGTGACTGATAACGCAATGAGGTTCTGATGCGGTGTGACAAACTCGCAGCCACATTTGCAGAAATAGGGCAGAACGACGATATCAATTACCGTTGCCGTCATTAAACTTTGTTTTTAAGACGTAGCTTAACTGTAAGCTTGCGAAAGTTCCATCACCAAGCGATTAAAAATGATTTTTGTTTCATCTTATGAAACGAAAACTTTTTGTACTGGCGCGAGCGTAGTAGTTGGAGAGTCTGCTTTGTAGTCGGTAGACCTGGGGTTCATTCCCTAAGTCAAGTCATACCAAAAGACTTTAAAAAATGGTATTCACAGCTTGGCGCTCAGCATAAAAAAAAGGGATAGTGTGGAGAACAAGCCGGCAAGCTTGCTTGTTGTATCCTTGGGCAAGGCACTTAAAGGGACGCCTCCACATTTATGTGGCCTACCCGTATTTCACCGGGTTACGATTGTGATTGTACAATTGATCGTACAAGTGATCGTACAATTGTGAAGTTGCTAACCCAGCATGTCGTAAAAGGCGATTTTTCGGTACCCACCATGGCAGTGCGACTTGTTGGTGGTGGGGCTACCAGTCACTCATGACTGGTTTCAAATGGACTGCCATTTTTCCCCTAGCATAATTTCAATTAGGTTGACGGCATGAACCTGAATTGCCGTTCGTGCCGTACCTCCATCCTGAGGAAGAAGAGGAGTAATCACAACAACAACAACAAAACTTTTTGTCTGAAGGCTGTAAAACACGACAGTTCAGTTATTAATTTTCCACAGTTTTGAAACTGTTGCGGTTGTGCGATGAACAATTTAATATTTTTACCGCAAAAAACTCACAAAAACTAAACGAATAATTGATTTTGTGGAAAACTTTTAATTTTGCTAAAAGGCGCCAGAATATGGCTTATTGTTCGCTTTGATTATAAATTGATCACTAGGGTGGCACCGAAATAATTTTTTTTGAATTTTGCTGTGAATATCGTTCATTTTTTTTGGAATGCCTAGAAGATGTTACTGCGCAAAATTTTGTTAAGATTGAACAATGTTTAGAGGTGCCTCAAAGCCATTCAAGTTTACATTGAATGCAGAAATCTTAATATCGTAAAATTTCTTCGCCGTTTCACGTTACCAAAAACAAGGCAATTTTACAACTCCTTATGTTTATAGAAACAAGAACGATTACTTGTTTGAGATTATCTAAACAATTTTGTACAATGTTACAACGACTTTAAAATCTCACTGTCTATTCCATGGGTCAGCTTTAATTAGATCGTATTAGACCAGCAATAACAGTCTTTTTTGTTGCATCTATAAAGTTTATGCGATGACCTGCCACTACCTGAAAGAGACATTGTCGTTGTGTTTTATCCTTCGTGAGAACGTGAATGTACTCCTGAATTAGAGCTACTCTTCTCACAGCTGTGTCGTTATTCACTCCTAACTGTTCTGCTTTCTTTTTTTCTTCAATGTAATCATCACTTGACATCCACATTGTCTGTGGTAATGACAGGAAATCTGTTAACAGATTGAAAGCTTTGAAAAATCGCAAAGTCTTCTACCTCACTTGCTTCAACTTCTTCCATCGTCAAGTAGGCTTTTAATTCACGACTAAAATTTTCTGGTTTTGCAAGATTCTTGACCATACTTTGCTTCCTCTTTTCAGCAATATAATTATCAAAGAACGCAAGTGCACTACTTCTTCACTTAGATAACAAAGATGATTGAGAAAGTTTGTCGATGCAACCTTGAAGATATTGCTATTGATTGAGACATAGGCTTTTCAAATTCTTTCTTTCAGATTAGAAAAAGGATTATCATTTCTAGAAATTCCCGGTAATCTTCTCTAGGTTGTTGTGTATGAAGGAATTTCTTCACAGACAACAGCAGAAAATCACGTACTGGTGCGACGTAAACCTCCATATCAGGTTCATTTGATGCAGATTCCTAATTATCTTGCTTGAAATGCGGCCAACACGCTTAAAACTTTTTGAAAATCTCAATTTCAGATTTAGAAGGCGGTCCAAATGAAATATCTAATACTGCTCCAATCACTAGTTTAAACATGCCATACCATAGAAGCTCTTTTCCTAACGGTACTTCAGAAAGGTAATATGCACCATTCTTTTGTCTTGTGTTGCCCCTAGTTCTATCGAAACTCATTGCGACAACTTTGTCTTCTAGTTCTTAATCATTTAGGGCTTCTTCGACTGCCAAAGTTATAGATTTTCCAGACCCACTTGTCAGTTTTGATACAGCAAGCAACTTTTCTGTACCGCCATACGACACAAGCACTGGTAGCCTATCATATTTGTTTAGGGACCCTGCAGTGCCTGGAAGCAACTTTATATACCAATGTACAACAGCATTAACTTCAGAGTCAACAATGTGAAGACTGAAATTGCCCTTATTAGTAGCATCAGCTTTTTGTCTAAATGTGCTTCTGGACTAATGGATAGTTCTTCGATTAATGGTTAATTTTTCCAAACTATGGTCTAAACTTTGAACTGTTGCGGCAATGATATAAACAGCTGCTTCATCATCATTGACTTTGGTTCGGTCCAGAGCTTTTGCTAGAGATGAAGAGATCTCGTTCTTAGCTTTAGTTATTGTGCATCTCCGTTTCATTGGTGACTGCATTGTTGAAGAACTGTAGTGCTCACATAATTCAGTATTGTCAGACTCTGATGATGATGTTAAGACATATTCTTCAAAGCATGCTTGTGCTGCAGCTTCTGATACTTTTGCCTTTTCTTCCCGAATTTGCTCCTCTTACTTACGCTATGCACATCGTGCTTCTTTTGCAGCAAGTTCCTTATCAATCGGCAGGAGGAAACCTTTTTGTGCCAACAGAAAAGCACTGTCTTCTTCGATAGTAACTAGAGTTTGTCAAGATCTGCTGTGAACTTTTCTTATCTGTGTATCAGTTCTTTTTAAAGCCGCCTTTTAAAGCTCTTTCCATCACAAAAACAACTTTTCCACTCTTTTCTTTGCATGCATTTTTGTCCATGTTATGATTTTAGCTTTCTCCCAGAATGGAATACATATATTAATTACTTCTTTGGAGCTTCCTTTAATGGCAAGCCTCTCAATCTTATGGAGATAAACGAATACGCTAAGGGTTTCCTTTGCGGAAGGATCCTTTTCCCAGACAGTTTTTTGGAAGTGGGACCAATTAACCAAACATATTTGTCCTTTCTGGTTTCGGGCTTTGTACCATTGATACTATGCCTACTTGCATTACTCATCTTAGACATCTAAAAAATACAAAGCTCAAATTATTAAGAACTTGATTAGCACGTTATTTAATAACACTATGTAACACAAAATTTGTTTATTGTATTTTTTTTATTGATTTGGATGTGTTTTTTGCCGCTGATTTCGAAAATGCAATTATTTTTTCCCTATCATCAGTACTTTTTTAGTTATTTACAATTTTCGTTTTTCTAGGTGTACTGTAATATCCTACTGCTGGAAAAGTGCTTTGTATCACTAACACATTATTGTTTTTTTATATATTTTACTGTGAATAAGAAATTAGTTATCAAACCAACATTTTCAAAAAAGTATACTCGTAACACACATTTAAAAGTGAATTGCAGAACGGGCTTTTCGTTTGTGTGCTGACGTATCATGTCTCATGAGACACCAAACGTAATCTCCCATCATTGCACTGTCCCACCGACCCTGATACTTTCTTTCCATTGGCTCTATATCCTGGTGAAATCTTTCACCGTGTTCTTCACTGAAATCTCCCAAATTATCTTGAAAAAATCCAGGTGTGAACAAAGAAAATGCAGTTTCAATGACATTCGACATCCCATGTTTTGAAAACTTCTTATCAATCTTGCAACCAATTCTCGGTAATTAGGATTTTTTCTATTGCCAAGAAATCCTTCCACTGCCCCACGGAAAGATTGCCACGCTTCTTTTTCTTTAAAACTCATTTTATTTTCCAGTGTCTCAGATTTCAACATTTTAGCAATTTGAGGTCCAACAAATATTCTTCCTTTCACTTTGGCATCAGAGAGCTTTGGAAACATTTGTCGAATTTCTTTAAAAGCTTTACTTTCAACATCAAGGGCTTTAACGAACTGTTTAGCTAAACTCAAATTTATGTGGAGTGGGGGCAGCAAGATTTTTTCACGAGCAACAAGAGCATTTCGAATAACATTATGCTTTCCTGGGGTTAAATCTTCTCTGGGAGGCCACTTAACCTTAACATAGTGCTCCGAATCAGCTCTACTGTCCCATAAACACAGGAAAAAAGAAAACTTAGTGAATCCACCCTGTAGTCCAAGCAAAAATCCAAGCATTTTTAGGTCTCCACACACATACCAATTAAAGTTATCATACAAGATCCGATTTAAAAGATGTTGAATATTTTCATGAGTTTCGCTCATTTGTGTGGAGTAAGCAACAGGAATAGATTGGTGTTTATTGCCATTATGGAGCAAAACTGCTTTAAGACTTCGAGACGAGCTGTCAATGAAAAGCCGCCACTGCGATGGAACATGCTCTATTCCGATTGCAGCAAAGAAACCATTCACATCTTTGCAGTAGCAAAGATTGCCATCAACAGTAAAATAAACTGAAAATTGTGCGTGCCTTTTTCTATATGCTGTACTCTTGCAATCTTTTCCGAGTAAATTCCATTCTCCTAGTCTAGAAGCCAGAAGCTCAGCACCAGATTTAGTCAAACCTAGGTCACGAATCAAATCATCTAGTTCGGTCTTATTTGGAAAATGAGGTCTTGTGCTTGTTGCAAATGCGTAACCTTCATCAGTGCTTTGGTGGCCTGTGTCTGTTGCTGATTCTTCACATGAGCTTATTTCATCAAGAATTTCACTCTAAAATAGTAAAAAATTAATAAAGCAGATGGTTAATGATATATTGCATAAACATTGTTTACTAAAACTAAGTTTTGCATATCTTACGTTCCGTGGTGGACTTGGCACTGGCAAAGATTCATTATGGGAAACAGGGGCTATGGATGATGGTATGTTTGGGTACGTTAAAGCTTTTCTGCCTTTGACTTTTCGGTATTTCAGAATATTCACTATACAGAAATAGCAATCGTCAGTATGGTTTTGGGGTTCTCTCCATATTCTCGGAATTGCAAACTGCATGCATTTTCTAGAACCCCTTAGCCATCCTTCTAGACTGGATCGACAGCTGCCACATATGGTATGTGGCGCCCATGGCTTGTCTTGATCACCGATATCCATTCCGAAATATAACTTGTAGGCTGTCCAGTATTTTCCTCCTTTACCAATTTTATGTGAGGTGTGTTTGTTCCCAACATAGAATCCACATACATAGGAGAAGCGATCAGGTAAGGTTTTGCACTTTCGAGAACTCATTGCAATTCAAGATTTTGAACAATAAGCACAATGATGAATTAATACAGTTTCTACAATGTATTAGAATTAGCATTAAAATTGCCAGAAACTGAAAA
This sequence comes from Trididemnum clinides, assembly GCA_963675345.1. Classification (NCBI taxonomy): domain Eukaryota; kingdom Metazoa; phylum Chordata; class Ascidiacea; order Aplousobranchia; family Didemnidae; genus Trididemnum; species Trididemnum clinides. Next base: position 29,727,678 of record OY776298.1, on the reverse strand, counting down.
CTCAACAAATTCGGTTATAACATCCAAACGGACGATGGTAGAAAAAAAATAATTGCATTTTCGAAATCTGCGACCGAAAATTAGCCAGAAACAATAAAAAAATCAATTTAAACAAAAAATTTTTTAAATTTTGTTACGTAGTGTAATCCTTTAGTGCAATAAAGTTAACCTTCAGCCACCCAACATACGCCTTGGAGCTTGCCTGATATTTATTAAAGTACTTTATCTTGAGCTACAAACAGAACACAGATGTTAAGTTACGAAAGTGTAAAAGGCTGGGTGTTAAGGTGTAGTAACGTGTACAACCAAATTCTGAACACAATATATCTAGCATCAACCAAGGTTGTCACAGCTCTTTCTGTCGTGGTAGATTCAAAAGTGGTTAGACTCTCTCTAACCTCCAGCGACGTAAACCTCCATATAAGGTTCACTTGATGCAGATTCCTAATTATCTTGCTTGAAATGCGGCCAACACGCTTAAAACTTCTTGAAAATCTCAATTTCAGATTTAGAAGACGGTCCAAATGAAATATCTAATGCTGCTCCAATCACTAGTTTAAATATGTAGTACCGACATGCCATACCATAGAAGCTCTTTCCCTAACGGTACTTCAGAAAGGTAATATGCACTATTCGTTTCTCTTGTGTTGTCCCTAGTTCTATCGAAACTCATTGCGACAACTTTGTCTTCTAGTTCTTAATCATTTAGGGCTTCTTTGACTGCCAAAGTTATAGATTTTCCAGACCCACTTGTCAGTTTTGATACAGCAAGCAACTTTTCTGTACCGCCATACGACACAAGCACTGGTAGCCTATCATATTTGTTTAGGGACCCTGCAGTGCCTGGAAGCAACTTTATATCCCAATGTACAACAGCATTAACTTCAGAGTCAACAATGTGCAGACTAAAATTGTCCTTACCAGTAGCATCAGCTTTTTGTCTAAATGTGCTTCTGGACTAATGGATAGTTTTTCGATTAATGGTTAATTTTTCCAAACTATGGTCTAAACTTTGAACTATTGCGGCAATGATATAAACAGCTGCTTCATCATCATTGACTTTGGTTCGGTCCAGAGCTTTTGCTAGAGATGAAGAGATCTCGTTCTTAGCTTTAGTTATTGTGCATCTCCGTTTCATTGGTGACTGCATTGTTGAAGAACTGTAGTGCTCACATAATTCAGTATTGTCAGACTCTGATGATGATGTTAAGACATATTCTTCAAAGCATGCTTGTGCTGCAGCTTCTGATACTTTTGCCTTTTCTTCCCGAATTTGCTCCTCTTACTTACGCTATGCACATCGTGCTTCTTTTGCAGCAAGTTCCTTATCAATCGGCAGGAGGAAACCTTTTTGTGCCAACAGAAAAGCACTGTCTTCTTCGATAGTAACTAGAGTTTGTCAAGATCTGCTGTGAACTTTTCTTATCTGTGTATCAGTTCTTTTTAAAGCCGCCTTTTAAAGCTCTTTCCATCACAAAAACAACTTTTCCACTCTTTTCTTTGCATGCATTTTTGTCCATGTTATGATTTTAGCTTTCTCCCAGAATGGAATACATATATTAATTACTTCTTTGGAGCTTCCTTTAATGGCAAGCCTCTCAATCTTATGGAGATAAACGAATACGCTAAGGGTTTCCTTTGCGGAAGGAGCCTTTTCCCAGACAGTTTTTTGGAAGTGGGACCAATTAACCAAACATATTTGTCCTTTCTGGTTTCGGGCTTTGTACCATTGATACTATGCCTACTTGCATTACTCATCTTAGACATCTAAAAAATACAAAGCTCAAATTATTAAGAACTTGATTAGCACGTTGTTTAATAATCCTTTAGTGTAATAAAGTTAACCTTCAGCCACCCAACATACTCCTTGGAGCTTGCCTGATATTTATCAAAGTGCTTTATCTTGAGTTACAAACAGAACACAGATGTTAAGTTACGAAAGTGTAAAAGGCTGGGTGTTAAGGTGTAGTAACGTGTGCAACCAAATTCTGAACAAAATATATCTAGCATCAATCTAGGCTGCCACAGCTCTTTCTGTCTTTTCAAAAAAGTGGTAGATTCTCTCTACAGCTGCAACTCTTTTGAGATTTTGCCATATTTTATGGAACAGTCAACGCACCAACTAGTTATGGTGCATTTTTCTGACTTGTAACCTCGCGTAGCACCTCTAAATACAAGTCAATTTTTCTTAAATTTTGCGTGTTACCTTCTTTGAGCTAATGTAAAAAAAGTGGCTTTAAAGGAAAAAGTTTTTTCGCATACCTTTCAGGACTACCCTATTAATTACCCCTAGTTTAAAATCCTGACGTGTACTGTGGGATCGCTAGATTGTAATTCCTATTACCTCAATAATTGTTATTGGTCACATATGCGCCTTTACCTTTTGCTGTCTAAGTAAGAGTTCTTCTCCATAATTGATCAGTAAGTATCAACATCAATCTTGGAAATGAAAACTGGTTTGTGTGATATGTCGCAACAAAATTGCTGAGCAGAACAAAAAATTCAATCTACATTCATATTACAAAATGCTAATCAACTGTGAGCGATAACGGCCTCCAAATTGGATTGGCGTAAATCTAAAGTTACCGTTGAACAGCTTTGATTACGGCTACTTTATCTAAGGTGGAAGAGCTTATCGGGTGCATGACATATGGAGAAAGAGAGCTGATTGATCGATAGATGTTTTACATTTACGTGAATTTGAGTGGGCAAATTCCAAAACAAAACAAACTATCCTGTTAATGATAACTTGAATCAAAATAATAATAAAACATATTCAAAGAAAACATTACATAACCACACAGAACAATGTAAAGTTTGTCAACAATAAGCCACACGATAATAGTCGTTATGAAGTTACGATGTCGCTATAGTTAAATGATTTAACTGATGACCAAATAATAACATTGATTTCTTTTTGAATATCTCAATTACAAGTCTTGCTTGAATATACGTATTTGTTTGTTTGTTTACACATTATATTTTGTTGTTAAATCATAGATGTGCTAAAGGCGATAGTAGAAGATGAAGCTGACGATGGTAAGTATTACTGAGCGTTATTGTAAATTAAAATCAAGCATAGAACTATCTAAAGATTATCTATTGCAGACCGCACAATGAATATTTTTATAACGTTATGATGCGGGTTAACTAATTGATCTAACTGATGAACGAGCAATAAAATTGATTTGTTTTTGAATATTTCAATTATAAGTTTTGCTTAAACATAGGTATTTGTTTGTTTGTTTATATTTATAAGTAGAGCCCAATCTCGTAATGTTGATCTTTTAAGATCTGGTTGATTTGGTGACTGCCGTCATAAATGTTTGTTGTTCCACAGATAACTCTTCCTTGACGTTAATTTGAGAATCCATGATGTCAGTGCAGAGGAAACACATAGGTTGAGTGTCGCCAGAGGGCTCAACAAAAAAGCTTCTTAAATGTTTGTACTCACTTCCTGGGAGTCTAGGACAGCATACGGCCCAGCCTACCTCCGTTCTGATAGCGTAGCTGCCAGACGGATATTTTACAACCTCTAGCGGCTGCAATACCATTCTGGTGTCGTTGGCAGTCAGTAATTCGACCTTGCATTTAACTTGAGGGATGTAGACGTCCTTAAATTCGAAGAACTGATCAACATCAGCTTGTGTTGAAATATTCTAAACGTTCACTGTCAACTAGTTGCAGGAATAAAGCGAACTCAGCTGAATGGGAGCGATCTCGTCCATGTCAAATATCTCGAAGTTCTTTACAATCTTTGTCATCTGGTGCTCGCGATTATCGTTGAGCGTAATCGTACGTACCCCGACTTCTTCGCAATCTTCTATTTTCAGTGCCTTGCAAAGGCCTTCAGTTATAAAGGAGGGAGTGCTGCCGGTGTCAAGTAGAACTTGAGACACCACTACCGTATAGATCCACTGACTCGGATCTTCACAGACACAACCGGCAGTAAACTTCGTTCCCTTTGTGGAAGGATAATGAATTCGTTTTTCATCTTCTACTTCGTCTCATTCCCTTTTGTAGGTTTCGTGGCTGCGTCCAGATTGTCTTTATCCGGCGGATGTGGCAGGGTGGTATGAAGTTGCTTACAGCTTTCTTTCTTGCAAGTTTCGTTTTTCTTGTTGCAAAACCTTGCGAAGTGGCCTCCGTTTAGGCACTTTCTACAAAGCTTCTGCTGGTTGACGAATTCCAGTCTGCCTTGGTAGCTGAGTTCTCTAAAATCTTTGCATTGTATCAGATAATGCTCGTGCGTGCACATTGAGCATTTAGATGCAGAAGAAGCCTTGTTGTTCTTCACTTGCGTAGAAAATGTTGTTGCCTTCCGACTTTCCTTCTCTTGGCTGTTAGGTGGTCTTGAGGGCGTGGAAATCTGTGAGAGATTGGTGGTTTCTCTCGTTTTGCGGCGCACGAAATCGCCAAGATCTTTGATGCTAATATCTCGGTGCATAACATGCATTATTTTATCCATTTCGTACTGTCAGCCAAGGATCCAAGACGGAGGCAAGCGTTGCATGATCTTTGTCACCATATCCATATTATCCATCCGATCCAACCAATCCATTCCTTCCAGTGTGATCAAGCATGATGTAAAATCTGCTGAAAACTTGAGAAGATTTTTGTGATCGTGCCCGCTTAGCACAGGGCCTTTAACAACAGGTTTCATACAGGTTTCAATGATTTTATGTTTCTGACCAAAAGACTGCAACAACCATCTAGTCTCTTGGTAACCTCGCTCTGGCGGCATATGCTGGCACCCCTTAAATAAAGAGTGAACAATGCTCTTAGTGTAGTGGAGCAAAAAAAAGTTTTCTACTAGGATCGGCCAGCAGTTGGTTTATTAAAACATCAAAGGCCTCAGTAAAGCTAGAACAGTCGGCCGAATTTCCATTAAAACACGCGAGTTCTACTTTAATGGTAGGCAGCTTCGTAAAGCTTGGCTTGAACGGTCAGGCTGTGAAACTGCATTAACAATGTTATTAACCTCTTGATTGCCAGATAAAGCAGACTGGTGCATAGCGATTCGAGTGGAGCCCACAACTCTGCGCTCTAACCGACAGCACTTGGGGGCGATTTTCTCCCATCCCTTAAGTTTCTTGGGTCAGACGCAAAGGTATTATAAGCCCAACGGGTTTTGCTATCAAACGGCTTACAGTAAGGGTTTAAACTTGAAGTAGCATTTAAGCAAATTTCATTAGCATCAATCACAGCGGTATTAGCGACGCAAGAAACTGGCACAGAAATAGACTGTCATACCTTAACATTCAATCGCACATTAAGGAATTCATTTCCTTTAACCTGAGTTCCAGCGTGATTATCAGTTAAACATTGTGCTGTGATTTAAAGTGCGACACTTCTGGTTTTACCTTCACAGATTTGTTAGCATTAAGATTTATCATACAGAATAACAATTTTACACCAGATGTTATTGTTGATTTTAGTTTGATTTAGAAGTTCAATATTAGAAAATTTGGTACTTAACTTAGCTTCGGTTTCGTTTAGCTCCGCTTGAAGATCAGCGTGTTCAAGTTATTGGTGGAAGCCCAACTCCGCATGAGACAGAATACTTCTTCTTCAGTTTCACGTTTTTTGTGTTTTCACATCTGCATGATACGGAGCTCTTCTTCTTCGGCTTTTTGTTTTTGTGCATAGCTGCTCTTCTTCAAGCAGAAAGCGCTGGTGCATTTGTTGCTGTTTGATCGCGTCGATGCTTTTTGAGGTTTTATTCTAGCCTCAATGACCGCTTTGGGAGCTTTGGCACTGCTGATGGAAGACCCTGATCGATCACTTGTTCTTGTGCGTCCTGAAGACGTTTGCTAGAGGCAGCTACGAGACGGTAGAGTGGCTGACGGGATCTTGCTAAACTGGCTATTTCCCTTGTTTTGGATCGAGTGACGATTGAACTTTTGGACAGCTTCGACTTTTGGTCAGCCGAAGTTCTTGGGTGCTCTGTTCAATTTTTTTTTGTAAACTGGGCTTCCTCGGTTCTTGGATGCGTCTAATGAGTTAAATCGCACCACATGGAAGATATTATTGGTATTTTGCTTTATAATAGCTTTATAGAGCTACCAGGGTCAAACCAAACATTTGAGGAAAAGCAAAGATACTTTAAACTTCCAAGGGCATTTCAAGCAGGTAGAAAAGAACATGCTACATAATGCGTAGCCAGCGAGGACTTGAGAAAGTTTAAGGAGAAATCAAAAGAAAACAGCGTCACTGTGTCAAATTGCACCACACAAAAGGCATTTTTGCTATTTTGCTTTAGAATAGCTTAATATCAGAAATGTGTTTCCTACTTTCAAATTATGGAAAACGCAAGGCTCTCTTGGGTTCGTGTCAGCAATGAACAGAGCACATTCACCTAAAGCATAACCAGGATCTTGAAATGAGATATTCTATTAGGAAAAGAAGCACAAAAGTGGTGAAAATTTTAAGTGCAGAAAACACATAAACGTTTGGTAACTCTTGATACAAGAACCTGATAGGTAAAGTCGGCTTGGCCGGCTGAACCGACACTCTCAATCCCAACGTTGTTGACAGGGGCTCGTCGGATGACTCCACTGTATATATTATAAAGCAAGAATTTTTCTTATGCTAATATGCTGCGTGTTAAAGTATTTATGTCTATACTCTACAGCATTGTAATAAAATACCAAGTTTAGGAAAATATCAACATGAAACCATAACAATAACAATTTGTAAAACTGAATGTAGAGAGAGCAATAGACGCTTTTGTCGCTATGCCGGTAACAAAACCAATAGCGAAGCCAAATTAGAAAATTAATACCACAAATATAAATAGGGAATAGGCAGCACCACATCGCAAAAAACGCTTGGCATAAAATACTTTATTTCTGTAACCGTGAAAGCAACCACCATTTTGCCGCTACAATCAGTTTTGATTGTTTTTTATCCCTGCTCCCTCACAAGTATTAATAATAGTTTGTAGCAAGATTCTTTGTAAACATTGCCAGTCATGATTAAAAAACATGGTGATCACAATTTCGTGAACAAGAATTTGTGAAAGTGCATAAAATTCATTAACATTTCGCTGCTGCTCACACAAGAGCCGGATGGGTGAAGCCTGCGCAGCCAGTTGAACCGAAATACTAAACCCGGACATTACTGATGGAGGGCCTCTGCTGGGCAATGCCGGCAAAGCCGGCTAGTAGATCATATTTTTTGTTAAAATCATGTATATTTGTAAAATGACAAAAGAATGCTTGCAATAAAGGTATAAAAAGTTTTATATCGATAGCCCAATTCGATCTTATGTGATGCGGTTTTTGGTTTCAACTAACTGTTTAAAATAAAAACAGAAGTTGCTAAAAAATGAAGATATGTGTATATGTAATGCATCAAGTAACATGAAACCACAGACAGAATTCTTTATGGTATAGATTATTTTTGTTGTTAAAATCATGTATATTTGTAAAATTACGAAAGAATGCTTGCAAAAAAGGTATTGAAAATATTGTATCGATAGCCCAATTTGATCTGGTGTGATGCGGGTGTTTGGCTGCAACTAACTGTTTAAAATGAAAAACAGAAGTTGCTGAAAAATGAAGATATGTGTATATGGAATGCATCAAGTGACATGAAACCATGCTTTAAATAATGTAAAAGATCACCAAGAACAATCAAGTCATTTTATTTTAAATGTTTCATCTTAAGCTATTCTTATTATTGTAGGCTAAAAACCAATTATTTGCTGAGTGTATGGCAAAGACATCATTGTTTTTTTTAGCAATTAAATCTTTTGGTTTCATTTTGTGATTGCTGGTTTCATCACGTTTGCAAAAGTATATAACAGGTGCCGTGGCACCAATTTAATTGAAGATCATTGACTTAAGTAGCAAAAATAGTTTTATTTTTAAGTTTTGTCCTGCATTAGTTTTAAAGAACACGGTGCACTATGCACGTACAGCATTGTCCTTCAGGGAAAAATACTAGCATAGTGTACCCTGAAACAAAATTTGGCACGCGAATTAAAAATATTGTTGGGACTTTTTGTCTACTTTAAAATTTGATAATAATCGTTTTGTTTCAAAGGAAATGACCGTTCATTTGATATTGCTACTAGTTTACTTAAAATAGTTTCTTACAACGCTTATTGAGTGGAATCTTGTAACGTTTCTTGCAACGCTTATCGGGTGGAATCATCGTTCCGTGCCCTCTTGGCACTAGTAATTTAGTACTAGTACTAAATTACAGAAAGTTTGTTGAATCAAAGCTTATGCAAAAATAATTGAGAAGCTGATCTCAACCCGATTTCAAATTTTTGATCAAACCCACTGGCATAAAAGATAAATTTTATTTAAGCTTGCGGTTTGTCCTGTTTTGGAGTTGTAATGCTACATAACTTACATAATTCATTTGGTATGGTAATCAACTTCATACAAGCAAAATTATTTTTGTGCTTTGAATGAAAGACCTTATTTAAAGTTTATTGAGCAAAAGATTCTAGCAGTTTTTCGATTTAAACATCTGTTTTTGGAGATCAATTTAAAAAAATGTATTATATGCCGCTTTTTATGTGGGGAAAGCATAAGAGCATACCATTCACGTTTCCTAAAAAAGCGTGGGCTAAGATCAATAGGTACCCTCTAAATCTCCCCATCAAAAATACCGAGCTGAATGAATTTTTTTGGCAGGCAATGATAATTTAGATAAAACGGAGATTTTATAAATTTTTCAAAATGCAATTGTTACTTTTTCTTCCATGCTTTTATGATTTAACAATTACAGGTTTGGGAGCATGGAAAAAGGATGGATGGGGACCAAGGGTTTATCCTTTTATCACTCCAAACTGCTGTGTTGCCTAGATCAGATACTGGCAGTGATGGTGTTGAGCTAGCACAGTGTTTCTTAACCTTTTTGGCGCTCGTACCCCTTAAAAGTTTGTGAAATGTTTTTGTACCCCTAGACCTATCGAGCAAACACCTACAAAATTACCGGTAAATATACAATCTAACAATAAAATAAAGCATAATGTAGCATGTTACCGATGTATATTTATTAACCATAATATTGTTCACAACAAAAAATGAAGATACACAGTGACATATTTATTGCTAATGGCTTTTTTGTTGTTGCATTCTTTCAATGATCAACTTGAAACGTGGTTCCTTTTTCTGTGATAGCCACACGCATATCATCTCCTGGGTTCAAACGATTTTTTGGCTTAGTATTTATGCTTACAGGAGTTGAGAATCCAGTTTCACAGAGATAGATTGTTGCAAAGAGGACAAGAATTTTCAAAGCACGTTTTTCTAGTTGTGGAAAAATTTCGAGTTCTGCACACCAGAAGGTATCTAAATGCATTGAATCAAACTCTATCTTGATTTTCTTACTGGCTCATATTTCAACAAGGTCTTTGTTTGGTCATTTTCATTTGTCAAATCTAGATTGAAAGCGAATAAGTCCTGTATCCATTCATGTAAATCAGATACATCTTCATAATGGAAATATCCTTCAAAAGACTGACTAAGCATCTGCAAAAATGTTCTTTTATTTGAATCACAATATGCTCTGGCAATGATGTGGTAGAAGTGGAAACTTCATCAAGTTTATGAAAATTTGCATAGTTTTCACAATCGATGCGATTTTTCCAGATTGAAAGTTTGCTAGTAAAGGCGGATATCTTTTTTCTGCTAGTGATCATGTTTGTTCCTTTGCCCTGGATGGAAATGTTCAAGTCGTTTAAGTGGGTGAATATGTCTAACAAGTAGGCCAGGGACAACATGAAATCCTCATTTTCAAAATGCACTACTAGACTGCTACCCCACTGTCTGAGAAACATCTCAATTTCTTTGCGCAGTTTAAAAACATGAGTGAGAACTCGGCCTCGGGAAAGCCCTCACCTCGGTATGGTAAAGAAGTAGGCTGTGCTTAGCTCCAACTTCGTTACAAAAAACTTTAAACAGACGATGATTCAAGGCGTTTCCTCTGATTTAGTTGACTGCACTCACAGCAATTGATAACACATTTTTCCGTTTTTCTGGCAATGACTTGGCTACAAGAACGTGGCAATGTAGCGCGACTGTAATGTGAGGAATCGCTTTCTTTACAAGGGAAGCAAACCCGGATTTATTTCCGAGCATAGCGGGTGCTCCATCGGTGCAAAGTGAGCCAACCAAATCAAGAGACATTTCGTGGTTTAAAAAGAACTCCTTTACACTATAGGAAAGTTGCATATGACGTCACACACTTCGCGCCAAAAAAGTGGCTGACCAAACGCTCTAATTTATGCTGGAGAGGTATAGGGCGAACACCAACTTTTGGGGTTATTTTAAAAACTAATGAGAAATTAATTAAAATCTGAAATGAATTATTGCTAGTTGAATACTCGGAAACAAATAAATTTGACCAAAAGCAATTTGGTTGAGATTAGGTCTTTCAGTAGCTGGTCTAAGCTTAGTACTGTGTGCCAATTTAAAAAAAATTGCTCCTAACAGAAGTGCCATCTGAATACCATTTGCTCCTCACTTAAAAATAAACTATACCAATTAGATACCAGTCGGTACATTAGCAAAAACAACCATTATTTGATCATTACTACCGGTACGGTAAGCTTGCCGGCAAGCTTACTTGTTGTGTCCATGGGCAAGACATTTAACAGCATATCTCCATCTTTATATGGCAAACAGGTGGTGGGGCCAAGTAGTCTACCCGTTGTAGTAGCCCAGTCTGACAAAAGACATGCAAACAGAGCATGAGCCCATGCACAGAAATAAATGAATCGGTACCGTAAGTTTTTTAATTACCCTTGGTCCAGCAGCCTAGGCAATAGTTCAAAAAATTGTTTAAGGAGTAGTTAAGGTCACAAAAATACATCTGATATATCAATATGACTGGTCTGCAATCACTTTTGACAAAAAATTTCAAAAACGTACTGATTTTATCCAACAATAACTAATTCAGCATATGACAAACGGTACAGATGTCGGACCTGTCATTTAGATTACAGAATAACCTAAGTTTTTAACTTTTCAGAATGCCTATGCCACTAAATATACTGTATAAGTTACACATTACAATTAACTTATACTCAGCATTCCCGAACACGCTGATTAATCGAATATGAAACTCTCATAGAAACTGGCTACAAATAAGCCTGCATGTTTAGCCCATAAAATTAGCCCAACTATTATCAGTAACAAGCAAACCTTAGCACCTCTTACTTTGACCTTAGATCCATTCCTTAACATCATTAAAACAACATATGTAACGTTCATTCAACAACTGTCACGTTTATAGTTTTGATTTGCAAAAAACGATATCACTCCTATTCAATTCAATGCAAAATTACTCAAAATGGTCAGCCACCTTTTTGGAAACCGCATTTTGATGACGTTTGATCACGTGCGTGCAATCATCCCATTGAATGCATCCACTGCTTTTGTGGTTGTTTTCAGTGGTTCACAAAATAAAAATTCTTTCAGCACTTTCTTTTCCTTCACATATCACACAAATACCAATAACTGACTACACAAACTAACGTCTGTTGACTCATCCAACTGAAGACTAACTTTAATAGGACTAGCTTTGACATCTGGAATGACCTGTTGCAAGATGTCTTCACTCATGTCACGAATCCTGGAGGTGATGATGTCATTTGATAACGGCACTAAACGTAACTTTTTTTCCGTTTCTACCCCAAGTAATGATTTTGCCATTTCCATTGCGCAAGGTTTCACTAACTCTTCTGATATTGTGTGTGGCTTGTTTTTTTGGCACACAGAAAAGCAACTTTATAAGATGTGTGCAACAATGGCTTATCTATCGGCAAAAATCCATGCTTTTCTAAGGTACCACTCTGATGGAAGCGTGCCCTTTTGATTTTCAAAGTATTAAAATCATTTCCCGACTTTGCATCCCCATGATGATTATCGAAATGTTCCTTAAGTCTTAAAGGTTTTAAGATTAGCATTCGAAAGTACTTTGCTGCCACAATATGCACTGCGGCCTTTCAGTTTCATCTTTTTCTGTGAAGCAGGTGAAACCATGCTTGATATTGTCTTTGCTTCACTTACGTTTTTTAGAATAGTTTTAGAATAATAGTTTTTAGAACAGAATTGGTTTTGCACTGTGATTTCATAATAAGCAATACTATTTGTGTTGTTCTGTTAAGAGTTCAAGCTCAGTTAATATTTAGATTTGCAGTTGAGTTCTCAACTGGGTTCTCAGTTGAGTTCTCAACTGCAAATCTAAATATTTACTGAGCTTGAACTCTTAACAGAACAACACAAATAGTATTGCTTATTATGAAATCACAGTGCAAAACCAATTCTGTCGGAACAAACAAGAAGCTATTTATTACATCACAGTAACTCTTTCTTATGACAAAAAATCATTTAGAAATCAGATGTTAAAAAAGGCTTCGGAAAATGTTTTTTTTATTTCAAATAAGATTGAAAATTAATTTTTAGCAAATAATTTAAAATAACCATTATTTTTACTGTTCACTTTGCACCCCTGGTTTGGTGCTTCATACCCCCAAGGGGTACGGGTAGCTTCGGTTAAAAAACCCTGAGCTAGCACCTTGTTTCGTCATCCAAAACTATCAGACTTATTATTCCTCGAAGTGCCCGATGTATGGAACATGTCAAAATAATATGGTCTGCAGTTTTATCACTAGCGCCACACTCGCATTTTACTGAACCAGCGAAACCCCATTCGTGCATGGACGAACCGAAACGCCCAACGCCAGTACGCAGGCGATTGAGTTTGACACCAGCTGTTCTGGTCAAACTCATTCCAATAGGTCTAGTGCTGATCCTAGGAATGTAGACACCGAGATCTGACATACTCTTGAAGTACTCTGTGTCCCATATCAAGTTCGTCCATTGGACAGCGCGGATGCCCAACTCAGATACGTTGTGCAATAGTTTCGGCGCAGCAGGAGCAAACGGTCTCTAGATTTTAGTCTCTCCTTGCTAGCAGCCTGCGGCTCAGTCAGATGGCAATACAGAACGTGGCCAGGGTCTAAGGAACTGCGATTAGCCAAGGAGAGTGTCGCTCCTTGGCGGCGAAGCTCACCTGGGTGGATGTCTGAGAAAACTGGAAGGTTGTCCGTTGGAGTGGGACGTAGACATCCAGTGACAATGCGCAAAGCGTCATTGAGAACGCTGTCAATGAGGCGAGTATGCGCGCTGTGCCACTAAACTGGTGCACAGTACTCGTCAGTTAAAGAGATCAGGGACAAGGTAGCTGTGCACAATGTTTTGACACCAGCGCCCCATCCTGAACCTGCAAGTCGCCTCAGCAGCTAAAGGCGCGTAAATAGCTTCTTGTGCAATGCCTCAAGGTGATGACGGTGCGTGAGCGCTCTGTCTAGTTTCACACCAAGATAGGTCGGCACTGAGCAAAATGGTAAGAACTTTAGCTCACGCTTAACCTCTCGATTGTGGAGAGGATAAGCTGCCGTCACCGTTTTAGCATGGCTGACCTTTAGCCGCTAAGTCTGGAGATACGCAGAAAGTGTAGTCATGTCTTTGCTCAAAAATCTTTTCAACACCTTTCAATCTCCAAATGAGTAAAGTATTGCCAAATAGTCAGCGTAGACATACTTCTTGGAGGTTGTGGAAGGCAGATCGTAAATGTATATGTTGAAAAGAGTAGGAGTCAAGACTGATTCCTGTGGTACACCATTTTTTAGGCGTCGGAGCCTGCTTGGCTTGCTGTCACCAGTGGTCATGGTAAAGCTTCTGTTCCGAACAAGTTCCATAATCATCTGGACCATGTGCTTGTCCGGCAGAAGTCTCAGCAGCTTGCAGGTGAGACCACGGTACCAGACAGTGTCATAAGCAGCTGTCAGATTGACAAACACTCACCAGCTTTGTTTTTTGCTTCAAAGAATCCTAAATGTTTTGCGTAAGCAAAGCGACCTGATCTACGGTAGACTTTCCGTGTCGTAATCCAGCCTATTTTTTTGGGAGCAAGAGATCGACTATTGTTTCGATACTATTGTGATCAGTCGTTCGAGGATCTTGTAAGGGACGCAGAGCAGAGAGATGGGACGGTAGCTCTGTGGGATCTCTACAGGTTTTGAGAGCTTAGGGATCGCGACTACCAGTGCCCTTCTCCAGACTTTCGAAATTTTAAGTTGATGCAAGAAGGAAGAAAAGAAGCCACGTAGCTAAAACTTCAAGCCGGGACCAGCATGGATTAAAAGCTCCTGACAAATAGAGTCCGGGCCCGGAGTTTTACCTGGTTTTAAGTGGTGGAGGGCAGCAGCAAATTCTCGTGGAGAAAAATCTCCGAAAACATTCACTATATCTGAAGTAGTAGCCCTCCAAAGGTCAGACAATTCCTGCATAACGGATCTAACAATCTCTTGATTTACACCCTCGTATTTCCCGCTTTTTACCAGCTGGCTAGCAATAGCATTTGCTGAAATGGGACATTGACGAGGGGATTGTCGTGACATACCAGTAAGATTGTTTAACGTGCTCCATACTACCTGGCTAGAGTGTGAAAACTTGATGTTCTGGACAGCCTTAGACCATCAATCCCTCCGTCTCCTGTCAAGCATGGCAAGCAAAGATGTAGCACCTCTGCTACAGCTTTGCCACAGTCATGCCCTTCAGGGAAGTGCAAGAATGTTTGGTAGAAGTTTTCACACTCGGCGTCCTAACATGGTATACGATTGTTTCGTCGGCTACGTGGGATACACTTTTCGGCCGCAGTGCTGATGGCGTTACAGAAACAGTGATATGCCTGATTCATATCAGGTGAAACAGGTGGCGGCAAAGCCCTGCCAAGTTTGTATGTGAGAATGATATAGTGGCTCCACTTGGCCTTGCGGAAGTTCCATCGCTTTACAGGCTTGCTTGGGACTGGACGAGCAAACCTGGGTGGAGTAATAAGCGAGGGTCGATGTTGAGATCTTGGGAACTTTTCTAAAACATATCTGTCAGGTAAACGACTGTCCGAATCGATACTGACGAATGCAAGATTCGGGTTGGTACTTGTATTCCAGCGGCCAGAGATGTAGTAGGCGGCATCCTTTAGGTTATGGAGTAGGGCAAGATTGTTGGTATTTGCTCAGCCGACCAGGCATTCTCCATCTGCACTGTTGGCAACATAATCCCAATCAACATGCAATACTGGGACATCGGATACTTGCAAACGAATATGTGGATGTTTGTAAACATTGACTATCCTATATCCATCAACGTCGATGGACAGCCACTCAGTTTCCGATGTAGTTGAAGATTGGTCGAAAAGGGTCCTTTTCAGTCGTTCATGGACAAACGTTGCAAGATCATGCTTCCTGCTTAAGGAGAACCTAGCTAGTTCATAGTCCGGTAGAACTAGCCTCTGTGCACACGTGCAGTAGGTCTCCTGGAGTAGGATAACGAGTGCCTCACGCTATGCAACTATATGGTAAAGAACGCTTATCTTACTTGCTGTGAGGCCTTCGATGTTCAGCTGAAGGATGGCAAGTTTTTGGAGCTTGTTAACGATGCGTTTTGATGCATCGCCCCGCCATGAAAAAATCGTTTGCCACTTACAAGGAATTGCCAGATGCCTAACCGTTTGGGCAGATTTGGTTTTAGTCTGTCATACTATTTCGGACGACAAGCGTACTCACGGACCGGGCTAAGAGAAAGCATTTACCGTCCAAAGCTTAATAAAAAGACGTGAATGTATGGTTTTCAAAAATAAAATAGGCTTTAAAGCTCGATTTGTTGGTGTCAAACAGGATAAATTCTAAACAAAAATTTGCAGAAAATATAAACATGAATATAATGATAAGCGTATTTTAGGTCTATTTAAGAAGAAATTACGTAGTTAGTCGATTTCACAGCAGGTAGCTCAATGACCGAGTCAAAACAATAAAATAAAGAGAAATTATATTTGATTAAAAAGTATAACTACAGGGTGGGCCAAAAGTCACTTCGGGTTTTTAATATGATGTCAATTTGCTAAATATAGTTATTATTATTTTTTTTCAGATAATATTATATTAGAATCATTGGAAATTAATTATGGAAAAGTACAGCATTCCAGAAAGAACGCAAATTGTCAAATTATTCTATCAAAATCGTGAGTCAATTATTTCAACTCAAAGAGCATATAGACGTCATTACCAAGTGAGAAATGCACCTAGTGACAATGCAATAAGAAGCATAGTTCGTCGGTTTGAGCAACAAGGTGTAGTAACTGACCTTCCACGAACTGGAAGACCTTGGAATGTAAGAACAGATGAAAACCGTGAAAGAGTAAGGGAAAGTGTTGAAGAGACTGCAACAACATCAACTCGAAGACACTCAACTGAACTTGGGATATCCCGAAGTTCTTTAAGGAGAATTCTTCATAGCCTCAAACTCTTTCCGTACAAGGTGCAAATGCCAACTCTTGAAGTCTAGTTGCATATTGAAGCCTTGCTTCGTAATCTGCTGGTTTCAGTTCTTGGACCATTTGCACCTGTACTTACCTAACTTCCTCAAGTAAAAGTGGAAAACAATGAAACTACCCGACTAAGTAGATGATTACTAAAACGTTTATCAAATAGAATAATTTTGTTACTAGTCGCTTTTGGATATAATTCACAAAATTTGATATCGCCAAAGTACATTTTAAAATGCACAATCCCAAGGAGGATGATTGCATTTAAAAAATCATCTCAGTTGAGAAAAACTAATAGGCTTCTTATTATCTGATGCATCCGTATTTGTTTTATTGTAGAAATTGAACTATTCGCCATAGAGTGGTTAAGAAATCGTGCAATCGGTAAGTGTAATTCTTCCAGAAAGCTTTAAAAGGCCATCTTCTGAACTACAAAGCAATCATATTTCTGTCTGAAATTTCAAATAGAAAATAGAAACAACTCTTTGTATGTAGAAACTTTCTATTTAAATTAGTAGCACCACCTGATGAGCCTCTAAGCGAAACAAGTTGTGGTTTTAACGTTTTAATGTCTATTCTGTAGCTAAACAAATAGAAATAAAAATATATATTTATATAGGCATAAATTCTCGGTTAGGGAGACATGCTTTAAAATTCTGGGTTAGGCCGACATCACTTTGTTAAAGCTGCAGCAGCTTCAGACTGAGCACATAAGCTCAAAAAATTGTGTTTTTCACATAATTGAAAAGAAGTTACGTAAATTTGAAGCTACTAACAATATAGTTTTGTGTCGCTTCAAAATCGTTGCTTTAAACTTTTCACTTTTTCTGACGCTAAATTGACGATTTGGTCGACACTCAATAATGTTTTTTTTCGGCTTAGGTCTACATATACTTGGCTAACAAAATAGCTTAATTGTGTTGTAATTTCTTTTTTATTTCTTTTTTTGAAGTACTTTGACGGCTTAAACAAACTTTCCGTTGGCTACAGTTTTTGGAATTTTATTCAGATTTGATTAGGCTGAAAGTAATCAGACCTATATAAAAATTTTGACAATGGCATAAAAAGCGGCTTTATAGCAATACCTGCTTGCAGCAATTTTTTTAGTTATTACTACAATTTTCTAGTGCAGGATGGAGTTCATTATATACAGGGTGTTTCAAAAGTCACGCCCGATTTTATACAGTTAAAAAGTCAATGAACTTTTTTCTATGGGGTGTCCTGAAGCATGATGTGTATTCAAAAAACCCTCTCACTATTCCTGAATTGAAAGACATTATAAGACAAAAATGTTTACGTATTGACATTGAATTTCGTGAAAAAGCCTGTCAAAGTGTCATTGCGAGGATGCGGAAATGCATTCAGGTAGAAGGAGAAGTGTTTGAACATTATGAATAAAATGTGTACAATTAACTTTATTTTATTTTATGATTTATTCTTATCATTATAATTTTCTGTAATTCCATTTTTCATTGTTATGTAGTTATACTACTTATCAGAAATATAAATTCGTTCTTTAAGCACGTTTTTTCATATTAAAAATCGGGCATGACTTTTGAAACACCCTGTATATGCCGACACCAACTCCCTCGATGGCTTTCGGCGCCCTCGGACACATATCAAGTTGAGGTCAAAAACTACTTAAGAAATCACCTGGGTATTGCAGTAAACCTGCAAAGCATGACATTTAAGAAATATAAAATTACTTCAATTTGTGCAATGCTTGCTTGAAATCGCAAAAAAAGCGGTTTAATTATTAAGTGAAGATCTATTGCTATTAATGTTGAAGTCAGAATAGCCATGATATGTTTAAAAACCCTATATCAGAGGTTCTTACGCTTTTAGAAGGTACCCACTCCTGATCATGCAAACAAAACTCGTTCCCCTTTTTCAAATCAAACCATCAACGTCCCTCACTGTTGAAACTCCTTCTTTAAATGGTCGATTAAAAGAACGCGCAAACATTGTACAGTCTAGTGGACTTTTGTTATTAGAGCGTCTACTTCGCAGTCGGTAGACCTGGGATTCATTTCCCTTGTCGAGTCATATCAAAAGACTTTAAAAAATGGTATTCACAGCTTTCCTGCTAGGCGCTCGGCATTTGGGTAAGGTTGTGGAGAACAAGCCGGCAAGTTCGCTTGTTGTGTTCTTGGGCAAGGCAGTTAACGGGACGCCCCCACCTTTATGTGGATGACAGGTGGCCCGGTTTTCCCTCTGAAGAGAGGGTTGGTGGCAGGAAGGGCATCCGACCGTAAAAACAAAAATGCCATGTTATAAAAATGCAGATTGTCTGCTGTGGCGACCCCTAATCGGGAAAAGCCGAAAGAAAAAGAAGAAGTGGACTTTTGTTATCCTAATGTACCTGGAATGTGATTTGTCGATGCACAGCACACATTATGCATTGCAATACTATGTTAAGAAAACATGTTAAGACACATATTTCCTAGAATAGTCGTCAATTGAAACTATATTTTATCAGTTTAAGTCGACAAAGATTATTTATAAGCTCCAATATATTCTCCACTCAAAAATATTTTATCAGTTTAAGTCGACACAGATTATTTATAAACCCTAATACATTCTCTACTCTAAAATACTAGGTTAGAAGGACACCAAATATATTTCTAGTAAAGTCGACAACCAAAACCATATTTTACAAGTTTAAGTCGACATAAAATAATAATAAGCTCTAATATATATACCGTAATCTAAAATACTATGTTAAGAGGACACCTTAAAATACTTTTAGTTTAGTCGACATAGAGGGAAGACAACACTTTTATCTATTTTTAGCATAGTCGACATTTGTAGCAGATTGAAATTCAAGTGCTTACCAAAATAAGAAATGATTTTCTTTGTTTACGTTCCATTGCTAGTAGTTTTTTTATATTGATTATTATTTTGGACACCCAGGTTTATCGCTTCGCTCAACATGAAGAAAACATTGCTACATTGTATTTAATACCAGCATTTATTACGTGTGATAGAAATTATTTGCTTTGATTCCTTTTCATAGCTAGTCGTTTTTCATATTGATGTTTGTTTTGCGCGCCTAGCCTTATGGCTACCGCAACTTAATACGCTCAACATAAAGGAAACATTTCTACATTGTAGCCAATACATCAAGCATTTATTACAAAATACAAAACTACAATTAAAAAGTCATCACATCAAAGCAGTAATATTTTTTCAAATTGCTTTCGATACTTCGGCCGATCAGTGAATAATTTATTATGCACCGTCCGTACGTCTGCAGAAATTTGAGGATGAAGTTTTAAAAACTCTTTTATTTCCGAAAATCCTGCAAATATGCAATGCATTAACGAGATGATAATGATAATTTTCCGATCCCTTTCTCGGAATGGGGGCATGGCAGTAAACCATGGAGTTCCAGGACTCTGGCAATACCCCAGGGTCTTGGACTAAAGAGCATGATTTAAGTAGTCAAAAAAAAAGCAAGTCGAAGAGAGTTTGAAGCAAGACAGTAGTGAATGAAAGGAAATATTCTGGGTAGGATGATCGCAGGCTCTGCATGAGAGAGTCTCGCTTTTGCCTATTTTACAGAGAGAGGATTTTAAAAGAAGGCGGTGGCTATTGTAGCGAAGTCGAAAAAGGTCCTAGCGAGCAATTAAGTAGGAGAGTTTAGAGGTTTACCTGACTTGTGGATGGGGGTGATGTAAGAAATTTTGGAGGTTGACGGAAAAGCCTGGGAAGTCCAGGATATATTAAAGATGTGTCGGAGCAAAGAGATACCCGAGAAAGTTAAATGTTTTACCATAAGGTATGCAACTCCGCATGGGCCAGTGTAAAAGAACAAGGAGGCAGCAGCAATTGAAAATAGTGGCCGAGGAAAGAGAGCAAAAGAAAGAGCGAATTTCAAAAGAAGTGAGACTGGTATAATCCCAGAGAGGATAGTGACAGTCGAAGTGTCCACAAATGAAAAGGTCTTTACTGGTTGGAAGAGTGAATAGGAAGAAAAATTCAGATCTAGTATCTTGGCATGAGAGACAAATGGGAGAAGCATAAAACATGAATAAAAGAGAGGGGTGAAGAATTGAGACAAGAGCTGGTGAGTGATGACACTTTATAATCTAGAATTGGGTTCAGAGAAAAGAGAATGTCAATGAAGAACTAAGAAGCGAAAAAACCCTGCCTGACAACGTAATAACCCCAACACCAATTTGGAAATGATTGGGAGCCAAGTTGCAATACGTTGCAATACCGGAAACGGGTATGATCATACTTAAAGAAAATGTATTCAGAAATCATGAAGGTTGAAAAGCATTGAAGTTTGATTCCCGGATATAGATAATGTCTGGAAGGTACAAATTGACAAAATGCAATTCATCAACTTCCCTAGCATGCAGTCTGCCCATGTTCCAGTGTAAAATGACAAAGGTTTCAGTGGAAAATCAACACAGCAGGAGGGGCTTCAGGTGCCAAACAAGAGCAATACATAAAAAGGTTAGCTGATTTAAAGTTGACAGTGATTAGCAAGGAAAGAGATTCTTCTGAGTCGAAAAGGGGTAAGTCTTAATCTTGAGAGGTAGAATGGGTTTGTGAGCGCGTGGTGGAGCAGCTCGTTGCAAGAGGGCTCAAAAAGTTGTAGTTTGTGGAGTTCGAATTCACATAAAAGAATGGAATTAATATCTGAGATGGCAATTTACAGTGGAGGTATACGCCAAGGTGATAGGTGGTGGGTTGGCACAGCGATGAGAGCGCCAAATTAAAAAGGTTGAAGTTTGTGGAGTTCGAATTCACATAAAAGAATGGAATCGATATCTGAAATTGCAATTTACAATGGAGGTATACTCCAAGTTGATAGGTGGTGGGCTGGCACAGCGATGACAGCGCCAAGTGACGGGCCATCAGAATTAAAGACAGACACCGAAAGATTGGAGCGTCTTAGGTAAACCCAACGATTTATGCATTATATCGACTTGCCCCATTGGTCACATTAGCAAAGTAGAAAGAATAAGAATAGATGCGATTTGGCTCTGGGTTAGGATAAACATTGCCATTCATTAAAAGCAGCAGTTGGATATGGGGGAAAAGGAGAGAGAGAGAGAGAGAGAGAGAGAGAGAGAGAGAGAGAGAGAGAGAGAGAGAGAGAGAGAGAATCATTTTCAAAACTATAAAAATTTAAACCTACCAGGTAATGCACCTTAAGCGCCTTTTGGACTAGTGTCTTCAATCACTTTTTTAAAATGCTGATGAAGAATTTTTCGTTTACTTTCATTCCATCGATAATAGGATCTTTTTCCTGAAATTATTAAGGTCAGTTATGGCTTGAAAACAAATTGCTAAAAGTAATCTATAGCACGTGTTTAATTGAGCTTTGTAATGGTATGGACTAATGATTGTGATTTGAAATATGGCTGCTTGTAGTGCCATTGAAAAAATAATTAAAGCAAGTTTTTGCGAATATTTTTACAAGCAGCACGTTTAATTGACAAGCGTTTGGTGGTAAAAGCAGAATTTGGAAGTTTAAAGATGTTGGCATGAATACGAAGGGCGTCGCCGTGACAATTCCATGAGGCTGGAGTAATAACATGCAACAAAAAGCCAACACGCAATCAAAAAGAAACCTCAAAAAAATCAGCGTTGGCCAAAGCAATACACTTTTGTGGCAATAATAAATCTTACTTATTTTGTTCGTGGGTTGAGCAGTAGGTTCCACTTGCGCCTCCACATCAGGTAAATAAAATTAATAATGAAATAGATATAAAACAGATCAAATAAGTGAAACAATAATAGGAGCACTTTCGAAATCTTCCAGTCAAAGAATTTAATTTACTGCCAGGTGGACTACTATAACTACGTTACTTGTAGGCTTATACATGCAGGCTAAATGCATACATAAGCGAATGACGCTCCGTATATATAAGCATTTTGCTTCAAAAATTAAAACTAGAGGAAAAATCAGAACTCTAAAGTTCTCTGCAAACTTTCTCAAGACTTGCATGTCTAAAAGAGCTTTGAAAATTCTAATTCACAACTTTATACAAGTAAATAATTTAGCACTGTGACAAACAAACGCACAAAACAAATGTTGTTAGTTTGATAACTTAATTCAGCAGCATGTCACACTCGCTTATTTCAAATGCAAAATAGATAATATGGCGAATAAAAATAATTCAAGGAAAAACCAAGAAGGCGTTTGAAGAAATGATCTAATTTAAAGAAAACTTCTTTGATTTATAAGTGCAAGCAAAATTTTGGGTAAAATATAAATATTATATTATCAATGACGTCATGAACAACACATTGATACCAAGGTTGCACTTACGAGAAACTTTGTTGCTCAAGAGACTCTGTTTTTACATGGCTGATTAAAAGAAATTTTTGATTTCAAACTCTAAAGCAAGGGTGGGCAAAGTACGGCCCGCGGACCGCATGCGGCCCGCCAACACTTGTAGAAACTTCCACATATTTAATTTAATATGATAAAGGTAGTGTAGCAACCTCAGCAACTTCATCTGCAAACCACAAGGAGAAAGTCGCCAACAACACCTGGCTTTATATATGGATCGCCATCTACCTTCAGTAGCTATCATGATAGAAGTGACTAGTTTACACATGGAGTGCACTCGTTTTAACCCGGATAACAGTCGGATACCTGCCGTTGCGCGACAGGAGGAACACTTGCCGTATCAAAAAGCCAGAAACTTTAGAAGCAATCATTGAGAGAGCCGCTACTCAATTTTTAGTTTGAACTGACGCATTTTCCGTCCAAATAAAGGGTGATGACCTTTATTTGTTTTTTTTGGACACCATCATTTTCAAAGCCATGTAATACGACATTGTAAGAAGTTATCGCAAGATTTTAAACTAATGCAAGCTCTTGCATTGTATACAGCTATTGGAAGATTTTAAGCACAAGCCCTCGGCGACTTTTGAATTGTTAATGCGGCCCTCGGCCAACTCTTGAATCGTCAGTGCGGCCCTCCGACTAAAAAGTTTGCCCACCCCTGCTCTAAAGTTTGAAATCAAAAATTTCTATAAATCACAAAAACAATTTGCATTGTGCATTTAACTTAAAAAAACGTAACGCGGTAAACAGGTTATTGTATATCAGTTTACAGCACACAGAAGTAAACTGAAAATACCTGTTTGTGCAGTAGCAGAAAATAAGTTTGACTTACTTGAATTTGTCTGTTGATTTTCTGAAATGCTCATTTCAGCACAAGTTTGTTCTTGCTTAAACAAATCTTTAAAATAGCATTGTGGTTAGCAACATTTTTTTAAATAACATAACTTAATATAATGCTCATAGTTTTCATATTTGACTCGACTTTTTGGTCCTTATTTGGATATTTTGTTTTGCAAAAAAAGTCAGGTTGTGCAATACATCTTAGCAAAATGCACAACAGCATTATTTTTTTGAAAGCAATAGCTTTACAACAAAACATACTCTTCTGTATCAAAATTCTTGCCGAGATAGACACAACTAGCTCCTGCCGATACTGTGTATGTAGGGAAAAAGGAACGTAGCATTAAAACCAAAAATACGGAAACTTGTTGACGAAGTTAAGACATTTAACACTAAAAAATCAGCATTGAGCTAACATGTTATGGATTTAGACCACGAAATAGACTGAAATAAAGTTTAAATCAGAATCACATCGTACAAGCGTAGAATTGCGGGAAGTTTTTTGATAAACCAAAACCCCGCTTACTAAATGTATTAAATCGTAATGATAACACAAATTTTCCTGCAGTTTATAGCGCCTTTACTTTGGAGTAAAATCTTTTACGTCTTCTCATCACTTTGTTCTTGTACTTTATCTTGTTTCTGTGACGTAACAATACTTATTGTTCACTTGGTGTGTAATAATTAGGGTTTGAGAACCGGGATTTAGCAACTTTTTTAGCTTTCCTGTTTCACGGTTTTTTGACTAAAAATTCGCGGTTTTTAGTCAAAATTCACGGTTTTGTGAGCTAGTATCTTCACGACATTTGCATCTAAATTAAATTGATCGTGATTGTTCCCATTGTAACGACACAAAACTTGATGCCTCGATTGTTGAATTGTTTGCTGTTAACTAAAAGGTAACAAGTTTGAGCCAGTTTATTACAGTCATTGCGCAAGAGCAAGCAGCAGAAATTCAGGTGCAGTGCCATTTAGTTATGGAACGTAGGATTCAGTCAAAAGTTTTGAAACATTTTACCCGAGATGATGATGGCAGTGACAAAGCTAGTTGTATTCATTGCTCAAAAAAATATCGTCTAAACGTGGTTTAACTAGCGGTCTTTTTTGTCACCTGAAAAGCAAGCACAACCTTAGCTTAGAAAGCAAAGATCAACCTTGTACTTCTAAGAAAGCAAAAATTCAGCAAAAATCGATCTTACCAATTGTCAATGTAAAGAAAGAGAGTGTGCAAAGTATTGTCTCTCAACTGGTAGCTGTGGATGGTTTTTCTATCCATTGTACAGGCGAAAGTAAGTTTATTCGTGAGTCACTTAGCACCAAAGGCTTTCACCTTCCCTCTTCGGACTCGAGTATTATAAATTTAAATCGCAGTGAAAACGATGACATTCAAAAAGAGATAAAGGCCGAAATTGAAACAAAAGTTAAAGCCAACACCCGTTTCAGTGTGACTATGGACGAGTATACTTCAGTTCGTTGCCGAAGATACATGAACATCAACGTTCATTGCCAAAACGATGTTATGAATTTGGGTTTTATAGCAATGCTTGAATCATATGGTGCTGCGAAAATTTTACAGTTGTTGGAGAAACAGTTGGCTGATTTTGGAATAACCAACATGCAGATATCTGTTGTCAGCATTGTCTCTGGTGGCGCCTCAGTAATGAAGAAATTGGGTAAAATTTCTCAACTTAATCACCAACTCTGCTACGCACATGGTGTGCATCTGGTTGTGTGTGATGTATTGTTTAAAAACAGAAGTGTGACTCATATTGCAGGTGAAGATTACGATTACAACGACAATCAAGATGAAGAAATGTATGAAGAAGGTTTTGGTATATTGATCCTCACAACAGCATCAAACGAAATACTACTTTTCAATGTAGAAATAGAGAAAATACTCAAAAAGGTGCGAAAGGTGGTAAAGATATTTTGAAGAAGTCCGGTGAAAAACGAAGTGTTGCAGAAATATGTGTTGTTGGTTAAAAACAGGGAGTTGTCCCTTGTCCTAGATCGTGAAACCCGCTGGAACTTTATCTTTGAAATGATTGAGTGGTATATGTCTAAAAAAGTGCATATCGAAAGATTTACTCGATTTGTCGATTGAACATAACATATCAACAGCTGAATTTTTGTTTCTTAATGAGCTAAAATACGCTCTTGAACCAATAAAACTTGCGGTTGATGCTTCATGTTGTAAAGATGCAACGATTTTGAATGCGGAAGGAATTTTCCAATTATTTTTTTGGAGTTGAAGAAGAGAAAGTCCAGCATTGCGGAAGATTTGCTTTGTTCCGTAAAAAACCGTATACAACAAAGACGACAACACGATATGGTTAACTTGATACGTTATCTTTAAAATCCAAATTTATCGATTCATGATGAGCATTATGCTGGTGACACATTGTTATTGGGTAGTAACAGGCTTTGTGAATACTACTACCACTTTATTTTGCCGTCTATTTTGGGAAAATAACAGTAATGAAGGAAAAGGTCAGAAAAAGAACAAAGATATAGAGTTGGCCAGCAATACTAACAAAAACCAGGAGCATGAAAGTCTTTTCCAAAGTGTTAAATATTGTACGCCCGTTTTATTGTGTCGCTGCTTACGAGTTTTGAAGCCTTGGCCTCTTGCGTCGCTCTACCATTGACAGCAAGCGAGCTAATTTAATTTGGCATTTATCTCGCCTGTTAAAGCTTCAGGCTGCATACAGACCGCCGCATTACACTTACTTATCGGTTTTGTGTCAGTTGTCGTTATGAGTTGCCAGCTAAAGGACTGCAGTTTTCACCGTTTGGCTGTTGGAAGTCCGTGTTACTTGCCCTCGACAGAGTATTAGGAATTCGAGTTGTCTCTGCTTTTGGGTCAAGTTCTTGGAAGCTTAATTAGTTAGAAACCGTTTTCGAGTACGCTTTGGGTCGCCAGTGTGGCTGTCGCGTTTATTTTGGAATAAAGGAGTTGCAATAGACGCGTACGCTTGACAGAACAGCGGCAAGGAAGGGAGGCGACTTGAGACGCGTTGACTAAGAGCTTCAACCGGGAGTGTGACAGAATCAGCACTTGGCCCACGCTGAATTAAAAGATCTGTTACACAAAGACTTCAGACACACGTTGAACATTCCACTCCCACCCAGTTAGAGACATTTGTTGATGATAGAAGTCATGCCATTCAATTTCAAACTGTAGTCAAGCAAGAAATGAAACTATGGTACTAGAAGCTACCGGAAAAAGACCAAGCAAATTGAAGAAGTTATTCAAAGACTTACTGACCATCCCACCAACGTCAGTTGAAGCAGAATGAGCACTTTCTGCTGCAGGATTGTTTGACGGTCACCTCTAAGTAACAAATCTGTTAGTGTACTGAGTTTTTACGCAGTCGTTATATAAAAAATAATTAAAGCAAACTTAATGCATTTACGTTTTGTTGTTTGTATTTTATACAATCCCGATTTTTTGTCGGGATCCCGGGATAAGGTTAGACATTAACCGAATTCCCGGTTTTTTTCAGAACCGGGAAATTGGAAACCCTAGTAATGATTTGTACTTTGGTTGCCTTGTAAAATTTCAGTTTTTTTTGTTATTTGCAACTGATTTTTTAAGGATGCTCCTCGGAAACTAAGAGAAGCAGAAAAAATAAAATTGTCGCAGAAACACATCTGATTGCTATTGACAATTACTCGACAAACGAAAAGATGCCAAATATATTTAATGGCTATTGTTGTTGGATTATGTATATCTCTATAATACACTACAATTTGGTCAATATTTACATATAAATGATAACAACAGGGTCAATAGTACACTGCCAACCCTACTTCACCCAAAAGGATGGGCAAGTGTTGCTCACTAAAATTATGCTCCACAGTACCTAAACTGATATAGATGTTATTCTAAACTCAATGACTTCAAACATAATTTTATTTGCACTTTTCCTAAAAATGTAAGTCAACTCTGACAAGAAGAAATTGGTCTATTTTATGTCCTATTAAAGATGCCTACTCAAATTTCACTTTCAGCTCTGTATATGAAAGCAAAAGGTCTGTAGTGCTGTAATAATATTTTTGGCATGGGATTGTTTAGTGGTGAATACAATCGAAATAGGTGTTACAAGAAATAAGTGAGCAATAATAATGTCACTCCAACAAGATTTCACGAATTTCAGATGAGCATCAAACTTATATAATACAGTGTATTAAGGTAACCATCTCTGTTATAATGTTTATCCACCTTGTGAGCTAGACCGGCGCAATGGCATAACATGTTGAGCGTCCGTCTCACAGTCGGTAGTCCAAAGTTCATTCCCGGGTCAAATTAAACCAATGCCTTTGAAATTGGTATTTACGGTTCCTTGCTTAGTGTACAGTAGTAAAGGGTTAGGGTGAAGAATGCGATCACTTCATCTGCACATCGCAGAGATCAAGCTTATGAAAGATGACCCAAACGAGTCAGCCTGGTCAAGCTTAAGGAAGCTGGATGACTTTGATCCACCACAAATTGACTCAATGCTCCCCGGTCTGATTTATCCCACCTGAAGCATCTGCTTCATCTGGTGGAAAAAGCCCCATCTCTAGTATCTGAAAACAATGAGAGACAACTTTTCCGGAATTCCTCCGGAGAAGGAGTAATAACTTCAACAAAAACAGCTGCATTTAGTGACGCTTATTTCAACAAGTTGACATTTTTAAATATTTACACATAAATTCATGTTCGAAAAAGTGGAATTAAAATGCGTTGTAAAGATACCATGAGTAGTATTAACGGTTAATATTAAAGATGTAGGATAGTTATAATTTTTGGTTAAAAACTTAAACTTTTACTGCTCACCCGCATTCTTTTTATATGATATGACAGCAAAAATGAAATATTTAATTAGGTTAATTGGCAAAAAAATTTGATGATGATTTGGTTGTGGCTAAATTATGGCAAAATTATCAAAATATACATCTAGCCCCAATGTTTTCAAAATCTTTATTTTATCATTACCAGAAATTTCTTCATCTTCAAAAAATTCATCCAAAAATATTCTCTGTTTTATGTAAATTTTTCACTGGTGTTGGTTAATTGAATGATGCCAGAAAGTTCTGTTAACGTAGATAATTGTTAGGTCAGACTGTTAACTATAATCAAGCAGTCGTTTTATATGTCCATGAGATTGCTGGCATATTGCAATCTTCAGGCAAGAGATTTTGTAGCTAGGTTTGCGTAACTGATAGTGAAACTGGACTCGTGATTACAACGTCCTCAGTTCAAAATTCATCTGCCGCAGATGTTAGTCTGACGATGCGTATACTTCGCTGAAAAGAACGTTGTTGCTAATTGCTCTATCGTTGAAAAGAAATTAGTCTACCATAGCTAACCCAGTGGTTTATACAGCAAAGCACGACAAAAAGACTAAAAGCACATACGGTACGTAAGTTTCGTTGTGCACGCAAACTTCCAAGTTAAATCTTCAAATTTTGTGTACTAACCTGATCAATCTGAGGTTGAAAAACTAAGCGGTTTTGCCGCCGTCGTTAAGTTCTTCTTCCTTGCCAGCTAAAGCATTATCTGGGCTCTTGTAGCCATTTTATTTTACTTTGGCGGATCAAACGAGGTTGGGAAAGAAAACAAGTCAATTTCACTTGGAAACAGTAGAAAATAAATTCTTACACCGGTTGTAAATATTTAGTAACAACTCGCATTTAAAAATTCAGCTAAATAAAAGTATATTTTCATAAACTGGTAACTCTCTTCAGCATCCTAATAAATTAGTAACTATTATCATATTTACACTTTATTCAATCAAGACAAAAATTTAAACAATAAAGAGCTCTGTCACAGTTCTTTCGCACTCACTCTGTCGGACAAAATAAGCTATATACTCAATCAAAGAAATAAAC
The DNA here is from genome assembly GCA_963675345.1 of Trididemnum clinides. Lineage (NCBI taxonomy): Eukaryota > Metazoa > Chordata > Ascidiacea > Aplousobranchia > Didemnidae > Trididemnum > Trididemnum clinides. Next base: position 29,698,295 of record OY776298.1, on the reverse strand, counting down.
TCAATGCAAAAACTATGCAAGCGAAAAAGAAACTAAGTCGAGAATCTAACAGAGTTGAGACGGCGAGTTATATAGGTCAGAAACGCTTTCGAGTGCAGTTAATCTGTCAGTTTTCGTCTATCTGATAATTAGAGAACAATGCATGTCTTGTTTAAAGAGCAAACATAAAACAGCTGCAGTCAAACGAATTGTGTAGCGGTCTGGTGGGCGGTCCACTTAGATACAAGTTTTAAAAGCGCTAAGCAAGCGAAACACATGACAGGCGAAATGCGTAACAAATTGAAATTGCCATGTAAGAATCAAAAATTTTCCAACTGAAAGTCAATTTAATGAGATGAGCGATTCTTGCATTTATTTTTTCATGAAAAATTAAACTTTCAATAACGGTAATGACTGGAAAAGCTTTCACTCCCAGCGCTTAATTGCTATTGCTTTTGGCGCAAATAACGCAATTGGCCGAATTCACCTAACGTTTCTCGATAGTTGGTACACACCATCACGCCACTTTGCTCTGTCAATGGCATCCCCCTTTTTCAGTTCAATCTAATTGGTATGCTCCTCCATTTGTCTCTTCCACGTCATATTTGGTCGCCCACGCCCTCTTTTTCCCGCCACTTCGAAATCCAATGGTCTTCTCAAAACATCACCATTATCCCTTCTCAAAACATGTCCATGCCATCGCACTCCACTTGCTCTGGCTAGTCCATCACCCTCTTGCCGCACTTAGCACATGGATCAACTTTACTCTTGAGTACTTCATCTTTCGAACCGCGCACCATTACTTTGGTTTTCTTGGGGTTCATCCTCAGCCTCTTGCTTTCAAACGCCTCTTGCTTTCAAAGGCCTCTTTCCATTTTAAAAACTTCTCTTTCCAATTATCTATACTTGCACTGATTGAAACCAAATCATCGACATACAAAATTTCCTTCATCAATTCTTTTCTTGTATTTACCGAGAATACATCCACTGCAAGTGCAAAAAGCAGTGGCGACAACACAGATTTTTGATGTAAATCCACTTGTACCCAGAATTCTTCTGATAACTTACATCCCACTCAAACTTTCGTTTTTTCCCGTGATAGGGGCTCATCACCACTCTTACAATTACTTCTGGTAAATCTTTCTTTCTCATCGCCCACTCCATCAGCTTTCTTGGAACTCTATCAAATGCCCTCTCGATATCTACAAAACAGCACAACTTTTTCTTCTTTCTTCTCTCAATATCCACAAAACAGTACAACTTTTTCTTCTTATCCCTATATTTCTCTTGCATTCTTCGCACTACAAACAATGCGTCTGTCGTTCTTCTTCCAGGCATAAAACCAAACTGCATTGAATCAATATTTACTAATTCTTGAATCCTTCTCTCCAGCCCTCTTTCAACGATCTTCATGGCATGCTCTAATAGTTTTACTCCTCTGTAAGAATAACAGTTTCTTACATCTCCCTTTTCCTTGAAAATTGCTACCAGCACATTTGTTTGCCATTGATATGGCATTTCTTTCCCATCTAACAGCGTTGGCAAAGTTCCACCATCACATTAATCCCTACTTCTCCACTAGCAAATATCATCTCTGCACATACTCCAAAAAATCCAAGTTGCTTTTCATAGTTTCATCACTTTTATTGCTATCGACATTTTTTTGCGGTTAACATTTTTAATGGGCCCCTTTACCATGCTAACTGCTGTAATGTGGTTCCAATCCTTCTCTTTATTCATGATCTCCTCCATGTGATCTTTTCATATTTTTTTCCTGTTTTTTTTACTAAAATCTAACATTCTGTCTTTTCTTTTCATGCATCTAACTCCTTCAATATCTTTCCCATCTGATTTTATGAACTTCACCAGTGTAAAAATGTTATTTGGTTTTTTGTTCAATTTTGTTAACTCTTCCTCAGCTTCTTTCTTCATAGAATCAGCAACCATTTTCTTTGTTCGATTTTTGATATTCTTATATTTAGCCTTGTTTTCCTCTAATCGATTTTTGCACATCTTTTTGTGTGCTACTTTGTTTTATTGTATTGCTTTCTTCACCTCTTCATTCCACCACCGTGTATCCCGATGGTTTCTTCTACCATTCTTCTTTTCACATGCTTCATCACAAGCTTGCAGCATTCTATTTTTGAAAATGTTTCATAAATTGGGTGCATCAACATCAAACAATTCCTTAACTCTTTCTTGAAATCCTGTTTTCATGTTATTTTTCTTCAACTTCTAAATCCTCCTTCTAACAGTTTGTTCGTTCTTCACTACTTTGTTCAACTTTTTTTGTCTACGTCTGTAACCACCAGCCGATATTGCAATTCTCAGCGGATGGCTCTCACGTCTTTTAAATACTTTCTATTGCTTTTATCAACCAATACAAAATCATCTAAATTTTATTTCCCCCCATAATGTAGGCAGTTTTTCTCTGCACCTTTTTTTCAAACCATGTATTTGCCTCGCACAACTCCTTTTCATCACAAAACTTGAGCAGTCTTCTTTCCTCAACATTTTTTTTGCCAATTCCATGCCTATCATGCACACCTATCATCCTCAAAACCATCAATTCGTTTCTCAACATGTCCATTGAAGTCTCCCAGACCTAGAATCACTTCACCAGGGTTTTGCAAATCCCACTCACTTGCCATACCATTATAAAAATGATCTTTCTTGCATTCTGATCTCCCAACCTGGGGAGCATATGCACATATGACTCTTATAACTTCTTCCTCAAAAACCAGCTCCATCGCCATCACTTTTTCTTCAGACTTCTACGACCTTTTCATAAAGTTCTATTTCTACTAAAATTCCAACCCCTCCTATTCCATGATTATTTCCAAACCACCACAGCTTATATCTTTTACCTCTGCAATCAACAAATCGAGCTCCTTGGCCTTTTCATCTTACTTGCTATAGACAGCACATATCCACATCTCTTTTTCTTAACTCTTAACTATACACACACTTCCTTATCTCTACCACAAAAACTTCCAACATTCCAACTTCCAAATCCCAATTCAAATTCCTGTAAACCGGAGTTTCTTTGCACCCCCTTGCCATTTAAGAGCTGCCGGAGACTGGGGGCCAACTCTGTAACAAATTCTTTCATGAAGCAATTTTTGAAGCTTTCTGTCTGTTACGGAAGGCATGCCCTTGCTTACCTCCAACCTCACTTTTTAGACCTGAGAGGTCCCTAACCTTAGTTAACATAGGTTGGTACCCAAAGGTCGCCTCTTACGACATGCTGGGTGCACAGCCTCACTATTCTATCCCCGGTAAAGCACGGAAACCGTAAACTGGAATGGAATATACACTTTCAGTGCTAAATCTCGGCTTCAGCTTTTGTCCATCTACGAAGCACCCCAAATCTTATTGAAATTAACAAGACTTTGTACTGTGTGCGCGAAACACGGGGCTGTCTGTCATTCCTGCTTTGTTTTTTCGTAGCATAGTTTTCTTATGACATAATGCTGTAAAAATATGTTTTCTAGAACGTTCACTATTGTTCAATGGTTAACTTATTTTCGAGTAATCGAAAAATTAAACTACAAATTTTTAAATTGCTTGATAATCGGTCAAAGGAGCGATAAAAAAACAACTTGCTTCTTCAATTCTACCATTTTTAAGTAAATTTTATTGCTTGGATATTTAAGTTTTAATGCTTAATGTAAATTTTACGACTTAATGTTCTCATAAAATGCAAAAACGTTTTATTTTTTAATTAATTATTTGTAACAAATAAGTAAAATAAAAAATTTTTCTCAAAAATGATCACCAACATCATACGGTATTATACAGCGGTCTATTACATTATGTCAATAACCCACGACCGGTTTCAATCTTATTGGATCTCATCAGGTGGGTGTAAAAAACGCTCAATAATAAAAATGCTGAAAAAAACAAATTTGGCATTGCGTGCAAAAAAATACAATGCAAAACGATGTTGTACAGCAGTATCTATACCATGGGGTCTCATTTAAGAACACACACACACACACACACACACATGACATGGACAACAAGTCACATCGGTAAGTCCTAATAGGGGTGTAGGATCAATGTTAAGACTTTACTATTTTAAAATATAGAGGTTGCTAGTTGCTAGATAGCAATTTTTAAGGCGACCTCCTATTAATAGGGATTTGCCTCCAGCATCGCAATAAGGCAAAATAGAAAATTTTGCTCAAAACCGATCACCAACACCATACGTTACATTGTGATGCTGGAGGCAGATCCATCTAAATAGGAGGTCGACTTGAAAATTACTATCTAGCAACTAGCAATCTCTATAATTTAAAATGATAATCTTAACAACGATCTTACTCCCCTATTAGGGCTTATCGATGTGACTTGCTGTCCATGTCATGTGTGTCTCATTTTCTAAAATGAGACACCCATGATATTGGTATTGCTGTATCATATCGTTTTGTATTGCATTTTTTTTCACCCAATGGCAAATTTGTTTTTTTCAGCATGTTCATTATTGAGTGTTTTTTGCACCCGCCTGATGAGACCCAATGAGGTCGAAACCGGTTTCGGGGTATTGATACAATGTAATAGACCGCTGTATGGTACCGTATGGTGTTGGTGATCATTTTTGAGCAAAATGTTCTATTTTACCTTATTGTGATGCTGGAGGCAGATTTCTCTTAATAGGAGATCGTTTTGAAAATTGCTACTTAGCAACTACCAACCTCTATAATTTAGTAACAAATAGCAAACGACTTAAATCTTAACAAGGCAGTGTAATTTTCATCGTCATAGCTTGGTATGTGGTTAAACAAAAATCGGTCTTGGGAGTTTTTAATTTCTGCAGCTTTTTATATTCTCACAAGAACGATAGCTGGGTCTTTTAAAGCAAGGGTGTTAAACTCGCGGCCCTCTCAGCTTTTCAGTGCGGCCCGCGAGACGATTCTGAAATTGCTCATGAATTTCGGCAGTATTGCAACGGATCATCGTCCAACAAACGTTTGAAGCCCAGATCACAGGCCACACTTGAGAGGTACAAATTTTTGTCATTCGGAGATAACTTTACTGATGGTGGAAAGGTGATGACCCTTTTTTTTTCGGAGATCGATCTTACTTCAGGCTACATTACAGAGATCGTTGCCCAGAAAAGTGGTAATCTCCAAAACCAAAACTTCATGCGGCCCTCGGCACGATTGCTCATATATGCAATGTGGCCCCCAGAAGCCCACGAGTTTGACACCCCTGTTTAAAAGCTAATAAACGGTCAGTGTAACTCTCTAGTTATATCTTTCGTTGGTATGCTGAGCATTAGAACAGTTTGTCAAGTAATGAACTGAAATATGTACATATTAAAACACTAGCCCAATACCTAGAGTTCATAAGTTATTCGTCTGAAAGGATTCAAAAAGGCCAACCTCTGTAAAATATAAAGTGATACGCTTATGAATATCAGCACAAGCAACGAATTTTAACAGTTTTGTTTATACGATTGCTTTGATTACGCTAAAATGGAGAAGAAAGCAAAAGTTTTGTCGCTAAAAAGTTTTTTGCCACTGCTTGAGGGTTTCAGAGTTTCATTAGTTTACTCAAAAAAAATAAACCAATTAAAAGCGTAAAAGCCGTCAAGGACATCAGGATTTTTTTGGTAGGACAATCTTTTTATTATTGTACAAGTACGTGGCTTTTTGCGTTTTGGCCAATATAGGCTAATGGAGCTTGCCCATAAAAAGCTCACCGAGCAATTACCCATAACCATATGTATTTTCTAGGACTTTGCATTTTAAACAAATATCATTTATGCTTGTAAAGAACATCTTTGCTAAATGCCGAGAAACTGTTTTTGCCGCCCCCTTAAGGAAGTGTATGGGGAAGAGCCCTAACTATGCCAGTGATTGCAGCCCCTAACTATCTTTTTACAACTAAATCTATTCTGGAGAAAAACGTTCCATTTTATACGTTGGTCCCGACTTATAATAATTTTCAGGTGGTCCGTAAGCATCTTTTGGGTTACCAGCAAAGTTTAGCTAAATCGTTATTCTTAAAAATACTTTTCATATGTCATTATTCTCAATCTATTTTTATCTGCATGTTTGGAATTTTTATTTTTATTTAAGCTATTATTCGACTTTATTTTAAATTCTGTTTCTCTTTTCTCAGGATCTGATAACATGCTGAAAAGAAACCAATAATAAGTTAATTAACTGAGATTGGATCAAACTTAATTTTTTTCATCAAGGTAATCCGCAACGACAGTACGTGATCTCGAAGAGGTATTGATCAAAAAAAGTTTGGGATCCACACATATAACAAGTGTCGCCCTAATGCATAAAATTAGATGCCATCCAAAAATTTGCGGTAACCAAAAATAGTATATTCTGTGTTTTTAATTGCCGACGGAAATTTGTCATAGCACAAGCTTTGCCGTTACAAAAGGAATCAAAAATAGCAAAAACATGTCAAATATATACAGTTTCTTAAAAACTGAAGGCGAATAAAGTCATGTCGACTTAACCTAGACTTAAGCATGTAAGCAGATATACGCTCGTGAAGTTATGATGAAAGAAAACCTATAAAAAATCTGGCCATTCGACCACGATAATGTGTCAGTGCAGAAAAGCAGAGATAAGTGACTTTGTTCCAAAGCGAATTTGCGTCGTTTCGATCAAAAATGAAAAGAGAAAGTTAACGAAAATATCAAGGCGACAGTTATATGTCGCCCTAACTCATAATATTATATTGTATACGGTCGACTTAACCAAGGATTTATAAACGTGTCTGTGTGTGTGTGTGTGTGTGTGTGTGTGTGTGTACCGTGCGATTTATAAGTCTCCATCCCTAAAACTAAAATAAAACAGCAGTAAGAACAAATTCAACAGACTTGAAACAATGAACAAAAAGCGGTATGTCACTGTTTTAAATCAAAAACAGTTGACTTCATTGGAAATTACAATCAACATTAGTATCAACGAGATAGCGCCCCGCCCCATTTCAGTATTCTAGCACAGCACTTCATTCATTCATTCATTCTTTTTTTATTCATGACCACCACCATTACACACGACACTGAACAACAATAATAATGAGAGAAATGGAGTCAAGAAACGGAAGAAGCGACACAACGTCAGACGTTAAAACATGCAAATGAAAACAGTGGATCCATAAAACTAGAGCAATAGTTGCATGGCCGCTAAACCCTAAATTCAAGCAATTAAAGGACAGTTTAAAAAAAAAAAAAAACAACAAAAAAAAAACAAACAGAACAAAACAATAACGCAGGAGATTTTATAGTTGTAGATCATATTATTTTGTAAATAAGAAGTTAGAACATTCGAAATAGTAAGGATCAGAAAGATGACCAGTGCGAGACACGTCTACGTAGGTGGTCAATGGGTGGCGCAACCGGCCTATAAGGCTGTTTTTTTAGCTCATCTGAGCATGGTGAGGAAAGAAAAACCACCCTGAAAGTGAAATGGCTTGATCAACATTTTCCACAGCGATGGATTGGTCGTAGAAGGCCCAACGAATGGCCACCAAGATCTCCAGACCTCACGATATTAAACATTGATTTGTTTGTGAATATCTCCATTATGAATTTTACTTAATAACTGGTATTTGTTTGTTTCTCTATATTCATACACTATATTTTAATGTTATCGATATCATCATAGACACAAAACTGCCAGAAAACACGAAAAACAACAATGACGATGGTAAGCGTTACTGAGCGTTATTGTAGATCATAATTAAGTATAGAACAATATAAACATCATGTACTGTGGACAACACAATGAATATTTTTATAAAGATTTGGGGCGGCTTAGTTAATTGATTTAAGTGATGACCCAACAATAACATTGATTTGTTTGTGAATATCACAATCACAAATCTTGCTTCAATATAGGTAATTGTTGTCAGTTTATGTTTCTTTCTTATATTTTAATGTTATCAATATAATAATAAACATAAAACTAGGGGAAACAAAAAAAAACAATGACAATTGTAAGCGTGAAAATGCGTTGTTGTAAATCATAATCAAGCATAGAGCAATATAAACATCATCTACTGCCGACCACACCATGAATACTTTCATGAAGCTATGATGCAGTTCAGTTAATTGATATAACTGATGAACTAACAATAACATTGATTTGTTTGTAAATATCACAATTACAACTCTTGTATGAATACTGGCATTTGTTTGTCCGTTTATATTCATACATTATATTTTAATGTTATCAATATAATCATAGATGCAATGCTGGGAGATGCGAGAAACAATGACAATGGTAAGCGTTACTGAGCGTTATTGTAAATCATAATCAAGCATAGAGCAATATGAAAATCATCTATTGCAGACTACACAATGAATATTTCTATGAAGCTATGATGTAGTTCAGTTAATTGATTTCACTGATGAACTAACAATAACATTGATTTGTTTGTAAATATCACAATTACAACTCTTGTATGAATACTGGCATTTGTTTGTCCGTTTATATTCATACATTATATTTTAATGTTATCAATATAATCATAGATGCAATGCTGGGAGATGCGAGAAACAATGACAATGGTAAGCGTTACTGAGCGTTATTGTAAATCATAATCAAGCATAGAGCAATATGAAAATCATCTATTGCAGACTACACAATGAATATTTCTATGAAGCTATGATGTAGTTCAGTTAATTGATTTCACTGATGAACTAACAATAACATTGATTTGTTTGTAAATATCTCAAATGCCGATCTTGCCTATCATTTGGCATTTGTTTGTCCGTTTATATTCACATATTACACTTTACGTTATCAATATAATCATGGCTGCAACACTGGTGCAAGAAGAGGAGAATGTCAATGACGATGATAAGCGTTACTAAGCGTTATTGTAAATCATAATCAAGCACAGAGCATTATAAAGATTATGTACTGCAGACTGCACAATGAATAGTTCTATGAAGCTATGATGCAGCTTAGTTAATTGATTTAAGTGATGACCAAACACTAAGGTATATTTCTTTGTGAATATCACATGCACAAATCTTGCTTGACCATTGGCATTTCTTAGTTTGTATATATTCATACATTATATTTTATGTTATCAATATCGTTTGTGAAGATATCAATCACAATTCTTGCTTGAATATAGGTATTTGTTGGTCGGTTTATGTTTCTTTATTGTATTTTAATGCTATCAATATGATCATAGACACGAAACTGGGGGAAAACAAAAAAAATAACAATGACGAGTATGGGCGTTACTGAGCGTTATTGTAGATCATAATTAAGCGTAGAGCAATATAAACATCATCTACTGCCGACCGCACAATGAATGTTTATATGAAACTATGATGCAGCGTAGTTAATTGATATAACTGATGACCAAACAATAACATTGATTTGTTTGTGAGTATCAAAATTCCAATTTTTTTTTTTGATAATTGGCATTTGTTTGTTTGTATATATTGATATATTATATTTTAATGTCATCAATATAATCATAGACGCAGTACTGGGAGAGCTGAGAAAGAAGGACGAAGGTAAGCGTTACTGAGCGTTATCGTAAATCATAATCAAGCATAGAGCAATATAATGATTAGGTGCTGCAGGCCACACATCGAATAGTTTTATGAAACTATGATGCAGTGTAGTTAATTGATATAACTGATGAAAAAACAATAACATTGATTTGTTTGTGAATATGACAATCACAAATCTTGCTTCAATATAGGTAATTGGTGGTCGGTTTATGCTTCTTTATTGTATTTTAATGTTATCAATACAATCATAGACACAAAACTGGGAGAAAACAAGAAAAATAACAATGACGAGTGTGGGCGTTACTAAGCGTTGTTATAAATCATAATCAAGCATAGAGCATAATAAGGGTTATGTGCTGCAGGCCACACAATCAATACTTTTATGAAGCTATGATGCGGTTCAGTTAGTTTATATAACTGATGAACTAGAAATAGCATTGATTTGTTTGTGAATATCTCGAATACAGGTCTTGTTTAGTAATTGGTTTTTGTTTGTTTGTTTATATTCATACCTTACGTATTATGTTATCAACATAATCATAGACGCAATACGGCTGGAGGAAGAGAATATTGACAATGACAATAGTAAGTGTTACTGAGCGTTATTGTAGATCATAATCAAGCATAGAGCAATATAAACATCATGTACTGCCGAACACACCATGAATAGTTTTATGAAGCTATGATACAGCTTAGTTAATTGATGAAAGTGATGACCAAACAATAACATTGATTTGCACAAATGCACATATGGCAGCAATTCCTAGATTGCGTACAAAATAATTTATTGGTATGATCGTAGGCAAAATGTCGGCAAATGCCGAAAGTGACGATGGTAAGCGTTACTGTTTGTTATTGTGAACCCAATTATCCCATTGAACAATGTAACGATTATCTACTGCAAGCTGCGCTATGTAAATAATGAGCAAACTTTAATGCACTTTAGCAAATTGATGTAACTGATCAGCAAACGATAACATATTGATTGGTTTGTGAATATCTCGATTGCATATGTTGCTTGAATATAGACATTCGTTTGTTTGTTTATGTTTATTTTACTGCTGGTGTAGTTAGAGCACTCTGCGATGCGGTGTGAAGAAGGTGTTACATACCACAAACGAAACGGTTTCAGCAAAACATATTCATCTGTCGGTTGGCAGTGCATGCCACAACGTACTGTGTTCCATCAATTATGCGACAAATGCACATATGGCAGCAATTTCTAGATTGCATACAATATAATTTATTGGTATGATCGTAGGTAAAATGTCGGCAATTGCCGAAAGCGACGATGGTAAGCGTTACTGAGTGTTATTGTGAACCACAATATACCATTGAACAATCTAATGATTATCTACTGCAAACTGCGCAATGACTATGTTTATGAAACCACGATGAGGTTTAGTTAATTGATATAACTGATGACCAAACAATAACATATTGATTGGTTTGTGAATATCTCGATTACAAGTGTTGTTGAATATAAACATTCGTTTGTTTGTTTATGTTTATATCAGTGCTGGTGTAGTTTGAGCACTCTGAGATGCGATGTGAAGAAGTCGTTCCGTACCACAAACGAAACGGTTACAGCAGAACATATCAACCTGTCGGTTGGTAGTGCATGCCATAAAGTTTTGTTCTTCGCCAATAACGTCATAATAGCACATATGGCTGCGTTGTGTAGATTGCGTACATGATAATTTATTGATATATTTGTAGATGAAACAATGGCAATCAATAACGAAAAAATCAATAAAGATGGTAAGCGTTACTGAGTGTTATTGTGAACCACAATATATCATACAAGATTCTAGGACAAATACCCCCGGACAAATACCCACTGGACAAATACCCACCGGACAATTACCCCCCTTGCCAAATACCCACCGGACAAATACCCCCTGGACATATACCCACCACAAGATGAAATGTGAGGAAAAACCCTAACCCTAACCTTAACCCTAACCCTAACCCTAATCCTAACCCTAACCCTAACCCTAACCTTAACCCTAACCCTAACCCTAACCCTAACCCTAATCCTAACCCTAACCCTAACTTTAACCCTAACCTTAACCCTAAACCTAACCTTAACCCTTAAACAAAACAAAAAAAACTGGTGGGTAATTGTTCGGTGGGTATTTGGCAAGGGGGGTAATTGTCCGGTGGGTATTTGTCCGGGGGTATATGTCCGGTGGGTATTTGTCCGGTGGGTATTTGTCCTGATACCATCATACAACATTGTAATGATTATCTACTGCAAGCTATGCTATGTAAATAATTATCAAATACTGATGAGGCTTAGTTAATTGTTGTAACTGATAACCAAACAATAACATATTGATTGGTTTGTGAATATCTCGATTACAAGTGTTGTTGAGTATAGCCATTCGTTTGTTTGTTTATGTTTATATCAGTGCCGGTGTAGTTTGAGCACTCTGAGATGCGATGTAAAGAAGTCGTTCCGTACCACAAACGAACGGTTACAAAAAAACACATTAACCTGTCGGTTGGTAGTGCATGCCATAAGGTCCTGCGCTTCGCCAATAACGTCATAATAGCACATATGGCTGCGTTTTGTAGATTGCGTACATGATAATTGATTGATATGATGGTAGGTGAAACAATGGCAATCAATAACGAAGAAATCAATAAAAATGGTAAGCGCGAGTGAATGTTATTGTGAATCGAAATATATATCAGAACAAAGTAATGATTATCTACTGCAAGCTACGCTATGTAAATGGTTATGAAACTGTGATGCAGATGAAGCGATTTATCTGATGACCAAACAATAACATATTGACATGTTTGTAAATATCTCCATTACAAGTGTTGCTTGAATATAGACATTCATGTGTTTGTTTATGTTTATACCAGTGCTGGTGCAGTTTGAGCACTCTGCGATGCGATGTGGAGAAGGCGTTACATACCATAATCGAAACACCACAAACGAAACGGTTTCAGCAGAACATATTAACCTGTCGGTTGGTAGTGCATGGCATAAAGTCCTGTGCTTCGCCAATAACGTCATAATAGCACATATGGTTGCGTTTTGTAGAATGCGTACATGAAAATTTATTGATATATTTGCAAGTGAAACAATGGCAAACAATAACGAAGAAATCAATAAAGATGGTAAGCGTTACTGAGTGTTATTGTAAATCGAACAATATCATAGAACAATGTAACGATTATCTACAGTACTGCAAACTGCGCTATGTAACTAATGATCAAACTTTGTTGCAGTTTAGCAAATTGATGTAACTGATGACCAAACGATAACATATTGATTGGTTTGTGGGTATCTCGATTGCATAAGTTGCTGATTATAGAATTTGGTTTGTTTGTTTATGTGTATATCAGTGCTGGTGTAGTTTGAAGCACGTTGATATGCGATGTGGAGAAGAAGTTACATAACACAAATGAAACGGTTTCAGCAGAACATATTAACCTGTCGGTTGGCAGTGCATGCCACAACGTACTGTGTTCCACTAATACTGCCACAAATGCACATATGGCAGCCATTTCTAGATTGCATACAATATAATTTATTAGTATGATCGTAGGTAAAATGTCGGCAAATGCCGAAAGCGACGATGGTAAGCGTTACTGAGTGTTATAGTGAACCGAAATATACCATTGAACAATCTAATGATTATCTACTGCAAACTGCGCAATGACTATGTTTATGAAGCCATGATGAGGCTTAGTTAATTGATATAACTGATGACCAAACAATAACATATTGATTGGTTTGTAAATATCTCGTTTAGAAGTGTTGTTGAATATAGACATTCGTTTGTTTGTTTATGTTTATATCAATGCCGGTGCAGTTTGAGCACTCTGCGATGCGATGTGAAGAAGTCGTTCCGTACCACAAACGAACGGTTACAGCAGAACATATTAATCTGTCGGTTGGTAGTGCATGGCATAAGGTCCTGTGTTTCGCCAATAACGTCATAATAGCACATACGGCTGCGTTGTGTAGATTGCGTACATGATAATTTATTGATATATTTGTAGGTGAAACAATGGCAAACAATAACGAAGAAATCAATAAAGATGGTAAGGGCGAGTGAGTGTTATTGTAAACCATAATATACCATTGAACAATGTAACGATTATCTACTGCAAACTGAGCTATGTAAATAATGATCAAATAGTGATGAGGTTTAGTTAATTGTTGTAACTGATAACCAAACAATAACATATTGATTGGTTTGTGAATATCTCGATTACAAGTGTTGCTTGAATATAGACATTCGTTTGTTTGTTTATGTTTATATCAGTGCTGGTGTAGTTTGAGCACTCTGGGATGCAATGTAGAAAAGGCGTTACATACCATAATCGAAACACCACAAACGAAACGGTTTCAGCAGAACATATTAACCTGTCGGTTGGTAGTGCATGCCATTAAGTCTAGTGCTTCGCCAATAACGTCGCAATAGCACATATGGCTGCGTTTTGTAGATTGCGTACAATATAATTTATTGATACATTTGCAGTTGAAACAATGGCAAACAATAACGAAGAAATCAATATAAATGGTAAGCGCGAGTGAGTGATATTGTAAACCATATTATACCATTGAACAATGTAACGATTATCTACTGCAAACTGCGCTATGTAAACCATGATCAAACTTTGATGCAGTTTAGCAAATTGATGTAACTGATGACCAAACAATAACATATTGATTGGTTTGTGAATATCTCGATTACATATGTTGCTTGAATATAGACATTCGTTTGTTTGTTTGTGTTTATATCAGTGCTGGTGTAGTTTGAGCACTCTGCGATGCGATGTGGAGAAAGTGTTACATACCACAAACGAAACGGTTTCAGCAGAACATATTAACCTGTCGGTTGGTAGTGCATGCCATAACGTACTGTGTTCCACTAATACTGCCACAAATGCACATATGGCAGCCATTTCTAGATTGCATACAATATAATTTATTTGTATGATTTTAGGTAAAATGTCGGCAATTGCCGAAAGCGACGACGGTAAGCGTTACTGAGTGTTATTATAAACCACAATATACCATTGAACAATTTAATGATTATCTACTGCAAACTGCGCAATGACTATGTTTATGAAACTATGATGCAACTTAGTTATTTGATGTAACTGATGACCAAACAATAATATATTGATTGGTTTGTGAATATCTCGATTACAAGTGTTGTTGAATATAGACATTCGTTTGTTTGTTTATGTTTATATCAGTGCTGGTGTAGTTTGAGCACTCTGAGATGCGATGTAAAGAAATTGTTCCGTATCAGAAACGAACGGTTATTGCAGAACATATTAATTTGTCGGTTGGTAGTGCATGCCATAAGGTCCTGTGCTTCGCCAATAACGTCATAATAGCACATATGGCTGCGTTTTGTAGATTGCGTACATGATAATTTATTGATATATTTGTAGGTGAAACAATGGCAAACAATAACGAAAAAATCAATAAAAATGGTAAGCGCGAGTGAGTGTTATTGTGAACCACAATATATCATAGAACAACGTAACGATTATTTACAATACTGCAAGCTACGCTATGTAAATAATTATGAAACTGTGATGCAGATGAAGTGATTTATCTGAAGACCAAACAATAACATATTGATTGGTTTGTGAATATCTCGATTACAAGTGTATCTCAATTACAAGGACTTTATGCCATGCACTACCAACCGACAGGTTAATATGCTCTGCTGTAGCCGTTCGATTGTGGTACAGAACGACTTTTTCACATCGCATCTCAGAGTGCTCAAATTACACCAGCACTGGTATAAACATAAACAAACAAACGAATGTATATATTCATGCAACACTTCTAAACGAGATATTCACAAACCAATCAATATGTTATTGTTTGGTCATCAGTTACATCAATTAACTAAGCCTCATCGCGGTTTCATAACTATTTATGTAGCGTAGGTTGCAGTAGATAATCGTTACAATGTTCTATGATATGTTGTGGTTCACAGTAACACCCAGTAATTCTTACCATCTTTATTGATTTTTTCGTTATTGATTGCCATTGTTTCATCTACAAATATATCAATAAATTATCCTGTACGCAATCTACAAAACGCAGCCATATGTGCTATTATGACGTTATTGGCAAAGCACAGGACTTTATGGCATGCACTACCAACCGACAGGTTATTATGTTCTGCTGAAACCGTTTCGTTTGTGGTGTTTTGATTATGGTATGTAACGCCTTCTCCACATCGCATCGCAACCTGTTCAAACTACACCAGCAGTATTATAAACAAACAAACGAATGTCTATATTCAAGCAACATATGCAATCGAGAATTCACAAACCAATCAATATGTTATCGTTTGCTCATCAGTTACAACAATTTGCTAAACTGCATCAAAGTTTGATCATTTGTTACATAGGGCAGTTTGCAGTAGATAATCGTTACATTGTTCAATGGTATAATGTGGTTTACGTTTTTTCTACACCACATCCCAGAATGTTCAAACTTCACCAGCACTGATATAAACATAAACAAACAAACAAATGAATGTCTATATTCATGCAACACTTGTAATCGAGATATTCTCAAACAAATCCATATGTTATTGTTTGGTCATCAGTTAAATCACTTAATCTGCATCACAAATTGATATATATTTACATAGCGTAGCTTGCAGTAGATAATCAATGGATTGTTCAATGATAACTTGTGGTTGACAATAACACTCAGTAATGCTTACCATTTTTATTGATTTCTTCGTTATTCTCAATATGTTATTGTTTGCTCATGGGTTAGATCAATTTGCTGAACTGCATCACAGTTTCATAACTATTTACATAGCGTAGCTTGCAGTAGATAATCGTTACATTGTTCAATGTTATATTATTGTTTACAATATCACGTAGTAACGCTTATTATCTTTATTGATTTCTTCGTTATTGTTTGCCATTGTTTCACCTACAAATATATCAATAAATTATCATGTACGCAATCTACAAAACGCAGCCATATGTGCTATTATGACGTTATTGGCGAAGCACAGGACTTTATGCCATGCACTACCAACCGACAGGTTAATATGTTCTGCTGAAACCGTTTCGTGTGTGGTGTTTTGCTTATGGTATGTAACGCCTTCTCCATATCGTATCGCAGAGTGCTCAAATTACACCAGCACTGGTATAAACATAAACAAACAAACGAATGTCTATATTCAAGCGACACTTGTAATTGAGATACTCACAAACCAATCAATATGTTATTGTTTGGTCATCAGATAAATCACTCAATCTGCATCACAGTTTGATAATTATTTACATAGCGTAGCTTGCAGTACTGTAGATAATCGTTACGTTGTTTTATGACATATTGTGGTTCACAATAACACTCGCTCGCGCTTACCATTTTTATTGATTTCTTCGTTATTGTTTGCCATTGTTTCACCTACAAATATATCAATAAATTATCATGTACGCAATCTACAAAACGCAGCAATATGTGCTATTATGACGTTATTGGCGAATCACAGGACCTTATGCCATGCACTACCAACCGACAGTAATAATGTTCTGTTGTAACCATTCGTTTGTGGTACGGAACAACTTCTTCACATCGCATCTCAGAGTGCTCAAACTGCACCAGCACTGATATAAACATAAACAAACAAACGAATGTCTATATTCAAAAACACCTGTAATCGAGATATTCACAAACCAATCAATATGTTATTGTTTGGTCATCAGTTACATCAATTAACTAAGCCTCATCATAGTTTCATAAACATAGTCATTGCGCAGTTTGCAGTAGATAATCATTAAATTGTTTAATGGTATATTGGAGTTCACAATAACACTCAGTAAAGCTTACCATCTTTATTGATTTCTTCGTTATTGTTTGCCATTGTTTCACCTGCAAATATATCAATAAGTTATATTGTACGCAATCTAGAAAACGCAGCCATGTGTGCTATTATGACGTTATTGGCGATGCACAGGACTTTATGCCATGCACTACCAACCGACAGGTTAATATGTTCTGCTGAAACCGTTTCGTTTGTGGTGTTTTGATTATGGTGTGTAACGCCTTCTCCACATCGCATCGCAGAGTGCTCAAACTCCACCAGCAGTACTATAAACATAAACAAACAAACAAATGTCTATATTCAAGCAACATATGCAATTGAGATATTCACAAGCCAATCAATATGTTATCGTTTGGTCATCAGTTACATCAATTTGCAAAGGTGCAAAAAAGTTTGATTATGGTTTACATAGCGCAGTTTGCAGTAGATAATCGTTACATTGTTCAATGGTATAATGTGGTTTACGTTTTTCTACACCGCATCCCAGAATGCTCAAACTGCACCAGCACTGGTATAAACATAAACAAACGAACAAATGAATGTCTATATTCGTGCAACACTTGTAATCGAGATATTTTGAAACAAATCCATATGTTATTGTTTGGTCATCAGTTAAAACACTTAATCTGCATCACAGTTTGATAATTATTTACATACCGTAGCTTGCAGTAGATAATCATTACATTGTTCAATGATATATTGTGGTTCGCAATATCACTCAGTAACGCTTACCATCTTTATTGATTTTTTCGTTATTCTCAATATGTTATTGATTGCTCATCGGTTAGATTAATTTGCAAAACTGCATCAAAGTTTGATCATTATTGACATAACGCACTTTGCAGTTATGTAGATAATCGTTACATTGTTCTATGATATACTTCGATTTACAATAACACTCAGTAACGCTTACCATTTTTATTGATTTCTTCGTTATTGTTTGTAATTGTTTTACCTGCAAATATATCAATAAATTATCATGTACGCAATCTACAAAACGCAGCCATATGTGCTATTATGACGTTATTGGCGAAGCACAAAACTTTATGCCATGCATTACCAACCGACGGGTAAATATGTTCTGCTGAAACCGTTTCGTTTATGGTGTTTTGATTATGGTATTAAACGCCTTCTCCATATCGTATCGCAGAGTGCTCAAATTACACCAGCACTGGTATAAACATAAACAAACAAACGAATGTCTATAGTCAAGCAACACTTGCAATCGAGAATTCACAAACCAATCAATATGTTATTGTTTGGTCATCAGATAAATCACTTAATCTGCATCACACTTTGATCATTATTTACATAGCGTAGCTTGCAGTACTGTGGATAATCGTTACGTTGTTCGATGACATATTGTGGTTCACAATAACACTCACTCGCGCTTACCATTTTTATTGATTTCTTCGTTATTGTTTGCCATTGTTTCACCTACAAATATATCAATAAATTATCATGTACGCAGTCTACACAACGCAGCCATATGTGCTATTATGACGTTATTGGCGAAGCACAGGACCTTATGCCATGCACTACCAACCGACAGGTTAATGTGTTCTGCTGTAACCGTTTCGTTTGTGGTGTTTTGATTATGGTATGTAACGCCTTCTCCACATCGCATCTCAGAGTGCTCAAACTGCACCAGCACTGATATAAACATAAACAAACAAACGAATGTCTATATTCATGCAACACTTGTAATGGAGATATTCACAAACCAATCAGTATGTTATTGTTTGGTCATCAGTTACATCAATTAACTAAGCTTCATCATAGTTTCATAAATATAGTCATTGCGCAGTTTGCAGTAGATAATCATTAGATTGTTCAATGGTATATTTCGGTTCACAATAACACTTAGTAACGCTTACCATCTTTATTGATTTCTTCGTTATTGTTTGCCATTGTTTCACTAGCAAATATATCAATAAGTTATATTGTACGCAATCTAGAAAACGCAGCCATGTGTGCTATTATGACGTTATTGGTGAAGCACAGGACTTTATGCCATTCACTACCAACCGACAGGTTAATATGTTCTGCTGAAACCGTTTCGTTTGTGGTGTTTTGATTATGGTATGTATTGCCTTCTCCACATCGCATCGCAGAGTGCTCAAACACACCGGCAGTGGTATAAACATAAACCAACAAACGAATGTCTATATTCAAGCAACACTTGTAATGGAGATATTTACAAACATGTCAATATGTTATCGTTTGGTCATCAGATAAATCACTTCATCTGCATCACAGTTTCATAATTATTTACATAGCGTAGCTTGCAGTAGATAATCATTACTTTGTTCCAATATATATTTCGGTTCACAATAACACTCACTCGCGCTTACCATTTTTCTTGATTTCTTCGTTATTGTTTGCCATTGTTTCACCTACCATCATATCAATCAATTATCATGTACGCAATCTAGAAATGGCTGCCATATGTGTTTTTATGACGTTATTGGCGAAGCACAGGACCTTATGGCATGCACTACCAACCGACAGGTTAATGTGTTCTGCTGTAACCGTTCGTTTGTGGTACGGAACGACTTCTTCACATCGCATCGCAGAGTGCTCAAACTGCACCAGCACTGATATAAACATAAACAAACAAACGAATGTCTATATTCAAGCAACACTTGTACTCGAGATGTTCACAAACCAATCAATATGTTATTGTTTGGTCATCAGTTACATTTATTAACTATGCTGCATCATGGTTTCATAAACATAGTCATTGCACAGTTTGCAGTAGATAATCATGAGATTATTCAATGGTATATTGTGGTTCACAATAACACTCAGTAACGCTTACCATTATCGCTTTCGGCATTTGCCAACATTTTACCTACGATCATACCAATAAGTTATATTGTACGCATTCTAGAAATGGCTGCCATATGTGCATTTGTGGCAATATTGATGGAACACAGTAGGTTATGACATGCACTACCAACCAACCGCTTAATATGTTTTGCTGAAACCGTTTTATTTGTGGTGTGTAACGCCTTCTCCACATCGCATCGCAGAGTGCTCAAACTACACCAGCAGTATAATAAACATAAACAAACAAACAAACTAATGTCTATATTCAAGCAGCAAATGCAATCGAGATATTCACAAACCAATCAATATGTTATCGTTTGGTCATCAGTTACATCAATTTGCTAAACTGCATCAAAGTTTGATAATTATTTATATAGCGCCGTTTGCAGTAGATAATCGTTACATTGTTCAATGGTATATTTCGGTTCACAATAACACTCAGCATCTTTATTGATTTCTTCGTTATTGTTTGCCATTGTTTCATCTACAAATATATCAATCAATTATCATGTACGCAGTCTACAAAAGGTTGCCACATGTGCTATTATGACGTTATTGGCGAAGCACTAGACTTTATGGAATGCACTACCAACCGACAGGTTAATATGTTCTGCTGAAACCGTTTCGTTTGTGGTGTTTCGATTATGGTTTGTGACGCCTTTTCCACATCGCATCGCAACGTGCTCAAACCTCACCAGCACTGATATAAACATAAACAAACAAACGAATGTCTATATTCAAGCAACTCTTGTAATCGAGATATTCACAAACCAATTAATATGTTATTGTTTGGTCATCAGTTAAATCACTTATTCTGCATCACAGTTTGATAATTATTTACATAGCGTAGCTTGCAGTACTGTAGATAATCGTTACATTGTTCAATGATATATTGTGGTTCACAATAACACTCACTCGCGCTTACCATTTTTATTGATTTCTTCGTTATTGTTTGCCATTGTTTCATCTACAAATATATCAATAAATTATCATGTCCGCAATCTACAAAACGCAGCCATATGTGCTATTATGACGTTATTGGCGAAGCACAAAACTTTATGGCATGCACTACCAACCGACAGGTTAATATGTTTTGCTGAAACCGTTTCGTTTGTGGTGTTTTGATTGTGGTATGTAACGCCTTCTCCACACTGCATTGCAGAGTGCTCAAACTGCACCAGCACTGATATAAACATAAACAAACAAACGAATGTCTACATTCAACAACACTTGTAAACAAGATATTCACAAACCAATCAATATGTTATTGTTTGGTCATCAGTTACATCAATTAACTAAGCCTCATCACTATTTGATAATTATTTACATAGCGTAGCTTGCAGTAGATAATCATTACAATGTTCTATGATATATTGTGGTTCACAGTAACACCCAGTAATTCTTACCATCTTTATTGATTTCTTCGTTATTGATTGCCATTGTTTCACCTACAAATATATCAATCAATTATCCTGTACGCAATCTACAAAACGCAGCCATATGTCCTATTATGACGTTATTGGCGAAACACAGGACTTTATGCCATGCATTACCAACCGACAGGTTATTATGTTCTGCTGAAACCGTTTTGTTTGTGGTACGGAACGACTTCTTCACATCGCATCTCAGAGTGCTCAAACTGCACCAGCACTGATATAAACATAAACAAACGAATGTCTATAATCATGCAACACCTGTAATCGAGATATTCACAAACCAATCAATATGTTATTGTTTGGTCATCAGTTACATCATTTAACTAAGCCTTATCATGGTTTCATAAACATAGTCATTGCGCAGTTTGCAGTAGATAATCATAAATTGTTCAATGGTATATTGTGGTTCACAATAACACTCAGTAACGCTTACCGTCATCGCTTTCGGCAATTGCCGACATTTTACCTACGATCATACTAATAAATTATATAGTATGCAATCTAAAAATGGCTGCCATATGTGCATTTGTGGCAATATTAGTGGAACGCAGTACGTTATGGCATGCACTACCAACCAACTGCTTAATATGTTTTGCTGAAACAGTTTCGTTTGTGGTATGTAACGCCTTCTCCACATCGCATCTCAGAGTGCTCAAACTACACCAGCAATAATATAAACAAGCAAACGAATGTCTATATTCAAGCAACACTTGTAATCGAGATATTGACAAACCAATCAATATGTTATCGTTTGGTCATCAGTTACATCAATTTGCTAAACTGCATCACAGTTTGATCAATATTTACATAGCTCAGTTTGCAGTAGATAATCGTTACATTGTTCAATGGTAAAATGTGGTTTACAATAACACTCAGTAACGCTTTCCATCTTTATTGATTTTTTCGTTATTGTTTGCCATTGTTTCACCTACAAATATATCAGTAAATTGAAAGATACGCAATCTACAAAACGCAGCCGTATGTGCTATTATGACGTTATTGGCGAAGCACAGGACTTTATGCCATGCACTACCAACCGACAGGTTAATATGTTCTGCTGAAACCGTTTCGTTTGTGGTGTTTTGATTATGGTATGTAACGCCTTCTCCATATCGTATCGCAGAGTGCTCAAATTACACCAGCACTGGTATAAACATAAACAAACAAACGAATGTCTATATTCAAGCAACACTTGTAATTGAGATATTCACAAACCAATCAATATGTTATTGTTTGGTCATCAGATAAATCACTTCATCTGCATCACAGTTTCAAAACTATTTACATAGCGTAGCTTGGAGTACTGTGGATAATCGTTACGTTGTTCAATGACATATTGTGGTTCACAATAACACTCACTCGCACTTACCATTTTTATTGATTTCTTCGTTATTGTTTGCCATTGTTTCATCTACAAATATATCAATCAATTATCATGTACGCAATCTACACAACGCAGCCATATGTGCTATTATGACGTTATTGGCGAAGGACAGGACCTTATGCCATGCACTACCAACCGACAGGTTAATGTGTTCTGCTGTAATCGTTCGTTTGTGGTACGGAACGACTTCTTCACATCGCATCTCAGAGTGCTCAAACTGCACCAGCACTGATATAAACATAAACAAACAAACGAATGTCTATATTCAACAACACTTGTAAACGAGATATTCACAAACCAATCAATATGTTATTGTTTGGTTATCAGTTACATCAATTAACTAAGCCCCATCATAGTTTCATAAACATAGTCATTGCGTAGTTTGCAGTAGATAATCATTAGATTGTTCAATGGTATATTTCGGTTCACAATAACACTCAGTAACGCTTACCATCTTTATTGATTTCTTCGTTATTGTTTGCTATTGTTTCACCTGCAAATATATCAATAAGTTATATTGTACGCAATCTACAAAACGCAGCCATGTGTGCTATTATGACGTTATTGGCGAAGCACAGGACTTTATGCCATGCACTACCAACCGACAGGTTAATATGTTCTGCTGAAACCGTTTCGTTTGTGGTGTTTTGATTATGGTATGTATTGCCTTCTCCACATTGCATCGCAGAGTGCTCAAACACACCGGCAGTGGTATAAACATAAACAAACAAACGAATGTTTATATTCAAGCAACACTTGTAATGGAGATATTTACAAACATGTCAATATGTTATTGTTTGGTCATCAAATAAATGACTTAATCTGCATCACAGTTTGATAATTATTTACATAGCGTAGCTTGCAGTAAATAATCATTACTTTGTTCCACTATATAGTTCGATTCACAATAACACTCACTCGCGCTTACCATTTTTATTGATTTCTTCGTTATTGATTGTCATTGTTTCATTTTCCATTATATCAATCAATTATCATGTACGCAATCTAGAAGTGGCTGCCATATGTGCTATTATGACGTTATTGGCGAAGCACAGGACCTTATGGCATGCACTACCAACCGACAGGTTAATGTGTTCTGCTGTAACCGTTCGTTTGTGGTACGGAACGACTTCTTCACATCGCATCGCAGAGTGCTCAAACTACACCGGCACTGATATAAACATAAACAAACAAACGAATGTCTATATTCATGCAACACTTGTAATCGAGAAATTCACAAACCAATCAATATGTTATTGTTTGGTCATCAGTTACATCTATTAACTATGCTGCATCATGGTTTCATAAACATAGTCATTGCGCAGTTTGCAGTAGATAATCATTAGATTGTTCAATGGTATATTGTGGTTCACAATAACACTCAGTAACGCTTACCGTCATCGCTTTCGGCATTTGCCAACATTTTACCTACGATCATACCAATAAAATATATTGTACGCATTCTAGAAATGGCTGCCATATGTGCATTTGTGGCAATATTGGTGGAACACAGTAGGTTATGGCATGCACTACCAACCGACCGCTTAATATGTTTTGCTGAAACCGTTTTATTTGTGGTATGTAACGCCTTCTCCACATCGCATCGCAGAGTGCTCAAACTACACCAGCAGTAATATAAACATAAACAAACAAACAAACGAATGTCTATATTCAAGCAACAAATGCAATCGAGATATTCAAACACCATTCAATATGTTATTGTTTGGTCATCAGTTACATCAATTTGCTAAACTGCATCAAAGTTTGATAATTATTTATATAGCGCCGTTTGCAGTAGATAATCGTTACATTGTTCAATGGTATATTTCGGTTCACAATAAAACTCACCATCTTTATTGATTTCTTCGTTATTGTTTTCCATTGTTTCATTTACAAATATATCAATAAATTATCATGTACGCAGTCTACAAAAGGCTGCCACATGTGCTATTATGACGTTATTGGCGAAGCACTAGACTTGATGGAATGCACTACCAACCGACAGGTTAATATGTTGTGCTGAAACCGTTTCGTTTGTGGTGTTTCGATTATGGTATGTTACGCCTTTTCCACATCGCATCGCAGATTGCTCAAACTGCACCAGCACTGATATAAACATAAACAAACAAACGAATGTCTATATTCAAGCAACACTTGTAATCGAGATATTCACAAACCAATTAATATGTTATTGTTTGGTCATCAGTTAAATCACTTATTCTGCATCACAGTTTGATAATTATTTACATAGCGTAGCTTGCAGTACTGTAGTTAATCGTTACATTGTTCAATGATATATTGTGGTTCACAATAACACTCACTCGCGCTTACCATTTTTATTGATTTCTTCGTTATTGATTGCCATTGTTTCATCTACAAATATATCAATAAATTATCCTGTACGCAATCTACAAAACGCAGCCATATGTGCTATTATGACGTTATTGGCGAAGCACAGGACCTTATGGCATGCACTACCAACCGACAGGTTAATATGTTTTGCTGAAACCGTTTCGTTTGTGGTGTTTTGATTGTGGTATGTAACGCCTTCTCCACACTGCATTGCAGAGTGTTCAAACTGCACCAGCACTGATATAAACATAAACAAACAAACGAATGTCTATATTCAACAACACTTGTAAACGAGATATTCACAAACCAATCAATATGTTATTGTTTGGTCATCAGTTACATCAATTAACTAAGCCTCATCACTATTTGATAATTATTTACATAGCGTAGCTTGCAGTAGTTAATCATTACAATGTTCTATGATATATTGTGGTTCACAATAACACTCAGTAACGCTTACCATCTTTATTGATTTCTTCGTTATTGTTTGCCATTCTTTCACCTACAAATATATCAACAAATTATATTGTACGCAATC
Source organism: Trididemnum clinides (assembly GCA_963675345.1). NCBI lineage: Eukaryota > Metazoa > Chordata > Ascidiacea > Aplousobranchia > Didemnidae > Trididemnum > Trididemnum clinides. The sequence continues at coordinate 29,672,416 of OY776298.1, read as the reverse complement.
TACAAAACGCAGCCATATGTGCTATTGTGACGTTATTGGCGAAACACAGGACTTTATGCCATGCACTACCAACCGACAGGTTAATATGTTCTGCTGAAACCATTTCGTTTGTGGTACGGAACGACTTCTTCACATCGCATCTCAGAGTACTCAAACTGCACCAGCATTGATATAAACATAAACAAACGAATGTCTATAATCATGCAACACCTGTAGTAGTAGTAGTAGTTATTCAGTTTTTATCCGGTGTTTTCCCTTTAGCAGAGATGGCCGGATTTACCCCATTCCTTCTGCAATTTTACGCACTCCGTCCCTCCACTTGTCTCGTCTCAGGGCATCTTTCTTCTTCAAACCAATCTTCTCTGTCTCCTCTTCCACTTGCTTCTTCCAGGTCTTCTTCGGTCGTCCTCGCTTTCTCTTGCCAGTCACTTCAAGATTCAGAGCAACCCTCAAAACACTATCGTCATCCCTCCTCAGTACATGTCCATACCATCTAACTCCATTCGCTGTTGCTAACCGGTCTATTGTTTCCTTCAACCCTAACATATCCATCTGTTCTTCAGTCGTCTTTCTGTCTACCACTTTCTGACCGCACATGGCTCTCACCATAGCTCTCTCTGTTCTTCTCAAAATCGCTTTTTCATTTTCTTTGAGACACCATGTCTCACTTCCATACAGTATTGCTGATCTTACGCAACAACAATAAACTTTACCTTTCATCTTCAGAGGGAACCTATTTCCAAGCAACAACTCTCCACATTTCCTGAATCTTACCCAACCGATTCTTACTCTTGCTGTGACTGCCGCTTCACAACCACCACTAGCATTCAGTCTGTCTCCCAAATAACAAAATCCATTCACTGTCTCCACTTCATCGCACAACTTCTCGATCGAATCCATCGTCCCTTCCATTATTCCTTTACATTTCAAGCAAACAAAATGCATTGCCAACCTAGCGGTAACTCTCTTCATTTTTGCACATTTGCCATGAACCCAGTTTTCACATTTTGTGCACAACACTGAGTTAGCCATGACTCTCCTTCCACAAACTCCACATGGATCTATCTTGCTTTTGTATAGTTCGCCTTCTGACCCGCTTACCATCATTTTTGTTTTTCTGGTGTTGACCTTTAAACCTTTACTTTCCAGTGCATTCTTCCAATTCCAAAACCTTTCCTTCAAGTCTTCCATGTCTTCACTCATGATAACAAGGTCATCTGCATATAGTAATTCGTTAACCACACCCCTTCTTGCATTTTCAGTAACAACGTCCACCACTATTGCAAACAATAGTGGCGACAGCACAGATCCTTGATGTACACCAACATTTACTTCGAATTCCTCTGAATATGCAGATCCCACCCTCACTCTTGTCTTTGCACCATCATACAGGCTCATAACTGCCCGAACTATTACTTCTGATAGACCCTTCTTTCTCATGGCCCATTCCATCACTTTTCTCGGCACTCTATCAAAAGCTTTTTCCATGTCAACAAAACACATATACAACTTCTTGTCCTTCTTTTGATATTCTTCCTGCATTCGTCTCACAATAAATACCGCATCCACTGTTCCTTTTCCTGGCATAAATCCAAACTGCATTTCATTCAAATCGACTAGTGTTCGTATTCGCCTCTCTAGGACTCTTTCAACAATTTTCATGGCATGTTCTAGCAGTTTCACTCCTCTGTATGATCCGCAGCTCATCACATCACCCTTTCCTTTAAAGATAGGTACAATCACACTTGTTTTCCACTCATCAGGCATTCCTCTATCATCCAATACACGCTGGCACAGTTCCATCATCACTTTAACCCCGATTTCGCCACTTGCAACTATCATCTCCACACTTACTTCAGATGGTCCGGTTGCCTTTCCTGATTTCATCCTTTGCATTGCCTCCACAATTTCATTACGAGCCACTTTTTCCACTGGTCCTTCTACTACATCAGTTTCCACCATGTGGTCCCATTCGTTTTCTTCATTCATGATCTTTTCCATATGTTCCTTCCAAATTTTTGCCCGGTCTTCTTCAATAAAACCCAATCGTCCGTCTCCTCCTCTCAAGCACCTTCCTCCTTCCACATCCTTCCCTTCCTTTTTTATTCTTCTAAGGAAGTAGAAAACACTATTAGAATTATGATATAAATTATTCAACTCCTGATTAGCTTCCTTTCTCATAGCTCTAGCAACAATTTTCCTTGTTTGATTTCTTATACGTTTGTATTGAGTTTTATTTTCTTCTGATGGGAACCTGCATAGCTCTTTAAATGCCGCCTTCTTTCTTGCAATGGTATCCTTGACCTCTTCATTCCACCACCACATGTCTCCTTGATCTCTCCTAGACTTCTTCTTTCCACACACTTCGTCACAAGCCTTTAGAACACCATCCTTAAAAGTTTTCCACAAATCAGGTGCATCTGCATTCACTAGTTCTTTTACTCTTTTTTCAAATCTCACTCTTGTTCGGTTTTCATTCAACTTCCAAATCTTTCTTCTTATGATTCGTTCCTTTCTCACACCCTGTTTTAGAACCTTTTTATCTAGATCTGCGACCACCAGCCTGTGCTGAAGTTCCCATGGAATCACTTTTACATCCCTGATATACTTTCTATATTTTTCCCCCACAAGCACAAAATCAATTTCTGTTTCACACCCACCGCCACTATAAGTAATTTTCCTTTTGTCTGTCTTTTTAAACCAAGTATTTGCCACGCACAGCTCTCTTTCATCACAGAACTCCAGCAATCTTCTTCCTTCTGCATTTCTTTTCCCAACACCATTCCCCCCGTGAACACCTTCAAAACCTTCAGCACATTTCCCCACATGTCCATTGAAATCCCCCAAAGAAACAATGATTTCACTACAACTTCCCAAGTCCCACTCACTCCCCATTTCATCATAAAAACGAACTTTCTCTGCATCTGGTCTTCCACTTTGTGGCCCATACGCACATATTACGCGCATCACCTCCCTACCTAGAGTTAGCACAATCACGATTACTCTGTCACTTTTTCTTCTAACTTCCACAACGTTTCCGGATATTTCCTCTTTCACCAAAATTCCAACCCCTCCAAATCCTGCATCATTTCCTGACCACCACATTTTATACCTTCGTCCCGAAGCACCCACAAAACGAGCTCCTTGGCCTTTCCATCTTACTTCCTGGATGCAACACACATCAACTTTTCTCTTCCTCAGTTCTTCACACACTTCCGTTTTCCTTCCACAAAGACTTCCCACATTTAATGTTCCAAATCTTATCCCATGACAATCAGATTTTAACCCGGAGATTCTTCGCACCCCCTGCCCATTTAAGAGCTGCCGGGGACTGGGGGCCATTTGTATATTTTTTCTGGTCATGGGGATTTACTGGAGCAAAATTCTTCTACAGGGAGCATGCCCTTGCTTACCCCCAACCTCAGTTTTTTGACATGAGTGGTCCAACCAAGCAATTAAGCTGGCAACCCCACCATTAACAGTTAGACTGCAATTGGTAGGTACCCAATAGTCGCCTCTTACGACATGCTGGGTAAACAGCTTCACTATTCTGATAACCGGTGAAGCACCTGTAATCGAGATATTCACAAACCAATCAATATGTTATTGTTTGGTTACAGTTAAATCAATTAACTAGGCCTCATGATGGTTTCCTAAACATAGTCATTGCGCAGTTTGCAGTAGATAATCATGAGATTGTTCAATGGTATATTGTGGTTCACAATAACACTCAGTAACGCTTACCGTCGTCGCTTTCGGCAATTGCCGACATTTTACCTACGATCATACTAATAAATTATATAGTACGCAATCTAGAAATGGCTGCCATATGTGCATTTGTTACAGTATTAGTGGAACGCAGTACGTTATGGCATGCACTACCAACCGACCGCTTAATATGTTTTGCTGAAACCGTTTCATTTGTGGTATGTAACGCCTTCTCCACATCGCATCTCAGAGTGCTCAAACTACACCAGCAGTAATATAAACAAACAAACGAATGTTTATATTCAAGCAACACTTGTAATCGAGATATTCACAAACCAATCAATATGTTATTGTTTGGTCATCAGTTACATCAATTTGCTAAACTGCATCAAAGTTTGATCATTATTTACATAGCTCAGTTTGCAGTAGATAATCGTTACATTGTTCAATGGTATAATGTGGTTTACTATAACACTCAGTAACGCTTACCATCTTTATTGATTTTTTCGTTATTGATTGCCATTGTTTCACCTACAAATATATCAGTGAATTGAAAGATATGCAATCTACAAAACGCAGCCGTATGTGCTGTTATCACCTTATTGGCGAAGCACAGGACTTTGTGCCATGCACTACCAATTGACAGGTTAATATGTTCTGCTGAAACCGTTTTGTTTGTGGTGTTTTGATTATGGCATGTAACGCCACTCTTACACCGCATTGCAGAGTGCTCAAACTGCACCTGCACTGATATAAACATAAACAAACAAACGAATGTCTATATTCAAGCAACACTTGTAATCGAGATATTCACAAACCAATCAATATGTTATTGTTTGGTCATCAGTTAAATCACTTAATCCGCATCACAGTTTGATCATTATTTACATAGCGTAGCTTGCAGTAGATAATCGTTACATTGTTCTATGATATATTTTGGTTCACAATAACACTCAGTAACGCTTACCATTTTTATTGATTTTTTCGTTATTGTTTGCCATTGTTTCATCTACAAATATATCAATAAATTATATTGTATGCAATCTACAAAACGCAACCATGTGTGCTATTATGACGTTATTGGCGAAGCACAGGACTTTATGGCATGCACTACCAACCGACAGGTTAATATGTTCTCCTGAAACCGTTTCGTTTGTGGTACGGAACGCCTTTTCTACATCGCTTTGCAAAGTGCTCAAACTGCACCAGCAGTGATATAAACATAAACAAACAAACGAATGTCTATAGTCAAGCAAGACTTGTAATCGAGATATTCACAATCAAATCAATATGTTATTGTTTGGTCATCAGTTACGTCAATTAATTAAGTTGGATCACAGTTTGATAATGAATTACATTGCGCAGCTTGCGGTAGATAATCGTTACATTGTTCAATGGTATATTGTGGTTCACAATAACATTCATTAACGCTTGTCATTGGCACTTTCTGCAATTGCCGACGTATCACTTGCGATCATACCACTAATATTTACTGTACGCAATTGGCGATCGGCTGCCATATGTGCATTATTGGTGGAACACAGAGCGTTATGGCATGCACTACCAACCGACAGGTTAATATGTTCTGCTGAAACCGTTTCGTTTGTGGTATGTATCGCTTTCTCCGCATCGCATCGCAGAGTGCTCAAACTGCACCAGCAATGATATAAACATAAACAAACAAACAAATGTCTATATTCAAGCAACACTTGTAATCGAGATATTCACAAACAAATCAATATGTTATTGTTTGGTCATCAGTTAAATCCACTAATTATTTCTTTTGTTTCCGAGTGAATAGCGAAAAAAATGTCGGTAAGGTGGCAGAGCGAAAAACTGTCATAATCAATCATAATTAAACATATTTAATCATCATAAAATACTCTAAGTTTGTTTGTACATCATTACTCATTTGTGTATTTCTACATTAAGTGTTATATATGGTTGAAATCTAAATTTCTTGAGGATTTCAAATGTAATACAAACAAAAAGAAATTTTTTTTTGAATATGTAAATTTCATGCAAACAAACCCCCTCAACTAGGGCTGAGCTGTCTTCGAAATTAAAGTAGTACCCTCACCTGAAAGATCACTACAGATTTTATTTTTTACCAATTTCTTTAGAAATGATCGCTAGATGATTCTAAGGAAATAAGCTTTCAAGGTACATCACTCAAGACTTACTTAGGAGCCTAGGTTTTCTACAATTTGCAATTTTCTGAGGCACATGACCTTTTTTTTGACCGGTACCGATCGGTACAAAATCTTGGTAGTTAAATTTGGTACCTAAAATATGATCAGTTATTATCTGCTAGAGGTCAGCCTAAACCATGTAACATTAAGTATTTTTGAAAAGGAATTTCTTCAAGATTCAGAAAACATCAAGTTTAAATAAAATATGCTGTCACTGACCATGAAGCAGAAGCTATGTTACACCCTTCCCATTTCTTGAGAAACAAGGGGAATACAGCAAACTTTGATTTAGAGAAGCCAAACTTGTGCTAGCTGTCAAACTTGTATTTCGCTTCTGGTCTCCTTGGAAACTTGATGCGAAATGACGACTTTACTGGTGAAATATTTGCAATTTTTTTATGGGGTGTAGTGTTTCTAAAAATTATAATTTAATAAAGGTAAGTCAAAAAATTTTGGGGGGTTTAAACTGATATCATGTACAGTACTCAATTTTGATCAGTAATAATCATATACCACTTAGTCTAAACTATTTAAAGTTATATATTGCTGGAAAGCAAATTTTTTAAGCTTTCAAATGTAACTGGTATTTAGCAACATATCATATTTTAACGCACTAAATTTACTTTTATCTACTTATCACTCAAATTTGTTTTGGGGGATTTTGAGACCCCTAAGAAATTTGGAAATTCAAAAACGTAAAACTTATTATTATCGCTTGAAATTTTGTCAGATGATGCCCCAAAAGAGTAGTTTTCAGACTGTGTTAATGATAAAAGGTTTGGTTTTGTGGTAAAGATGTAATCTCAATTTGATTTTAGCATAGTTGGCACGTGCTGAGAGTTTGGTAGATTTTGTGGTCTGCAACTGGGTTCTTGATCTTTTTAACTTTTTTTGCGTATAAAAATTTAGGAATTAGGGCACAAATTATACATCTTCCGATGCGTAAAAAAAAAGCGTGATCTTTTGAAACTTATGAAAATCGGATGAAAAATAAAGTCACAAATCGATTTTTTAGTAAACTAATTTTGTAACTCAATTTGAAAAAATTTGAGGAAAACACGAGATCATCAATCGATGATCGCGGGAGCGAAAGAGTTAAGCTGCATCAAAGTTTGATCATTATTTACATAACGCAGCTTGCTGTAGATAATCGTTACATTGTTCTATGATATATTTTGAATTAAAATAACACAATAACGAAGAAATCAATAAAGATGGTAAGCGTTACTACGTGATATTGTAAACCAAAATATAAAATTGAACCATGTAACGATTATCTACTGCAAGCTGCGCTATGTAAATAATGTAGTTTGAGCACTCTGCAATATCATTGAACAACGTAACGATTATCTACTGCAAGCTACGCTATGTAAATAATTATCAAACTGTGATGAGGCTTAGTTAATTGATTCAACTGATGACCAAACAATTACATATTGATTGGTTTGTGAATATCTCGATTACAAGTGTGGCTTGAATATATACATTCGTTTGTTTGTTTATGTTTATATCAGTGCAAGTGCAGTTTGAGCACTCTTCGATGTAGTTTGAACATACATAAACATAACATGTAGTTTGAGCACTCTGCAATAGCACATACGGCTGCGTTTTCTAGATTGCGTACGTGATAATTGATTGATATATTTGTAGATGAAACAATGGCAAACAATAACGAAGAAATCAATAAAGATGGTAAGCGTTACTGAGTGTTATTTTAATTCAAAATATATCATAGAACAATCTACAAAACGCAGCCATATGTGCTATTATGACGTTATTGGTGAAGCACAGGACTTTGTGCCATGCACTACCAACCGACAGGTTAATATGTTCTGCTGAAACCGTTTCGTTTGTGGTGTTTTGATTGTGGTATGTAACGCCATTTTTACACCGCATCGAAGAGTGCTCAAACTGCACCTGCACTGATATAAACATAAACAAACAAACGAATGTCTATATTCAAGCCACACTTGTAATCGAGATATTCACAAACCAATCAATATGTAATTGTTTGGTCATCAGTTAAATCAATTAACTAAGCCTCATTACAATTTGATAATTATTTACATAGCGTAGTTTGCAGTAGATAATCGTTACGTTGTTCATTGATATATTGTGGTTCACAATAACACTCACTCGCACTTACCATTTTTATTGATTTCTTCGTTATTGATTGCCATTGTTTCACCTACAAATATATCAATAAATTATCATGTACGCAATCTACAAAACGCAGCCGTATGTGCTATTATGACGTTATTGGCGAAGCACAGGACTTTATGGTATGCACTACCAACCGACAGGTTAATATGTTCTGCTGAAACCATTTCGTTTGTGGTACGGAATGCCTTCTCCACATCGCAACGCAGAGTGCTCAAACTGCACCAGCACTGATATAAACATAAACAAACAAACAAAAGTCTATATTCAAGCAACACTTGTAAACAAGATATTCACAATCAAATCAGTATGCTATTGTTTGGTCATCAGTTACATCAATTAATTAAGTTGCATCACAGTTTGATAATGAATTGTATGTGCATCACAGTTTGATAATGAATTATATGTGGTATAATGTGGTTCACAATAACACTCAGTAACGCTTGTCATTGGCACTTTCTGCAATTGCCGACGTATCACTTGCGATCATACCACTAATATTTATTGTACGCAATTGGCGATCGGCTGCCATATGTGCCATTGTGGCATTATTGGTGGAGCACAAAGCGTTATGGCATGCACTACCAACCGACAGGTTAATATGTTCTGCTGAAACCGTTTCGTTTGTGGTATGTAACGCCTTCTCCACACCGCATCGCAGAGTGCTCAAACTGCACCAGCAGTGATATAAACATAAACAAACAAACGAATGTCTATATTCAACAACACTTGTAATCGAGATATTCACAAACCAATCAATATGTTATTGTTTGGTCATCAGTTACATCAACTAACTAAGCCTCATCACAGTTTGATCATTATTTACATAGCGTAGCTTGCTGTAGATAATCATTACATTGTTCTATGATATATTTCGGTTCACAATAACACTCAGTAACGCTCACCATCTTTATTGATTTCTTCGTTATTGATTGCCATTGTTTCACCTACGATCATATTAATCAATTATATTGTAGGTAATCTACAAAACGCAGCCATATGTGCTATTATGACGTTATTGGCGAAGCACAGGACTTTATGCCATGCACTACCAACCGACAGGTTAATATGTTCTGCTGTAACCGTTTCGTTTGTGGTGTTTTGATTATGGTATGTAACGCCTTCTCCACATCGCATCGCAGAGTGCTCAAACTGCACCAGCAATGATATAAACATAAACAAACAAACGAATGTCTATATTCAAGCAAGACTTGTAATCGAGATATTCACAAACCAATGAATATGTTATTGTTTGGTCATCAGTTAGATCAATTAATTAGGCCTCATCATAGTTTCATAAACATAGTCATTGCCTAGTTTGCAGTAGATAATCATTAGATTGTTCAATGGTATATTTCGGTTCACAATAACACTCAGTAATGCTTACCATCATCGCTTTCGGCATTTGCTGACATTTTACCTACGATCATATCAGTAAATTATATTGTACGCAATCTAGAAACGGCTGCCATATGTGCATTTGTGGCAATATTAGTGGAACACAGTAGGTTATGGCATGCACTACCAACCAACCGCTTAATATGTTTTGCTGAAACCGTTTCATTTGTGGTATGTAACGCCTTCTCCACATCGCATCGCAAAGTGCTCAAACTACACCAGCAGTAATATAAACAAACAAACGAATGTCTATATTCAAGCAACATATGCAATCGAGATATTCACACACCAATCAATATGTTATGGTTTGGTCATCAGTTACATCAATTTGCTAAACTGCATCAAAGTTTGATCATTATTTACATAGCTCAGTTTGCAGTAGATAATCGTTACATTGTTCAATGGTATAATGTGGTTTACAATAACACTCAGTAACGCTTACCATCTTTATTGATTTTTTCGTTATTGATTGCCATTGTTTCACCTGCAAATATATCAATAAATTATATTGTACGCAGTCTACAAAACGCAGCCATATGTGCTATTATGACGTTATTGGCGAAGCACAGGACTTTATGCCATGCACTACCAATTGACAGGTTAATATGTTCTGCTGAAACCGTTTCGTTTGTGGTGTTTTGATTATGGTATGTATTGCCTTCTCCACACCGCATCGCAGATTGCTCAAACTGCACCAGCACTGATATGAACATAAACAAACAAACGAATGTCTATATTCAAGCAAGACTTGTAATCGAGATATTCACAAACCAATCAATATGTTATTGTTTGGTCATCAGTTAAATCACTTAATCTGCATCACAGTTTGATCATTATTTACATAGCGCAGCTTGCAGTAGATAATTGTTACATTGTTCTATGATATGTTTTGGTTCACAATAACACTCAGTAACGCTTACCATCTTTATTGATTTCTTCGTTATTGATTGCCATTGTTTCACCTACAAATATATCAATCAATTATCATGTACGCAATCTACAAAACGCAACCATATGTGCTATTATGACGTTATTGGTGAAGAACAAAACTTTATGGCATGCACTACCAACCGACAGGTTAATATGTTCTGCTGAAACCGTTTCGTTTGTGGTACGGAACGACTTCTTCACATCGCATCGCAGAGTGCTCAAACTACACCGGCACTGATATAAACATAAACAAACGAATGTCTATATTCAAGCAAGACTTGTAATCAAGATATTCACAATCAAATCAATATGTTATTGTTTGGTCATCAGTTAGGTAAGTTGCATCACAGTTTGATAATGAATTACATTGCATAGCTTGCAGTAGATAATATCGTTACATTGTTCAATGGTATATTGTGGTTCACAATAACACTCAGTAACGCTTGTCATTGGCACTTTCTGCAATTGCCGACGTATCACTTGCGATCATACCACTAATATTTACTGTACGCAATTGGCGATCGGCTGCCATATGTGCATTTGTGGCATTATTGGTGGAGCACAAAGCGTTATGGCATGCACTACCAACCGACAGGTTAATATGTTCTGCTGAAACCGTTTCGTTTGTGGTGTGTAACGACTTCTCCACACCGCATCGCAGAGTGCTCAAACTGCACCAGCAGTGATATAAACATAAACAAACAAACGAATGTCTATATTCAAGCAACACTTGTAATCGAGGCATTCACAAACCAATCAATATGTTATCGTTTGGTCATCAGTTAAATCAACTAAATAAGCTGCATCACAGTTTGATAATTATTTACATAGCGCAGTTTGCAGTAGATAATCGTTACATTGCTCAATGGTATATTTCGGTTCACAATAACACTCAGTAACGCTTACCATCTTTATTGATTTTTTCGTTATTGTTTGCCATTGTTTCACCTGCAAATATATCAGTAAATTATCATGTACGCAATCTACAAAACGCAGCCGTATGTGCTATTATGACGTTACTGGCGAAGCACAGGACTTCATGGCATGCACTACCAACCGACAGGTTAATATGTTCTGCTGAAACCGTTTCGTTTGTGGTATGTATCGCTTTCTCCGCATCGCATCGCAGAGTGCTCAAACTGCACCAGCAGTAATATAAACATAAACAAACAAACGAATGTCTATATTCAAGCAAGACTTGTAATCGAGATATTCACAAACCAATCAATATGATATTGTTTGGTCATCAGTTAAATCACTTAATCTGCATCTCAGTTTGATCATTATTTACATAGCGCAGCTTGCAGTAGATAATTGTTACATTGTTCTATGATATATTTTGGTTCACAATAACACTCAGTAACGCTTACCATTTTTATTGATTTCTTCGTTATTGATTGCCATTGTTTCACCTACAAATATATCAATAAATTATCATGTACGCAATCTACAAAACGCAACCATATGTGCTATTATGACGTTATTGGTGAAGAACAAAACTTTATGGCATGCACTACCAACCGACAGGTTAATATGTTCTGCTGAAACCGTTTCGTTTGTGGTACGGAACGACTTGTTCACATCGCATCGCAGAGTGCTCAAACTGCACCGGCACTGATATAAACATAAACAAACAAACGAATGTCTATATTCAAGCAAGACTTGTAATCGAGATATTCACAAACCAATCAATATATTATTGTTTGGTCATCAGTTACATCAAATAACTAAGTTGCATCATAGTTTCATAAACATAGTCATTGCGCAGTTTGCAGTAGATAATCATTAAATTGTTCAATGGTATATTGTGGTTTATAATAACACTCAGTAACGCTTACCGTCGTCGCTTTCGGCAATTGCCGACATTTTACCTAAAATCATACAAATAAATTATATTGTATGCAATCTAGAAATGGCTGCCATATGTGCATTTGTGGCAGTATTAGTGGAACACAGTACGTTATGGCATGCACTACCAACCGACAGGTTAATATGTTCTGCTGAAACCGTTTCGTTTGTGGTATGTAACACTTTCTCCACATCGCATCGCAGAGTGCTCAAACTACACCAGCACTGATATAAACACAAACAAACAAACGAATGTCTATATTCAAGCAACATATGTAATCGAGATATTTACAAACATGTCAATATGTTATCGTTTGGTCATCAGATAAATCACTTCATCTGCATCACAGTTTCATAATTATTTACATAGCGTAGCTTGCAGTAGATAATCATTACTTTGTTCCAATATATATTTCGGTTCACAATAACACTCACTCGCGCTTACCATTTTTCTTGATTTCTTCGTTATTGTTTGCCATTGTTTCACCTACCATCATATCAATCAATTATCATGTACGCAATCTAGAAATGGCTGCCATATGTGTTTTTATGACGTTATTGGCGAAGCACAGGACCTTATGGCATGCACTACCAACCGACAGGTTAATGTGTTCTGCTGTAACCGTTCGTTTGTGGTACGGAACGACTTCTTCACATCGCATCGCAGAGTGCTCAAACTGCACCAGCACTGATATAAACATAAACAAACAAACGAATGTCTATATTCAAGCAACACTTGTACTCGAGATGTTCACAAACCAATCAATATGTTATTGTTTGGTCATCAGTTACATTTATTAACTATGCTGCATCATGGTTTCATAAACATAGTCATTGCGCAGTTTGCAGTAGATAATCATGAGATTATTCAATGGTATATTGTGGTTCACAATAACACTCAGTAACGCTTACCATTATCGCTTTCGGCATTTGCCAACATTTTACCTACGATCATACCAATAAGTTATATTGTACGCATTCTAGAAATGGCTGCCATATGTGCATTTGTGGCAATATTGATGGAACACAGTAGGTTATGACATGCACTACCAACCAACCGCTTAATATGTTTTGCTGAAACCGTTTTATTTGTGGTGTGTAACGCCTTCTCCACATCGCATCGCAGAGTGCTCAAACTACACCAGCAGTATAATAAACATAAACAAACAAACAAACTAATGTCTATATTCAAGCAGCAAATGCAATCGAGATATTCACAAACCAATCAATATGTTATCGTTTGGTCATCAGTTACATCAATTTGCTAAACTGCATCAAAGTTTGATAATTATTTATATAGCGCCGTTTGCAGTAGATAATCGTTACATTGTTCAATGGTATATTTCGGTTCACAATAACACTCAGCATCTTTATTGATTTCTTCGTTATTGTTTGCCATTGTTTCATCTACAAATATATCAATCAATTATCATGTACGCAGTCTACAAAAGGTTGCCACATGTGCTATTATGACGTTATTGGCGAAGCACTAGACTTTATGGAATGCACTACCAACCGACAGGTTAATATGTTCTGCTGAAACCGTTTCGTTTGTGGTGTTTCGATTATGGTTTGTGACGCCTTTTCCACATCGCATCGCAACGTGCTCAAACCTCACCAGCACTGATATAAACATAAACAAACAAACGAATGTCTATATTCAAGCAACTCTTGTAATCGAGATATTCACAAACCAATTAATATGTTATTGTTTGGTCATCAGTTAAATCACTTATTCTGCATCACAGTTTGATAATTATTTACATAGCGTAGCTTGCAGTACTGTAGATAATCGTTACATTGTTCAATGATATATTGTGGTTCACAATAACACTCACTCGCGCTTACCATTTTTATTGATTTCTTCGTTATTGTTTGCCATTGTTTCATCTACAAATATATCAATAAATTATCATGTCCGCAATCTACAAAACGCAGCCATATGTGCTATTATGACGTTATTGGCGAAGCACAAAACTTTATGGCATGCACTACCAACCGACAGGTTAATATGTTTTGCTGAAACCGTTTCGTTTGTGGTGTTTTGATTGTGGTATGTAACGCCTTCTCCACACTGCATTGCAGAGTGCTCAAACTGCACCAGCACTGATATAAACATAAACAAACAAACGAATGTCTACATTCAACAACACTTGTAAACAAGATATTCACAAACCAATCAATATGTTATTGTTTGGTCATCAGTTACATCAATTAACTAAGCCTCATCACTATTTGATAATTATTTACATAGCGTAGCTTGCAGTAGATAATCATTACAATGTTCTATGATATATTGTGGTTCACAGTAACACCCAGTAATTCTTACCATCTTTATTGATTTCTTCGTTATTGATTGCCATTGTTTCACCTACAAATATATCAATCAATTATCCTGTACGCAATCTACAAAACGCAGCCATATGTCCTATTATGACGTTATTGGCGAAACACAGGACTTTATGCCATGCATTACCAACCGACAGGTTATTATGTTCTGCTGAAACCGTTTTGTTTGTGGTACGGAACGACTTCTTCACATCGCATCTCAGAGTGCTCAAACTGCACCAGCACTGATATAAACATAAACAAACGAATGTCTATAATCATGCAACACCTGTAATCGAGATATTCACAAACCAATCAATATGTTATTGTTTGGTCATCAGTTACATCATTTAACTAAGCCTTATCATGGTTTCATAAACATAGTCATTGCGCAGTTTGCAGTAGATAATCATAAATTGTTCAATGGTATATTGTGGTTCACAATAACACTCAGTAACGCTTACCGTCGTCGCTTTCGGCAATTGCCGACATTTTACCTACGATCATACTAATAAATTATATAGTACGCAATCTAAAAATGGCTGCCATATGTGCATTTGTGGCAATATTAGTGGAACGCAGTACGTTATGGCATGCACTACCAACCAACTGCTTAATATGTTTTGCTGAAACAGTTTCGTTTGTGGTATGTAACGCCTTCTCCACATCGCATCTCAGAGTGCTCAAACTACACCAGCAATAATATAAACAAGCAAACGAATGTCTATATTCAAGCAACACTTGTAATCGAGATATTGACAAACCAATCAATATGTTATCGTTTGGTCATCAGTTACATCAATTTGCTAAACTGCATCACAGTTTGATCAATATTTACATAGCTCAGTTTGCAGTAGATAATCGTTACATTGTTCAATGGTAAAATGTGGTTTACAATAACACTCAGTAACGCTTACCATCTTTATTGATTTTTTCGTTATTGTTTGCCATTGTTTCACCTACAAATATATCAGTAAATTGAAAGATACGCAATCTACAAAACGCAGCCGTATGTGCTATTATGACGTTATTGGCGAAGCACAGGACTTTATGCCATGCACTACCAACCGACAGGTTAATATGTTCTGCTGAAACCGTTTCGTTTGTGGTGTTTTGATTATGGTATGTAACGCCTTCTCCATATCGTATCGCAGAGTGCTCAAATTACACCAGCACTGGTATAAACATAAACAAACAAACGAATGTCTATATTCAAGCAACACTTGTAATTGAGATATTCACAAACCAATCAATATGTTATTGTTTGGTCATCAGATAAATCACTTCATCTGCATCACAGTTTCAAAACTATTTACATAGCGTAGCTTGGAGTACTGTGGATAATCGTTACGTTGTTCAATGACATATTGTGGTTCACAATAACACTCACTCGCACTTACCATTTTTATTGATTTCTTCGTTATTGTTTGCCATTGTTTCATCTACAAATATATCAATCAATTATCATGTACGCAATCTACACAACGCAGCCATATGTGCTATTATGACGTTATTGGCGAAGGACAGGACCTTATGCCATGCACTACCAACCGACAGGTTAATGTGTTCTGCTGTAATCGTTCGTTTGTGGTACGGAACGACTTCTTCACATCGCATCTCAGAGTGCTCAAACTGCACCAGCACTGATATAAACATAAACAAACAAACGAATGTCTATATTCAACAACACTTGTAATTGAGATATTCACAAACCAATCAATATGTTATTGTTTGGTTATCAGTTACATCAATTAACTAAGCCCCATCATAGTTTCATAAACATAGTCATTGCGTAGTTTGCAGTAGATAATCATTAGATTGTTCAATGGTATATTTCGGTTCACAATAACACTCAGTAACGCTTACCATCTTTATTGATTTCTTCGTTATTGTTTGCTATTGTTTCACCTGCAAATATATCAATAAGTTATATTGTACGCAATCTACAAAACGCAGCCATGTGTGCTATTATGACGTTATTGGCGAAGCACAGGACTTTATGCCATGCACTACCAACCGACAGGTTAATATGTTCTGCTGAAACCGTTTCGTTTGTGGTGTTTTGATTATGGTATGTATTGCCTTCTCCACATCGCATCGCAGAGTGCTCAAACACACCGGCAGTGGTATAAACATAAACAAACAAACGAATGTTTATATTCAAGCAACACTTGTAATGGAGATATTTACAAACATGTCAATATGTTATTGTTTGGTCATCAAATAAATGACTTAATCTGCATCACAGTTTGATAATTATTTACATAGCGTAGCTTGCAGTAAATAATCATTACTTTGTTCTACTATATAGTTCGATTCACAATAACACTCACTCGCGCTTACCATTTTTATTGATTTCTTCGTTATTGATTGTCATTGTTTCATTTTCCATTATATCAATCAATTATCATGTACGCAATCTAGAAGTGGCTGCCATATGTGCTATTATGACGTTATTGGCGAAGCACAGGACCTTATGGCATGCACTACCAACCGACAGGTTAATGTGTTCTGCTGTAACCGTTCGTTTGTGGTACGGAACGACTTCTTCACATCGCATCGCAGAGTGCTCAAACTACACCGGCACTGATATAAACATAAACAAACAAACGAATGTCTATATTCATGCAACACTTGTAATCGAGAAATTCACAAACCAATCAATATGTTATTGTTTGGTCATCAGTTACATCTATTAACTATGCTGCATCATGGTTTCATAAACATAGTCATTGCGCAGTTTGCAGTAGATAATCATTAGATTGTTCAATGGTATATTGTGGTTCACAATAACACTCAGTAACGCTTACCGTCATCGCTTTCGGCATTTGCCAACATTTTACCTACGATCATACCAATAAAATATATTGTACGCATTCTAGAAATGGCTGCCATATGTGCATTTGTGGCAATATTGGTGGAACACAGTAGGTTATGGCATGCACTACCAACCGACCGCTTAATATGTTTTGCTGAAACCGTTTTATTTGTGGTATGTAACGCCTTCTCCACATCGCATCGCAGAGTGCTCAAACTACACCAGCAGTAATATAAACATAAACAAACAAACAAACGATTGTCTATATTCAAGCAACAAATGCAATCGAGATATTCAAACACCATTCAATATGTTATTGTTTGGTCATCAGTTACATCAATTTGCTAAACTGCATCAAAGTTTGATAATTATTTATATAGCGCCGTTTGCAGTAGATAATCGTTACATTGTTCAATGGTATATTTCGGTTCACAATAAAACTCACCATCTTTATTGATTTCTTCGTTATTGTTTTCCATTGTTTCATTTACAAATATATCAATAAATTATCATGTACGCAGTCTACAAAAGGCTGCCACATGTGCTATTATGACGTTATTGGCGAAGCACTAGACTTGATGGAATGCACTACCAACCGACAGGTTAATATGTTGTGCTGAAACCGTTTCGTTTGTGGTGTTTCGATTATGGTATGTTACGCCTTTTCCACATCGCATCGCAGATTGCTCAAACTGCACCAGCACTGATATAAACATAAACAAACAAACGAATGTCTATATTCAAGCAACACTTGTAATCGAGATATTCACAAACCAATTAATATGTTATTGTTTGGTCATCAGTTAAATCACTTATTCTGCATCACAGTTTGATAATTATTTACATAGCGTAGCTTGCAGTACTGTAGTTAATCGTTACATTGTTCAATGATATATTGTGGTTCACAATAACACTCACTCGCGCTTACCATTTTTATTGATTTCTTCGTTATTGATTGCCATTGTTTCATCTACAAATATATCAATAAATTATCCTGTACGCAATCTACAAAACGCAGCCATATGTGCTATTATGACGTTATTGGCGAAGCACAGGACCTTATGGCATGCACTACCAACCGACAGGTTAATATGTTTTGCTGAAACCGTTTCGTTTGTGGTGTTTTGATTGTGGTATGTAACGCCTTCTCCACACTGCATTGCAGAGTGTTCAAACTGCACCAGCACTGATATAAACATAAACAAACAAACGAATGTCTATATTCAACAACACTTGTAAACGAGATATTCACAAACCAATCAATATGTTATTGTTTGGTCATCAGTTACATCAATTAACTAAGCCTCATCACTATTTGATAATTATTTACATAGCGTAGCTTGCAGTAGTTAATCATTACAATGTTCTATGATATATTGTGGTTCACAATAACACTCAGTAACGCTTACCATCTTTATTGATTTCTTCGTTATTGTTTGCCATTCTTTCACCTACAAATATATCAACAAATTATATTGTACGCAATCTACAAAACGCAGCCATATGTGCTATTGTGACGTTATTGGCGAAACACAGGACTTTATGCCATGCACTACCAACCGACAGGTTAATATGTTCTGCTGAAACCATTTCGTTTGTGGTACGGAACGACTTCTTCACATCGCATCTCAGAGTACTCAAACTGCACCAGCATTGATATAAACATAAACAAACGAATGTCTATAATCATGCAACACCTGTAGTAGTAGTAGTAGTTATTCAGTTTTTATCCGGTGTTTTCCCTTTAGCAGAGATGGCCGGATTTACCCCATTCCTTCTGCAATTTTACGCACTCCGTCCCTCCACTTGTCTCGTCTCAGGGCATCTTTCTTCTTCAAACCAATCTTCTCTGTCTCCTCTTCCACTTGCTTCTTCCAGGTCTTCTTCGGTCGTCCTCGCTTTCTCTTGCCAGTCACTTCAAGATTCAGAGCAACCCTCAAAACACTATCGTCATCCCTCCTCAGTACATGTCCATACCATCTAACTCCATTCGCTGTTGCTAACCGGTCTATTGTTTCCTTCAACCCTAACATATCCATCTGTTCTTCAGTCGTCTTTCTGTCTACCACTTTCTGACCGCACATGGCTCTCACCATAGCTCTCTCTGTTCTTCTCAAAATCGCTTTTTCATTTTCTTTGAGACACCATGTCTCACTTCCATACAGTATTGCTGATCTTACGCAACAACAATAAACTTTACCTTTCATCTTCAGAGGGAACCTATTTCCAAGCAACAACTCTCCACATTTCCTGAATCTTACCCAACCGATTCTTACTCTTGCTGTGACTGCCGCTTCACAACCACCACTAGCATTCAGTCTGTCTCCCAAATAACAAAATCCATTCACTGTCTCCACTTCATCGCACAACTTCTCGATCGAATCCATCGTCCCTTCCATTATTCCTTTACATTTCAAGCAAACAAAATGCATTGCCAACCTAGCGGTAACTCTCTTCATTTTTGCACATTTGCCATGAACCCAGTTTTCACATTTTGTGCACAACACTGAGTTAGCCATGACTCTCCTTCCACAAACTCCACATGGATCTATCTTGCTTTTGTATAGTTCGCCTTCTGACCCGCTTACCATCATTTTTGTTTTTCTGGTGTTGACCTTTAAACCTTTACTTTCCAGTGCATTCTTCCAATTCCAAAACCTTTCCTTCAAGTCTTCCATGTCTTCACTCATGATAACAAGGTCATCTGCATATAGTAATTCGTTAACCACACCCCTTCTTGCATTTTCAGTAACAACGTCCACCACTATTGCAAACAATAGTGGCGACAGCACAGATCCTTGATGTACACCAACATTTACTTCGAATTCCTCTGAATATGCAGATCCCACCCTCACTCTTGTCTTTGCACCATCATACAGGCTCATAACTGCCCGAACTATTACTTCTGATAGACCCTTCTTTCTCATGGCCCATTCCATCACTTTTCTCGGCACTCTATCAAAAGCTTTTTCCATGTCAACAAAACACATATACAACTTCTTGTCCTTCTTTTGATATTCTTCCTGCATTCGTCTCACAATAAATACCGCATCCACTGTTCCTTTTCCTGGCATAAATCCAAACTGCATTTCATTCAAATCGACTAGTGTTCGTATTCGCCTCTCTAGGACTCTTTCAACAATTTTCATGGCATGTTCTAGCAGTTTCACTCCTCTGTATGATCCGCAGCTCATCACATCACCCTTTCCTTTAAAGATAGGTACAATCACACTTGTTTTCCACTCATCAGGCATTCCTCTATCATCCAATACACGCTGGCACAGTTCCATCATCACTTTAACCCCGATTTCGCCACTTGCAACTATCATCTCCACACTTACTTCAGATGGTCCGGTTGCCTTTCCTGATTTCATCCTTTGCATTGCCTCCACAATTTCATTACGAGCCACTTTTTCCACTGGTCCTTCTACTACATCAGTTTCCACCATGTGGTCCCATTCGTTTTCTTCATTCATGATCTTTTCCATATGTTCCTTCCAAATTTTTGCCCGGTCTTCTTCAATAAAACCCAATCGTCCGTCTCCTCCTCTCAAGCACCTTCCTCCTTCCACATCCTTCCCTTCCTTTTTTATTCTTCTAAGGAAGTAGAAAACACTATTAGAATTATGATATAAATTATTCAACTCCTGATTAGCTTCCTTTCTCATAGCTCTAGCAACAATTTTCCTTGTTTGATTTCTTATACGTTTGTATTGAGTTTTATTTTCTTCTGATGGGAACCTGCATAGCTCTTTAAATGCCGCCTTCTTTCTTGCAATGGTATCCTTGACCTCTTCATTCCACCACCACATGTCTCCTTGATCTCTCCTAGACTTCTTCTTTCCACACACTTCGTCACAAGCCTTTAGAACACCATCCTTAAAAGTTTTCCACAAATCAGGTGCATCTGCATTCACTAGTTCTTTTACTCTTTTTTCAAATCTCACTCTTGTTCGGTTTTCATTCAACTTCCAAATCTTTCTTCTTATGATTCGTTCCTTTCTCACACCCTGTTTTAGAACCTTTTTATCTAGATCTGCGACCACCAGCCTGTGCTGAAGTTCCCATGGAATCACTTTTACATCCCTGATATACTTTCTATATTTTTCCCCCACAAGCACAAAATCAATTTCTGTTTCACACCCACCGCCACTATAAGTAATTTTCCTTTTGTCTGTCTTTTTAAACCAAGTATTTGCCACGCACAGCTCTCTTTCATCACAGAACTCCAGCAATCTTCTTCCTTCTGCATTTCTTTTCCCAACACCATTCCCCCCGTGAACACCTTCAAAACCTTCAGCACATTTCCCCACATGTCCATTGAAATCCCCCAAAGAAACAATGATTTCACTACAACTTCCCAAGTCCCACTCACTCCCCATTTCATCATAAAAACGAACTTTCTCTGCATCTGGTCTTCCACTTTGTGGCCCATACGCACATATTACGCGCATCACCTCCCTACCTAGAGTTAGCACAATCACGATTACTCTGTCACTTTTTCTTCTAACTTCCACAACGTTTCCGGATATTTCCTCTTTCACCAAAATTCCAACCCCTCCAAATCCTGCATCATTTCCTGACCACCACATTTTATACCTTCGTCCCGAAGCACCCACAAAACGAGCTCCTTGGCCTTTCCATCTTACTTCCTGGATGCAACACACATCAACTTTTCTCTTCCTCAGTTCTTCACACACTTCCGTTTTCCTTCCACAAAGACTTCCCACATTTAATGTTCCAAATCTTATCCCATGACAATCAGATTTTAACCCGGAGATTCTTCGCACCCCCTGCCCATTTAAGAGCTGCCGGGGACTGGGGGCCATTTGTATATTTTTTCTGGTCATGGGGATTTACTGGAGCAAAATTCTTCTACAGGGAGCATGCCCTTGCTTACCCCCAACCTCAGTTTTTTGACATGAGTGGTCCAACCAAGCAATTAAGCTGGCAACCCCACCATTAACAGTTAGACTGCAATTGGTAGGTACCCAATAGTCGCCTCTTACGACATGCTGGGTAAACAGCTTCACTATTCTGATAACCGGTGAAGCACCTGTAATCGAGATATTCACAAACCAATCAATATGTTATTGTTTGGTTACAGTTAAATCAATTAACTAGGCCTCATGATGGTTTCCTAAACATAGTCATTGCGCAGTTTGCAGTAGATAATCATGAGATTGTTCAATGGTATATTGTGGTTCACAATAACACTCAGTAACGCTTACCGTCGTCGCTTTCGGCAATTGCCGACATTTTACCTACGATCATACTAATAAATTATATAGTACGCAATCTAGAAATGGCTGCCATATGTGCATTTGTTACAGTATTAGTGGAACGCAGTACGTTATGGCATGCACTACCAACCGACCGCTTAATATGTTTTGCTGAAACCGTTTCATTTGTGGTATGTAACGCCTTCTCCACATCGCATCTCAGAGTGCTCAAACTACACCAGCAGTAATATAAACAAACAAACGAATGTTTATATTCAAGCAACACTTGTAATCGAGATATTCACAAACCAATCAATATGTTATTGTTTGGTCATCAGTTACATCAATTTGCTAAACTGCATCAAAGTTTGATCATTATTTACATAGCTCAGTTTGCAGTAGATAATCGTTACATTGTTCAATGGTATAATGTGGTTTACTATAACACTCAGTAACGCTTACCATCTTTATTGATTTTTTCGTTATTGATTGCCATTGTTTCACCTACAAATATATCAGTGAATTGAAAGATATGCAATCTACAAAACGCAGCCGTATGTGCTGTTATCACCTTATTGGCGAAGCACAGGACTTTGTGCCATGCACTACCAATTGACAGGTTAATATGTTCTGCTGAAACCGTTTTGTTTGTGGTGTTTTGATTATGGCATGTAACGCCACTCTTACACCGCATTGCAGAGTGCTCAAACTGCACCTGCACTGATATAAACATAAACAAACAAACGAATGTCTATATTCAAGCAACACTTGTAATCGAGATATTCACAAACCAATCAATATGTTATTGTTTGGTCATCAGTTAAATCACTTAATCCGCATCACAGTTTGATCATTATTTACATAGCGTAGCTTGCAGTAGATAATCGTTACATTGTTCTATGATATATTTTGGTTCACAATAACACTCAGTAACGCTTACCATTTTTATTGATTTTTTCGTTATTGTTTGCCATTGTTTCATCTACAAATATATCAATAAATTATATTGTATGCAATCTACAAAACGCAACCATGTGTGCTATTATGACGTTATTGGCGAAGCACAGGACTTTATGGCATGCACTACCAACCGACAGGTTAATATGTTCTCCTGAAACCGTTTCGTTTGTGGTACGGAACGCCTTTTCTACATCGCTTTGCAAAGTGCTCAAACTGCACCAGCAGTGATATAAACATAAACAAACAAACGAATGTCTATATTCAAGCAAGACTTGTAATCGAGATATTCACAATCAAATCAATATGTTATTGTTTGGTCATCAGTTACGTCAATTAATTAAGTTGGATCACAGTTTGATAATGAATTACATTGCGCAGCTTGCGGTAGATAATCGTTACATTGTTCAATGGTATATTGTGGTTCACAATAACATTCATTAACGCTTGTCATTGGCACTTTCTGCAATTGCCGACGTATCACTTGCGATCATACCACTAATATTTACTGTACGCAATTGGCGATCGGCTGCCATATGTGCATTATTGGTGGAACACAGAGCGTTATGGCATGCACTACCAACCGACAGGTTAATATGTTCTGCTGAAACCGTTTCGTTTGTGGTATGTATCGCTTTCTCCGCATCGCATCGCAGAGTGCTCAAACTGCACCAGCAATGATATAAACATAAACAAACAAACAAATGTCTATATTCAAGCAACACTTGTAATCGAGATATTCACAAACAAATCAATATGTTATTGTTTGGTCATCAGTTAAATCCACTAATTATTTCTTTTGTTTCCGAGTGAATAGCGAAAAAAATGTCGGTAAGGTGGCAGAGCGAAAAACTGTCATAATCAATCATAATTAAACATATTTAATCATCATAAAATACTCTAAGTTTGTTTGTACATCATTACTCATTTGTGTATTTCTACATTAAGTGTTATATATGGTTGAAATCTAAATTTCTTGAGGATTTCAAATGTAATACAAACAAAAAGAAATTTTTTTTTGAATATGTAAATTTCATGCAAACAAACCCCCTCAACTAGGGCTGAGCTGTCTTCGAAATTAAAGTAGTACCCTCACCTGAAAGATCACTACAGATTTTATTTTTTACCAATTTCTTTAGAAATGATCGCTAGATGATTCTAAGGAAATAAGCTTTCAAGGTACATCACTCAAGACTTACTTAGGAGCCTAGGTTTTCTACAATTTGCAATTTTCTGAGGCACATGACCTTTTTTTTGACCGGTACCGATCGGTACAAAATCTTGGTAGTTAAATTTGGTACCTAAAATATGATCAGTTATTATCTGCTAGAGGTCAGCCTAAACCATGTAACATTAAGTATTTTTGAAAAGGAATTTCTTCAAGATTCAGAAAACATCAAGTTTAAATAAAATATGCTGTCACTGACCATGAAGCAGAAGCTATGTTACACCCTTCCCATTTCTTGAGAAACAAGGGGAATACAGCAAACTTTGATTTAGAGAAGCCAAACTTGTGCTAGCTGTCAAACTTGTATTTCGCTTCTGGTCTCCTTGGAAACTTGATGCGAAATGACGACTTTACTGGTGAAATATTTGCAATTTTTTTATGGGGTGTAGTGTTTCTAAAAATTATAATTTAATAAAGGTAAGTCAAAAAATTTTGGGGGGTTTAAACTGATATCATGTACAGTACTCAATTTTGATCAGTAATAATCATATACCACTTAGTCTAAACTATTTAAAGTTATATATTGCTGGAAAGCAAATTTTTTAAGCTTTCAAATGTAACTGGTATTTAGCAACATATCATATTTTAACGCACTAAATTTACTTTTATCTACTTATCACTCAAATTTGTTTTGGGGGATTTTGAGACCCCTAAGAAATTTGGAAATTCAAAAACGTAAAACTTATTATTATCGCTTGAAATTTTGTCAGATGATGCCCCAAAAGAGTAGTTTTCAGACTGTGTTAATGATAAAAGGTTTGGTTTTGTGGTAAAGATGTAATCTCAATTTGATTTTAGCATAGTTGGCACGTGCTGAGAGTTTGGTAGATTTTGTGGTCTGCAACTGGGTTCTTGATCTTTTTAACTTTTTTTGCGTATAAAAATTTAGGAATTAGGGCACAAATTATACATCTTCCGATGCGTAAAAAAAAAGCGTGATCTTTTGAAACTTATGAAAATCGGATGAAAAATAAAGTCACAAATCGATTTTTTAGTAAACTAATTTTGTAACTCAATTTGAAAAAATTTGAGGAAAACACGAGATCATCAATCGATGATCGCGGGAGCGAAAGAGTTAAGCTGCATCAAAGTTTGATCATTATTTACATAACGCAGCTTGCTGTAGATAATCGTTACATTGTTCTATGATATATTTTGAATTAAAATAACACAATAACGAAGAAATCAATAAAGATGGTAAGCGTTACTACGTGATATTGTAAACCAAAATATAAAATTGAACCATGTAACGATTATCTACTGCAAGCTGCGCTATGTAAATAATGTAGTTTGAGCACTCTGCAATATCATTGAACAACGTAACGATTATCTACTGCAAGCTACGCTATGTAAATAATTATCAAACTGTGATGAGGCTTAGTTAATTGATTCAACTGATGACCAAACAATTACATATTGATTGGTTTGTGAATATCTCGATTACAAGTGTGGCTTGAATATATACATTCGTTTGTTTGTTTATGTTTATATCAGTGCAAGTGCAGTTTGAGCACTCTTCGATGTAGTTTGAACATACATAAACATAACATGTAGTTTGAGCACTCTGCAATAGCACATACGGCTGCGTTTTCTAGATTGCGTACGTGATAATTGATTGATATATTTGTAGATGAAACAATGGCAAACAATAACGAAGAAATCAATAAAGATGGTAAGCGTTACTGAGTGTTATTTTAATTCAAAATATATCATAGAACAATCTACAAAACGCAGCCATATGTGCTATTATGACGTTATTGGTGAAGCACAGGACTTTGTGCCATGCACTACCAACCGACAGGTTAATATGTTCTGCTGAAACCGTTTCGTTTGTGGTGTTTTGATTGTGGTATGTAACGCCATTTTTACACCGCATCGAAGAGTGCTCAAACTGCACCTGCACTGATATAAACATAAACAAACAAACGAATGTCTATATTCAAGCCACACTTGTAATCGAGATATTCACAAACCAATCAATATGTAATTGTTTGGTCATCAGTTAAATCAATTAACTAAGCCTCATTACAATTTGATAATTATTTACATAGCGTAGTTTGCAGTAGATAATCGTTACGTTGTTCATTGATATATTGTGGTTCACAATAACACTCACTCGCACTTACCATTTTTATTGATTTCTTCGTTATTGATTGCCATTGTTTCACCTACAAATATATCAATAAATTATCATGTACGCAATCTACAAAACGCAGCCGTATGTGCTATTATGACGTTATTGGCGAAGCACAGGACTTTATGGTATGCACTACCAACCGACAGGTTAATATGTTCTGCTGAAACCATTTCGTTTGTGGTACGGAATGCCTTCTCCACATCGCAACGCAGAGTGCTCAAACTGCACCAGCACTGATATAAACATAAACAAACAAACAAAAGTCTATATTCAAGCAACACTTGTAAACAAGATATTCACAATCAAATCAGTATGCTATTGTTTGGTCATCAGTTACATCAATTAATTAAGTTGCATCACAGTTTGATAATGAATTGTATGTGCATCACAGTTTGATAATGAATTATATGTGGTATAATGTGGTTCACAATAACACTCAGTAACGCTTGTCATTGGCACTTTCTGCAATTGCCGACGTATCACTTGCGATCATACCACTAATATTTATTGTACGCAATTGGCGATCGGCTGCCATATGTGCCATTGTGGCATTATTGGTGGAGCACAAAGCGTTATGGCATGCACTACCAACCGACAGGTTAATATGTTCTGCTGAAACCGTTTCGTTTGTGGTATGTAACGCCTTCTCCACACCGCATCGCAGAGTGCTCAAACTGCACCAGCAGTGATATAAACATAAACAAACAAACGAATGTCTATATTCAACAACACTTGTAATCGAGATATTCACAAACCAATCAATATGTTATTGTTTGGTCATCAGTTACATCAACTAACTAAGCCTCATCACAGTTTGATCATTATTTACATAGCGTAGCTTGCTGTAGATAATCATTACATTGTTCTATGATATATTTCGGTTCACAATAACACTCAGTAACGCTCACCATCTTTATTGATTTCTTCGTTATTGATTGCCATTGTTTCACCTACGATCATATTAATCAATTATATTGTAGGTAATCTACAAAACGCAGCCATATGTGCTATTATGACGTTATTGGCGAAGCACAGGACTTTATGCCATGCACTACCAACCGACAGGTTAATATGTTCTGCTGTAACCGTTTCGTTTGTGGTATTTTGATTATGGTATGTAACGCCTTCTCCACATCGCATCGCAGAGTGCTCAAACTGCACCAGCAATGATATAAACATAAACAAACAAACGAATGTCTATATTCAAGCAAGACTTGTAATCGAGATATTCACAAACCAATGAATATGTTATTGTTTGGTCATCAGTTAGATCAATTAATTAGGCCTCATCATAGTTTCATAAACATAGTCATTGCCTAGTTTGCAGTAGATAATCATTAGATTGTTCAATGGTATATTTCGGTTCACAATAACACTCAGTAATGCTTACCATCATCGCTTTCGGCATTTGCTGACATTTTACCTACGATCATATCAGTAAATTATATTGTACGCAATCTAGAAACGGCTGCCATATGTGCATTTGTGGCAATATTAGTGGAACACAGTAGGTTATGGCATGCACTACCAACCAACCGCTTAATATGTTTTGCTGAAACCGTTTCATTTGTGGTATGTAACGCCTTCTCCACATCGCATCGCAAAGTGCTCAAACTCCACCAGCAGTAATATAAACAAACAAACGAATGTCTATATTCAAGCAACATATGCAATCGAGATATTCACACACCAATCAATATGTTATGGTTTGGTCATCAGTTACATCAATTTGCTAAACTGCATCAAAGTTTGATCATTATTTACATAGCTCAGTTTGCAGTAGATAATCGTTACATTGTTCAATGGTATAATGTGGTTTACAATAACACTCAGTAACGCTTACCATCTTTATTGATTTTTTCGTTATTGATTGCCATTGTTTCACCTGCAAATATATCAATAAATTATATTGTACGCAGTCTACAAAACGCAGCCATATGTGCTATTATGACGTTATTGGCGAAGCACAGGACTTTATGCCATGCACTACCAATTGACAGGTTAATATGTTCTGCTGAAACCGTTTCGTTTGTGGTGTTTTGATTATGGTATGTATTGCCTTCTCCACACCGCATCGCAGATTGCTCAAACTGCACCAGCACTGATATGAACATAAACAAACAAACGAATGTCTATATTCAAGCAAGACTTGTAATCGAGATATTCACAAACCAATCAATATGTTATTGTTTGGTCATCAGTTAAATCACTTATGCTGCATCACAGTTTGATCATTATTTACATAGCGCAGCTTGCAGTAGATAATTGTTACATTGTTCTATGATATGTTTTGGTTCACAATAACACTCAGTAACGCTTACCATCTTTATTGATTTCTTCGTTATTGATTGCCATTGTTTCACCTACAAATATATCAATCAATTATCATGTACGCAATCTACAAAACGCAACCATATGTGCTATTATGACGTTATTGGTGAAGAACAAAACTTTATGGCATGCACTACCAACCGACAGGTTAATATGTTCTGCTGAAACCGTTTCGTTTGTGGTACGGAACGACTTGTTCACATCGCATCGCAGAGTGCTCAAACTACACCGGCACTGATATAAACATAAACAAACGAATGTCTATATTCAAGCAAGACTTGTAATCAAGATATTCACAATCAAATCAATATGTTATTGTTTGGTCATCAGTTAGGTAAGTTGCATCACAGTTTGATAATGAATTACATTGCATAGCTTGCAGTAGATAATATCGTTACATTGTTCAATGGTATATTGTGGTTCACAATAACACTCAGTAACGCTTGTCATTGGCACTTTCTGCAATTGCCGACGTATCACTTGCGATCATACCACTAATATTTACTGTACGCAATTGGCGATCGGCTGCCATATGTGCATTTGTGGCATTATTGGTGGAGCACAAAGCGTTATGGCATGCACTACCAACCGACAGGTTAATATGTTCTGCTGAAACCGTTTCGTTTGTGGTGTGTAACGACTTCTCCACACCGCATCGCAGAGTGCTCAAACTGCACCAGCAGTGATATAAACATAAACAAACAAACGAATGTCTATATTCAAGCAACACTTGTAATCGAGGCATTCACAAACCAATCAATATGTTATCGTTTGGTCATCAGTTAAATCAACTAAATAAGCTGCATCACAGTTTGATAATTATTTACATAGCGCAGTTTGCAGTAGATAATCGTTACATTGCTCAATGGTATATTTCGGTTCACAATAACACTCAGTAACGCTTACCATCTTTATTGATTTTTTCGTTATTGTTTGCCATTGTTTCACCTGCAAATATATCAGTAAATTATCATGTACGCAATCTACAAAACGCAGCCGTATGTGCTATTATGACGTTACTGGCGAAGCACAGGACTTCATGGCATGCACTACCAACCGACAGGTTAATATGTTCTGCTGAAACCGTTTCGTTTGTGGTATGTATCGCTTTCTCCGCATCGCATCGCAGAGTGCTCAAACTGCACCAGCAGTAATATAAACATAAACAAACAAACGAATGTCTATATTCAAGCAAGACTTGTAATCGAGATATTCACAAACCAATCAATATGATATTGTTTGGTCATCAGTTAAATCACTTAATCTGCATCTCAGTTTGATCATTATTTACATAGCGCAGTTTGCAGTAGATAATTGTTACATTGTTCTATGATATATTTTGGTTCACAATAACACTCAGTAACGCTTACCATTTTTATTGATTTCTTCGTTATTGATTGCCATTGTTTCACCTACAAATATATCAATCAATTATCATGTACGCAATCTACAAAACGCAACCATATGTGCTATTATGACGTTATTGGTGAAGAACAAAACTTTATGGCATGCACTACCAACCGACAGGTTAATATGTTCTGCTGAAACCGTTTCGTTTGTGGTACGGAACGACTTGTTCACATCGCATCGCAGAGTGCTCAAACTGCACCGGCACTGATATAAACATAAACAAACAAACGAATGTCTATATTCAAGCAAGACTTGTAATCGAGATATTCACAATCAAATCAATATGTTATTGTTTGGTCATCAGTTAGGTAAGTTGCATCACAGTTTGATAATGAATTACATTGCATAGCTTGCAGTAGATAATATCGTTACATTGTTCAATGGTATATTGTGGTTCACAATAACACTCAGTAACGCTTGTCATTGGCACTTTCTGCAATTGCCGACGTATCACTTGCGATCATACCACTAATATTTACTGTACGCAATTGGCGATCGGCTGCCATATGTGCATTTGTGGCATTATTGGTGGAGCACAAAGCGTTATGGCATGCACTACCAACCGACAGGTTAATATGTTCTGCTGAAACCGTTTCGTTTGTGGTGTGTAACGACTTCTCCACACCGCATCGCAGAGTGCTCAAACTGCACCAGCAGTGATATAAACATAAACAAACAAACGAATGTCTATATTCAAGCAACACTTGTAATCGAGGCATTCACAAACCAATCAATATGTTATCGTTTGGTCATCAGTTAAATCAACTAATTAAGCTGCATCACAGTTTGATAATTATTTACATAGCGCAGTTTGCAGTAGATAATCGTTACATTGCTCAATGGTATATTTCGGTTCACAATAACACTCAGTAACGCTTACCATCTTTATTGATTTTTTCGTTATTGTTTGCCATTGTTTCACCTACAAATATATCAATAAATTATCATGTACGCAATCTACAAAACGCAGCCGTATGTGCTATTATGACGTTATTGGCGAAGCACAGGACTTCATGGCATGCACTACCAACCGACAGGTTAATATGTTCTGCTGAAACCGTTTCGTTTGTGGTATGTATCGCTTTTTCCACATCGCATCGCAGAGTGCTCAAACTGCACTAGCAGTAATATAAACATAAACAAACAAACGAATGTCTATATTCAAGCAAGACTTGTAATTGAGATATTCACAAACCAATCAATATGATATTGTTTGGTCATCAGTTAAATCACTTAATCTGCATCTCAGTTTGATCATTATTTACATTGCGCAGCTTGCAGTAGATAATTGTTACATTGTTCTATGATATATTTTGGTTCACAATAACACTCAGTAACGCTTACCATTTTTATTGATTTCTTCGTTATTGTTTGCCATTGTTTCACTTACGATCATATTAATCAATTATATTGTAGGTAATCTACAAAACGCAGCCATATGTGCTATTATGACGTTATTGGCGAAGCACAGGACTTTATGCCATGCACTACCAACCGACAGGTTAATATGTTCTGCTGTAACCGTTTCGTTTGTGGTGTTTTGATTATGGTATGTAACGCCTTCTCCACATCGCATCGCAGAGTGCTCAAACTGCACCAGCAATGATATAAACATAAACAAACAAACGAATGTCTATATTCAAGCAAGACTTGTAATCGAGATATTCACAAACAAATCAATATGTTATTGTTTGGTCATCAGTTAGATCAATTAATTAGGCCTCATCATAGTTTCATAAACATAGTCATTGCCTAGTTTGCAGTAGATAATCATTAGATTGTTCAATGGTATATTTCGGTTCACAATAACACTCAGTAATGCTTACCATCATCGCTTTCGGCATTTGCCGACATTTTACCTACGATCATATCGATAAATTATATTGTACGCAATCTAGAAACGGCTGCCATATGTGCATTTGTGGCAATATTAGTGGAACACAGTAGGTTATGGCATGCACTACCAACCGACCGCTTAATATGTTTTGCTGAAACCGCTTCATTTGTGGTATGTAACGCCTTCTCCACATCGCATCGCAAAGTGCTCAAGCTACACCAGCAGTAATATAAACAAACAAACGAATGTCTATATTCAAGCAACATATGCAATCGAGATATTCACACACCAATCAATATGTTATCGTTTGGTCATCAGTTACATCAATTTGCTAAACTGCATCAAAGTTTGATCATTATTTACATAGCTCAGTTTGCAGTAGATAATCGTTACATTGTTCAATGGTATAATGTGGTTTACAATAACACTCAGTAACGCTTACCATCTTTATTGATTTTTTCGTTATTGTTTGCCATTGTTTCACCTGCAAATATATCAATAAATTATATTGTACGCAGTCTACAAAACGCAGCCATATGTGCTATTGCGACGTTATTGGCGAAGCACAGGACTTTATGCCATGCACTACCAATTGACAGGTTAATATGTTCTGCTGAAACCGTTTCGTTTGTGGTGTTTTGATTATGGTATGTATTGCCTTCTCCACACCGCATCGCAGATTGCTCAAACTGCACCGGCACTGATATAAACATAAACAAACAAACGAATGTCTATATTCAAGCAACACTTGTAATCGAGATATTCACAAACCAATCAATATGATATTGTTTGGTCATCAGTTAAATCACTTAATCTGCATCACAGTTTGATCATTATTTACATAGCGCAGCTTGCAGTAGATAATTGTTACATTGTTCTATGATATATTTTGGTTCACAATAACACTCAGTAACGCTTACCATTATTATTGATTTCTTCGTTATTGATTGCCATTGTTTCACCTACAAATATATCAATCAATTATCATGTACGCAATCTACAAAACGCAACCATATGTGCTATTATGACGTTATTGGTGAAGAACAAAACTTTATGGCATGCACTACCAACCGACAGGTTAATATGTTCTGCTGAAACCGTTTCGTTTGTGGTACGGAACGACTTGTTCACATCGCATCGCAGAGTGCTCAAACTACACCGGCACTGATATAAACATAAACAAACAAACGAATGTCTATATTCATGCAAGACTTGTAATCAAGATATTCACAATCAAATCAATATGTTATTGTTTGGTCATCAGTTAGGTAAGTTGCATCACAGTTTGATAATGAATTACATTGCATAGCTTGCAGTAGATAATATCGTTACATTGTTCAATGGTATATTGTGGTTCACAATAACACTCAGTAACGCTTGTCATTGGCACTTTCTGCAATTGCCGACGTATCACTTGCGATCATACCACTAATATTTACTGTACGCAATTGGCGATCGGCTGCCATATGTGTATTTGTGGCCATATTGGTGGAGCACAAAGCGTTATGGCATGCACTACCAACCGACAGGTTAATATGTTCTGCTGAAACCGTTTCGTTTGTGGTGTGTAACGACTTCTCCACACCGCATTGCAGAGTGCTCAAACTGCACCAGCACTGATATAAACATAAATAAACAAACGAATGTCTATATTCAAGCAACACTTGTAATCGAGGCATTCACAAACCAATCAATATGTTATCGTTTGGTCATCAGTTAAATCAACTAATTAAGCTGCATCACAGTTTGATAATTATTTACATAGCGCAGTTTGCAGTAGATAATCGTTACATTGCTCAATGGTATATTTCGGTTCACAATAACACTCAGTAACGCTTACCATCTTTATTGATTTTTTCGTTATTGTTTGCCATTGTTTCACCTACAAATATATCAATAAATTATCATGTACGCAATCTACAAAACGCAGCCGTATGTGCTATTATGACGTTACTGGCGAAGCACAGGACTTCATGGCATGCACTACCAACCGACAGGTTAATATGTTCTGCTGAAACCGTTTCGTTTGTGGTATGTATCGCTTTCTCCGCATCGCATCGCAGAGTGCTCAAACTGCACCAGCAGTAATATAAACATAAACAAACAAACGAATGTCTATATTCAAGCAAGACTTGTAATCGAGATATTCACAAACCAATCAATATGTTATTGTTTGGTCATCAGTTAAATCACTTAATCTGCATCTCAGTTTGATCATTATTTACATTGCGCAGCTTGCAGTAGATAATTGTTACATTGTTCTATGATATATTTTGGTTCACAATAACACTCAGTAACGCTTACCATTTTTATTGATTTCTTCGTTATTGTTTGCCATTGTTTCACTTACGATCATATTAATCAATTATATTGTAGGTAATCTACAAAACGCAGCCATATGTGCTATTATGACGTTATTGGCGAAGCACAGGACTTTATGCCATGCACTACCAACCGACAGGTTAATATGTTCTGCTGTAACCGTTTCGTTTGTGGTGTTTTGATTATGGTATGTAACGCCTTCTCCACATCGCATCGCAGAGTGCTCAAACTACACCAGCAATGATATAAACATAAACAAACAAACGAATGTCTATATTCAAGCAAGACTTGTAATCGAGATATTCACAAACAAATCAATATGTTATTGTTTGGTCATCAGTTAGATCAATTAATTAGGCCTCATCATAGTTTCATAAACATAGTCATTGCCTAGTTTGCAGTAGATAATCATTAGATTGTTCAATGGTATATTTCGGTTCACAATAACACTCAGTAATGCTTACCATCATCGCTTTCGGCATTTGCCGACATTTTACCTACGATCATATCGATAAATTATATTGTACGCAATCTAGAAACGGCTGCCATATGTGCATTTGTGGCAATATTAGTGGAACACAGTAGGTTATGGCATGCACTACCAACCGACCGCTTAATATGTTTTGCTGAAACCGTTTCATTTGTGGTATGTAACGCCTTCTCCACATCGCATCGCAAAGTGCTCAAGCTCCACCAGCAGTAATATAAACAAACAAACGAATGTCTATATTCAAGCAACATATGCAATCGAGATATTCAAACACCAATCAATATGTTATCGTTTGGTCATCAGTTACATCAATTTGCTAAACTGCATCACAGTTTGATCATTATTTACATAGCGCAGTTTGCAGTAGATAATTGTTACATTGTTCAATGGTATAATGTGGTTTACAATAACACTCAGTAACGCTTACCATCTTTATTGATTTTTTCGTTATTGTTTGCCATTGTTTCACCTGCAAATATATCAATAAATTATATTGTACGCAGTCTACAAAACGCAGCCATATGTGCTATTATGACGTTATTGGCGAAGCACAGGACTTTATGCCATGCACTACCAATTGACAGGTTAATATGTTCTGCTGAAACCGTTTCGTTTGTGGTGTTTTGATTATGGTATGTATTGCCTTCTCCACACCGCATCGCAGATTGCTCAAACTGCACCGGCACTGATATAAACATAAACAAACAAACGAATGTCTATATTCAAGCAACACTTGTAATCGAGATATTCACAAACCAATCAATATGATATTGTTTGGTCATCAGTTAAATCACTTAATCTGCATCACAGTTCGATCATTATTTACATAGCGCAGCTTGCAGTAGATAATTGTTACATTGTTCTATGATATATTTTGGTTCACAATAACACTCAGTAACGCTCACCATCTTTATTGATTTCTTCGTTATTGATTGCCATTGTTTCACCTACAAATATATCAATCAATTATCATGTACGCAATCTACAAAACGCAACCATATGTGCTATTATGACGTTATTGGTGAAGAACAAAACTTTATGGCATGCACTACCAACCGACAGGTTAATATGTTCTGCTGAAACCGTTTCGTTTGTGGTACGGAACGACTTCTTCACATCGCATCTCAGAGTGCTCAAACTACACCGGCACTGATATAAACATAAACAAACGAATGTCTATATTCAAGCAAGACTTGTAATCAAGATATTCACAATCAAATCAATATGTTATTGTTTGGTCATCAGTTAGGTAAGTTGCATCACAGTTTGATAATGAATTACATTGCATAGCTTGCAGTAGATAATATCGTTACATTGTTCAATGGTATATTGTGGTTCACAATAACACTCAGTAACGCTTGTCATTGGCACTTTCTGCAATTGCCGACGTATCACTTGCGATCATACCACTAATATTTACTGTACGCAATTGGCGATCGGCTGCCATATGTGCATTTGTGGCATTATTGGTGGAGCACAAAGCGTTATGGCATGCACTACCAACCGACAGGTTAATATGTTCTGCTGAAACCGTTTCGTTTGTGGTGTGTAACGACTTCTCCACACCGCATCGCAGAGTGCTCAAACTGCACCAGCAGTGATATAAACATAAACAAACAAACGAATGTCTATATTCAAGCAACACTTGTAATCGAGGCATTCACAAACCAATCAATATGTTATCGTTTGGTCATCAGTTAAATCAACTAAATAAGCTGCATCACAGTTTGATAATTATTTACATAGCGCAGTTTGCAGTAGATAATCGTTACATTGCTCAATGGTATATTTCGGTTCACAATAACACTCAGTAACGCTTACCATCTTTATTGATTTTTTCGTTATTGTTTGCCATTGTTTCACCTGCAAATATATCAGTAAATTATCATGTACGCAATCTACAAAACGCAGCCGTATGTGCTATTATGACGTTACTGGCGAAGCACAGGACTTCATGGCATGCACTACCAACCGACAGGTTAATATGTTCTGCTGAAACCGTTTCGTTTGTGGTATGTATCGCTTTCTCCGCATCGCATCGCAGAGTGCTCAAACTGCACCAGCAGTAATATAAACATAAACAAACAAACGAATGTCTATATTCAAGCAACACTTGTAATCGAGATATTCACAAACCAATCAATATGATATTGTTTGGTCATCAGTTAAATCACTTAATCTGCATCTCAGTTTGATCATTATTTACATAGCGCAGCTTGCAGTAGATAATTGTTACATTGTTCTATGATATATTTTGGTTCACAATAACACTCAGTAACGCTTACCATCTTTATTGATTTCTTCGTTATTGATTGCCATTGTTTCACCTACAAATATATCAATCAATTATCATGTACGCAATCTACAAAACGCAACCATATGTGCTATTATGACGTTATTGGTGAAGAACAAAACTTTATGGCATGCACTACCAACCGACAGGTTAATATGTTCTGCTGAAACCGTTTCGTTTGTGGTACGGAACGACTTCTTCACATCGCATCGCAGAGTGCTCAAACTGCACCGGCACTGATATAAACATAAACAAACAAACGAATGTCTATATTCAAGCAAGACTTGTAATCGAGATATTCACAATCAAATCAATATGTTATTGTTTGGTCATCAGTTAGGTAAGTTGCATCACAGTTTGATAATGAATTACATTGCATAGCTTGCAGTAGATAATATCGTTACATTGTTCAATGGTATATTGTGGTTCACAATAACACTCAGTAACGCTTGTCATTGGCACTTTCTGCAATTGCCGACGTATCACTTGCGATCATACCACTAATATTTACTGTACGCAATTGGCGATCGGCTGCCATATGTGCATTTGTGGCATTATTGGTGGAGCACAAAGCGTTATGGCATGCACTACCAACCGACAGGTTAATATGTTCTGCTGAAACCGTTTCGTTTGTGGTGTGTAACGACTTCTCCACACCGCATCGCAGAGTGCTCAAACTGCACCAGCAGTGATATAAACATAAACAAACAAACGAATGTCTATATTCAAGCAACACTTGTAATCGAGGCATTCACAAACCAATCAATATGTTATCGTTTGGTCATCAGTTAAATCAACTAAATAAGCTGCATCACAGTTTGATAATTATTTACATAGCGCAGTTTGCAGTAGATAATCGTTACATTGCTCAATGGTATATTTCGGTTCACAATAACACTCAGTAACGCTTACCATCTTTATTGATTTTTTCGTTATTGTTTGCCATTGTTTCACCTGCAAATATATCAGTAAATTATCATGTACGCAATCTACAAAACGCAGCCGTATGTGCTATTATGACGTTACTGGCGAAGCACAGGACTTCATGGCATGCACTACCAACCGACAGGTTAATATGTTCTGCTGAAACCGTTTCGTTTGTGGTATGTATCGCTTTCTCCGCATCGCATCGCAGAGTGCTCAAACTGCACCAGCAGTAATATAAACATAAACAAACAAACGAATGTCTATATTCAAGCAACACTTGTAATCGAGATATTCACAAACCAATCAATATGATATTGTTTGGTCATCAGTTAAATCACTTAATCTGCATCTCAGTTTGATCATTATTTACATAGCGCAGCTTGCAGTAGATAATTGTTACATTGTTCTATGATATATTTTGGTTCACAATAACACTCAGTAACGCTTACCATCTTTATTGATTTCTTCGTTATTGATTGCCATTGTTTCACCTACAAATATATCAATCAATTATCATGTACGCAATCTACAAAACGCAACCATATGTGCTATTATGACGTTATTGGTGAAGAACAAAACTTTATGGCATGCACTACCAACCGACAGGTTAATATGTTCTGCTGAAACCGTTTCGTTTGTGGTACGGAACGACTTCTTCACATCGCATCGCAGAGTGCTCAAACTGCACCGGCACTGATATAAACATAAACAAACAAACGAATGTCTATATTCAAGCAAGACTTGTAATCGAGATATTCACAATCAAATCAATATGTTATTGTTTGGTCATCAGTTAGGTAAGTTGCATCACAGTTTGATAATGAATTACATTGCATAGCTTGCAGTAGATAATATCGTTACATTGTTCAATGGTATATTGTGGTTCACAATAACACTCAGTAACGCTTGTCATTGGCACTTTCTGCAATTGCCGACGTATCACTTGCGATCATACCACTAATATTTACTGTACGCAATTGGCGATCGGCTGCCATATGTGCATTTGTGGCATTATTGGTGGAGCACAAAGCGTTATGGCATGCACTACCAACCGACAGGTTAATATGTTCTGCTGAAACCGTTTCGTTTGTGGTGTGTAACGACTTCTCCACACCGCATCGCAGAGTGCTCAAACTGCACCAGCAGTGATATAAACATAAACAAACAAACGAATGTCTATATTCAAGCAACACTTGTAATCGAGGCATTCACAAACCAATCAATATGTTATCGTTTGGTCATCAGTTAAATCAATTAATTAAGCTGCATCACAGTTTGATAATTATTTACATAGCGCAGTTTGCAGTAGATAATCGTTACATTGCTCAATGGTATATTTCGGTTCACAATAACACTCAGTAACGCTTACCATCTTTATTGATTTTTTCGTTATTGTTTGCCATTGTTTCACCTACAAATATATCAATAAATTATCATGTACGCAATCTACAAAACGCAGCCGTATGTGCTATTATGACGTTACTGGCGAAGCACAGGACTTCATGGCATGCACTACCAACCGACAGGTTAATATGTTCTGCTGAAACCGTTTCGTTTGTGGTATGTATCGCTTTTTCCACATCGCATCGCAGAGTGCTCAAACTGCACCAGCAGTAATATAAACATAAACAAACAAACGAATGTCTATATTCAAGCAAGACTTGTAATTGAGATATTCACAAACCAATCAATATGTTATTGTTTGGTCATCAGTTAAATCACTTAATCTGCATCTCAGTTTGATCATTATTTACATTGCGCAGCTTGCAGTAGATAATTGTTACATTGTTCTATGATATATTTTGGTTCACAATAACACTCAGTAACGCTTACCATTTTTATTGATTTCTTCGTTATTGTTTGCCATTGTTTCACTTACGATCATATTAATCAATTATATTGTAGGTAATCTACAAAACGCAGCCATATGTGCTATTATGACGTTATTGGCGAAGCACAGGACTTTATGCCATGCACTACCAACCGACAGGTTAATATGTTCTGCTGTAACCGTTTCGTTTGTGGTGTTTTGATTATGGTATGTAACGCCTTCTCCACATCGCATCGCAGAG
The DNA here is from genome assembly GCA_963675345.1 of Trididemnum clinides. Taxonomy (NCBI): domain Eukaryota; kingdom Metazoa; phylum Chordata; class Ascidiacea; order Aplousobranchia; family Didemnidae; genus Trididemnum; species Trididemnum clinides. The sequence continues at coordinate 29,631,808 of OY776298.1, read as the reverse complement.
TGCTCAAACTGCACCAGCAATGATATAAACATAAACAAACAAACGAATGTCTATATTCAAGCAAGACTTGTAATCGAGATATTCACAAACAAATCAATATGTTATTGTTTGGTCATCAGTTAGATCAATTAATTAGGCCTCATCATAGTTTCATAAACATAGTCATTGCCTAGTTTGCAGTAGATAATCATTAGATTGTTCAATGGTATATTTCGGTTCACAATAACACTCAGTAATGCTTACCATCATCGCTTTCGGCATTTGCCGACATTTTACCTACGATCATATCGATAAATTATATTGTACGCAATCTAGAAACGGCTGCCATATGTGCATTTGTGGCAATATTAGTGGAACACAGTAGGTTATGGCATGCACTACCAACCGACCGCTTAATATGTTTTGCTGAAACCGCTTCATTTGTGGTATGTAACGCCTTCTCCACATCGCATCGCAAAGTGCTCAAACTACACCAGCAGTAATATAAACAAACAAACGAATGTCTATATTCAAGCAACATATGCAATCGAGATATTCACACACCAATCAATATGTTATCGTTTGGTCATCAGTTACATCAATTTGCTAAACTGCATCAAAGTTTGATCATTATTTACATAGCGCAGTTTGCAGTAGATAATCGTTACATTGTTCAATGGTATAATGTGGTTTACAATAACACTCAGTAACGCTTACCATCTTTATTGATTTTTTCGTTATTGTTTGCCATTGTTTCACCTGCAAATATATCAATAAATTATATTGTACGCAGTCTACAAAACGCAGCCATATGTGCTATTGCGACGTTATTGGCGAAGCACAGGACTTTATGCCATGCACTACCAATTGACAGGTTAATATGTTCTGCTGAAACCGTTTCGTTTGTGGTGTTTTGATTATGGTATGTATTGCCTTCTCCACACCGCATCGCAGATTGCTCAAACTGCACCGGCACTGATATAAACATAAACAAACAAACGAATGTCTATATTCAAGCAACACTTGTAATCGAGATATTCACAAACCAATCAATATGATATTGTTTGGTCATCAGTTAAATCACTTAATCTGCATCACAGTTTGATCATTATTTACATAGCGCAGCTTGCAGTAGATAATTGTTCTATGATATATTTTGGTTCACAATAACACTCAGTAACGCTTACCATTTTTATTGATTTCTTCGTTATTGATTGCCATTGTTTCACCTACAAATATATCAATCAATTATCATGTACGCAATCTACAAAACGCAACCATATGTGCTATTATGACGTTATTGGTGAAGAACAAAACTTTATGGCATGCACTACCAACCGACAGGTTAATATGTTCTGCTGAAACCGTTTCGTTTGTGGTACGGAACGACTTGTTCACATCGCATCGCAGAGTGCTCAAACTGCACCGGCACTGATATAAACATAAACAAACAAACGAATGTCTATATTCATGCAAGACTTGTAATCAAGATATTCACAATCAAATCAATATGTTATTGTTTGGTCATCAGTTAGGTAAGTTGCATCACAGTTTGATAATGAATTACATTGCATAGCTTGCAGTAGATAATATCGTTACATTGTTCAATGGTATATTGTGGTTCACAATAACACTCAGTAACGCTTGTCATTGGCACTTTCTGCAATTGCCGACGTATCACTTGCGATCATACCACTAATATTTACTGTACGCAATTGGCGATCGGCTGCCATATGTGTATTTGTGGCCATATTGGTGGAGCACAAAGCGTTATGGCATGCACTACCAACCGACAGGTTAATATGTTCTGCTGAAACCGTTTCGTTTGTGGTGTGTAACGACTTCTCCACACCGCATTGCAGAGTGCTCAAACTGCACCAGCACTGATATAAACATAAACAAACAAACGAATGTCTATATTCAAGCAACACTTGTAATCGAGGCATTCACAAACCAATCAATATGTTATCGTTTGGTCATCAGTTAAATCAACTAATTAAGCTGCATCACAGTTTGATAATTATTTACATAGCGCAGTTTGCAGTAGATAATCGTTACATTGCTCAATGGTATATTTCGGTTCACAATAACACTCAGTAACGCTTACCATCTTTATTGATTTTTTCGTTATTGTTTGCCATTGTTTCACCTACAAATATATCAATAAATTATCATGTACGCAATCTACAAAACGCAGCCGTATGTGCTATTATGACGTTACTGGCGAAGCACAGGACTTCATGGCATGCACTACCAACCGACAGGTTAATATGTTCTGCTGAAACCGTTTCGTTTGTGGTATGTATCGCTTTCTCCGCATCGCATCGCAGAGTGCTCAAACTGCACCAGCAGTAATATAAACATAAACAAACAAACGAATGTCTATATTCAAGCAAGACTTGTAATCGAGATATTCACAAACCAATCAATATGTTATTGTTTGGTCATCAGTTAAATCACTTAATCTGCATCTCAGTTTGATCATTATTTACATTGCGCAGCTTGCAGTAGATAATTGTTACATTGTTCAATGATATCTTTTGGTTCACAATAACACTCAGTAACGCTTACCATTTTTATTGATTTCTTCGTTATTGATTGCCATTGTTTCACTTACGATCATATTAATCAATTATATTGTAGGTAATCTACAAAACGCAGCCATATGTGCTATTATGACGTTATTGGCGAAGCACAGGACTTTATGCCATGCACTACCAACCGACAGGTTAATATGTTCTGCTGTAACCGTTTCGTTTGTGGTGTTTTGATTATGGTATGTAACGCCTTCTCCACATCGCATCGCAGAGTGCTCAAACTACACCAGCAATGATATAAACATAAACAAACAAACGAATGTCTATATTCAAGCAAGACTTGTAATCGAGATATTCACAAACAAATCAATATGTTATTGTTTGGTCATCAGTTAGATCAATTAATTAGGCCTCATCATAGTTTCATAAACATAGTCATTGCCTAGTTTGCAGTAGATAATCATTAGATTGTTCAATGGTATATTTCGGTTCACAATAACACTCAGTAATGCTTACCATCATCGCTTTCGGCATTTGCCGACATTTTACCTACGATCATATCGATAAATTATATTGTACGCAATCTAGAAACGGCTGCCATATGTGCATTTGTGGCAATATTAGTGGAACACAGTAGGTTATGGCATGCACTACCAACCGACCGCTTAATATGTTTTGCTGAAACCGTTTCATTTGTGGTATGTAACGCCTTCTCCACATCGCATCGCAAAGTGCTCAAACTCCACCAGCAGTAATATAAACAAACAAACGAATGTCTATATTCAAGCAACATATGCAATCGAGATATTCAAACACCAATCAATATGTTATCGTTTGGTCATCAGTTACATCAATTTGCTAAACTGCATCAAAGTTTGATCATTATTTACATAGCGCAGTTTGCAGTAGATAATTGTTACATTGTTCAATGGTATAATGTGGTTTACAATAACACTCAGTAACGCTTACCATCTTTATTGATTTTTTCGTTATTGTTTGCCATTGTTTCACCTGCAAATATATCAATAAATTATATTGTACGCAATCTACAAAACGCAGCCATATGTGCTATTATGACGTTATTGGCGAAGCACAGGACTTTATGCCATGCACTACCAATTGACAGGTTAATATGTTCTGCTGAAACCGTTTCGTTTGTGGTGTTTTGATAATGGTATGTATTGCTTTCTCCACACCGCATCGCAGATTGCTCAAACTGCACCGGCACTGATATAAACATAAACAAACAAACGAATGTCTATATTCAAGCAACACTTGTAATCGAGATATTCACAAACCAATCAATATGATATTGTTTGGTCATCAGTTAAATCACTTAATCTGCATCACAGTTCGATCATTATTTACATAGCGCAGCTTGCAGTAGATAATTGTTACATTGTTCTATGATATATTTTGGTTCACAATAACACTCAGTAACGCTCACCATCTTTATTGATTTCTTCGTTATTGATTGCCATTGTTTCACCTACAAATATATCAATCAATTATCATGTACGCAATCTACAAAACGCAACCATATGTGCTATTATGACGTTATTGGTGAAGAACAAAACTTTATGGCATGCACTACCAACCGACAGGTTAATATGTTCTGCTGAAACCGTTTCGTTTGTGGTACGGAACGACTTGTTCACATCGCATCTCAGAGTGCTCAAACTACACCGGCACTGATATAAACAAACGAATGTCTATATTCAAGCAAGACTTGTAATCAAGATATTCACAATCAAATCAATATGTTATTGTTTGGTCATCAGTTAGGTAAGTTGCATCACAGTTTGATAATGAATTACATTGCATAGCTTGCAGTAGATAATATCGTTACATTGTTCAATGGTATATTGTGGTTCACAATAACACTCAGTAACGCTTGTCATTGGCACTTTCTGCAATTGCCGACGTATCACTTGCGATCATACCACTAATATTTACTGTACGCAATTGGCGATCGGCTGCCATATGTGCATTTGTGGCATTATTGGTGGAGCACAAAGCGTTATGGCATGCACTACCAACCGACAGGTTAATATGTTCTGCTGAAACCGTTTCGTTTGTGGTGTGTAACGACTTCTCCACACCGCATCGCAGAGTGCTCAAACTGCACCAGCAGTGATATAAACATAAACAAACAAACGAATGTCTATATTCAAGCAACACTTGTAATCGAGGCATTCACAAACCAATCAATATGTTATCGTTTGGTCATCAGTTAAATCAACTAAATAAGCTGCATCACAGTTTGATAATTATTTACATAGCGCAGTTTGCAGTAGATAATCGTTACATTGCTCAATGGTATATTTCGGTTCACAATAACACTCAGTAACGCTTACCATCTTTATTGATTTTTTCGTTATTGTTTGCCATTGTTTCACCTGCAAATATATCAGTAAATTATCATGTACGCAATCTACAAAACGCAGCCGTATGTGCTATTATGACGTTATTGGCGAAGCACAGGACTTCATGGCATGCACTACCAACCGACAGGTTAATATGTTCTGCTGAAACCGTTTCGTTTGTGGTATGTATCGCTTTCTCCGCATCGCATCGCAGAGTGCTCAAACTGCACCAGCAGTAATATAAACATAAACAAACAAACGAATGTCTATATTCAAGCAAGACTTGTAATCGAGATATTCACAAACCAATCAATATGATATTGTTTGGTCATCAGTTAAATCACTTAATCTGCATCTCAGTTTGATCATTATTTACATAGCGCAGCTTGCAGTAGATAATTGTTACATTGTTCTATGATATATTGTGGTTCACAATAACACTCAGTAACGCTTACCATTTTTATTGATTTCTTCGTTATTGATTGCCATTGTTTCACCTACAAATATATCAATCAATTATCATGTACGCAATCTACAAAATGCAACCATATGTGCTATTATGACGTTATTGGTGAAGAACAAAACTTTATGGCATGCACTACCAACCGACAGGTTAATATGTTCTGCTGAAACCGTTTCGTTTGTGGTACGGAACGACTTGTTCACATCGCATCGCAGAGTGCTCAAACTGCACCGGCACTGATATAAACATAAACAAACAAACGAATGTCTATATTCAAGCAAGACTTGTAATCAAGATATTCACAATCAAATCAATATGTTATTGTTTGGTCATCAGTTAGGTAAGTTGCATCACAGTTTGATAATGAATTACATTGCATAGCTTGCAGTAGATAATATCGTTACATTGTTCAATGGTATATTGTGGTTCACAATAACACTCAGTAACGCTTGTCATTGGCACTTTCTGCAATTGCCGACGTATCACTTGCGATCATACCACTAATATTTACTGTACGCAATTGGCGATCGGCTGCCATATGTGCATTTGTGGCATTATTGGTGGAGCACAAAGCGTTATGGCATGCACTACCAACCGACAGGTTAATATGTTCTGCTGAAACCGTTTCGTTTGTGGTGTGTAACGACTTCTCCACACCGCATCGCAGAGTGCTCAAACTGCACCAGCAGTGATATAAACATAAACAAACAAACGAATGTCTATATTCAAGCAACACTTGTAATCGAGGCATTCACAAACCAATCAATATGTTATCGTTTGGTCATCAGTTAAATCAACTAAATAAGCTGCATCACAGTTTGATAATTATTTACATAGCGCAGTTTGCAGTAGATAATCGTTACATTGCTCAATGGTATATTTCGGTTCACAATAACACTCAGTAACGCTTACCATCTTTATTGATTTTTTCGTTATTGTTTGCCATTGTTTCACCTGCAAATATATCAGTAAATTATCATGTACGCAATCTACAAAACGCAGCCGTATGTGCTATTATGACGTTATTGGCGAAGCACAGGACTTCATGGCATGCACTACCAACCGACAGGTTAATATGTTCTGCTGAAACCGTTTCGTTTGTGGTATGTATCGCTTTCTCCGCATCGCATCGCAGAGTGCTCAAACTGCACCAGCAGTAATATAAACATAAACAAACAAACGAATGTCTATATTCAAGCAAGACTTGTAATCGAGATATTCACAAACCAATCAATATGATATTGTTTGGTCATCAGTTAAATCACTTAATCTGCATCTCAGTTTGATCATTATTTACATAGCGCAGCTTGCAGTAGATAATTGTTACATTGTTCTATGATATATTGTGGTTCACAATAACACTCAGTAACGCTTACCATTTTTATTGATTTCTTCGTTATTGATTGCCATTGTTTCACCTACAAATATATCAATCAATTATCATGTACGCAATCTACAAAATGCAACCATATGTGCTATTATGACGTTATTGGTGAAGAACAAAACTTTATGGCATGCACTACCAACCGACAGGTTAATATGTTCTGCTGAAACCGTTTCGTTTGTGGTACGGAACGACTTGTTCACATCGCATCGCAGAGTGCTCAAACTGCACCGGCACTGATATAAACATAAACAAACAAACGAATGTCTATATTCAAGCAAGACTTGTAATCAAGATATTCACAATCAAATCAATATGTTATTGTTTGGTCATCAGTTAGGTAAGTTGCATCACAGTTTGATAATGAATTACATTGCATAGCTTGCAGTAGATAATATCGTTACATTGTTCAATGGTATATTGTGGTTCACAATAACACTCAGTAACGCTTGTCATTGGCACTTTCTGCAATTGCCGACGTATCACTTGCGATCATACCACTAATATTTACTGTACGCAATTGGCGATCGGCTGCCATATGTGCATTTGTGGCATTATTGGTGGAGCACAAAGCGTTATGGCATGCACTACCAACCGACAGGTTAATATGTTCTGCTGAAACCGTTTCGTTTGTGGTGTGTAACGACTTCTCCACACCGCATCGCAGAGTGCTCAAACTGCACCAGCAGTGATATAAACATAAACAAACAAACGAATGTCTATATTCAAGCAACACTTGTAATCGAGGCATTCACAAACCAATCAATATGTTATCGTTTGGTCATCAGTTAAATCAATTAATTAAGCTGCATCACAGTTTGATAATTATTTACATAGCGCAGTTTGCAGTAGATAATCGTTACATTGCTCAATGGTATATTTCGGTTCACAATAACACTCAGTAACGCTTACCATCTTTATTGATTTTTTCGTTATTGTTTGCCATTGTTTCACCTACAAATATATCAGTAAATTATCATGTACGCAATCTACAAAACGCAGCCGTATGTGCTATTATGACGTTACTGGCGAAGCACAGGACTTCATGGCATGCACTACCAACCGACAGGTTAATATGTTCTGCTGAAACCGTTTCGTTTGTGGTATGTATCGCTTTTTCCACATCGCATCGCAGAGTGCTCAAACTGCACCAGCAGTAATATAAACATAAACAAACAAACGAATGTCTATATTCAAGCAAGACTTGTAATTGAGATATTCACAAACCAATCAATATGTTATTGTTTGGTCATCAGTTAAATCACTTAATCTGCATCTCAGTTTGATCATTATTTACATTGCGCAGCTTGCAGTAGATAATTGTTACATTGTTCTATGATATATTTTGGTTCACAATAACACTCAGTAACGCTTACCATTTTTATTGATTTCTTCGTTATTGTTTGCCATTGTTTCACTTACGATCATATTAATCAATTATATTGTAGGTAATCTACAAAACGCAGCCATATGTGCTATTATGACGTTATTGGCGAAGCACAGGACTTTATGCCATGCACTACCAACCGACAGGTTAATATGTTCTGCTGTAACCGTTTCGTTTGTGGTGTTTTGATTATGGTATGTAACGCCTTCTCCACATCGCATCGCAGAGTGCTCAAACTGCACCAGCAATGATATAAACATAAACAAACAAACGAATGTCTATATTCAAGCAAGACTTGTAATCGAGATATTCACAAACAAATCAATATGTTATTGTTTGGTCATCAGTTAGATCAATTAATTAGGCCTCATCATAGTTTCATAAACATAGTCATTGCCTAGTTTGCAGTAGATAATCATTAGATTGTTCAATGGTATATTTCGGTTCACAATAACACTCAGTAATGCTTACCATCATCGCTTTCGGCATTTGCCGACATTTTACCTACGATCATATCGATAAATTATATTGTACGCAATCTAGAAACGGCTGCCATATGTGCATTTGTGGCAATATTAGTGGAACACAGTAGGTTATGGCATGCACTACCAACCGACCGCTTAATATGTTTTGCTGAAACCGCTTCATTTGTGGTATGTAACGCCTTCTCCACATCGCATCGCAAAGTGCTCAAACTACACCAGCAGTAATATAAACAAACAAACGAATGTCTATATTCAAGCAACATATGCAATCGAGATATTCACACACCAATCAATATGTTATCGTTTGGTCATCAGTTACATCAATTTGCTAAACTGCATCAAAGTTTGATCATTATTTACATAGCTCAGTTTGCAGTAGATAATCGTTACATTGTTCAATGGTATAATGTGGTTTACAATAACACTCAGTAACGCTTACCATCTTTATTGATTTTTTCGTTATTGTTTGCCATTGTTTCACCTGCAAATATATCAATAAATTATATTGTACGCAGTCTACAAAACGCAACCATATGTGCTATTGCGACGTTATTGGCGAAGCACAGGACTTTATGCCATGCACTACCAATTGACAGGTTAATATGTTCTGCTGAAACCGTTTCGTTTGTGGTGTTTTGATTATGGTATGTATTGCCTTCTCCACACCGCATCGCAGATTGCTCAAACTGCACCGGCACTGATATAAACATAAACAAACAAACGAATGTCTATATTCAAGCAAGACTTGTAATCGAGATATTCACAAACCAATCAATATGATATTGTTTGGTCATCAGTTAAATCACTTAATCTGCATCACAGTTTGATCATTATTTACATAGCGCAGCTTGCAGTAGATAATTGTTACATTGTTCTATGATATATTTTGGTTCACAATAACACTCAGTAACGCTTACCATTTTTATTGATTTCTTCGTTATTGATTGCCATTGTTTCACCTACAAATATATCAATCAATTATCATGTACGCAATCTACAAAACGCAACCATATGTGCTATTATGACGTTATTGGTGAAGAACAAAACTTTATGGCATGCACTACCAACCGACAGGTTAATATGTTCTGCTGAAACCGTTTCGTTTGTGGTACGGAACGACTTGTTCACATCGCATCGCAGAGTGCTCAAACTACACCGGCACTGATATATACATAAACAAACAAACGAATGTCTATATTCATGCAAGACTTGTAATCAAGATATTCACAATCAAATCAATATGTTATTGTTTGGTCATCAGTTAGGTAAGTTGCATCACAGTTTGATAATGAATTACATTGCATAGCTTGCAGTAGATAATATCGTTACATTGTTCAATGGTATATTGTGGTTCACAATAACACTCAGTAACGCTTGTCATTGGCACTTTCTGCAATTGCCGACGTATCACTTGCGATCATACCACTAATATTTACTGTACGCAATTGGCGATCGGCTGCCATATGTGTATTTGTGGCCATATTGGTGGAGCACAAAGCGTTATGGCATGCACTACCAACCGACAGGTTAATATGTTCTGCTGAAACCGTTTCGTTTGTGGTGTGTAACGACTTCTCCACACCGCATTGCAGAGTGCTCAAACTGCACCAGCACTGATATAAACATAAACAAACAAACGAATGTCTATATTCAAGCAACACTTGTAATCGAGGCATTCACAAACCAATCAATATGTTATCGTTTGGTCATCAGTTAAATCAACTAATTAAGCTGCATCACAGTTTGATAATTATTTACATAGCGCAGTTTGCAGTAGATAATCGTTACATTGCTCAATGGTATATTTCGGTTCACAATAACACTCAGTAACGCTTACCATCTTTATTGATTTTTTCGTTATTGTTTGCCATTGTTTCACCTACAAATATATCAATAAATTATCATGTACGCAATCTACAAAACGCAGCCGTATGTGCTATTATGACGTTACTGGCGAATCACAGGACTTCATGGCATGCACTACCAACCGACAGGTTAATATGTTCTGCTGTAACCGTTTCGTTTGTGGTATGTATCGCTTTCTCCGCATCGCATCGCAGAGTGCTCAAACTGCACCAGCAGTAATATAAACATAAACAAACAAACGAATGTCTATATTCAAGCAAGACTTGTAATCGAGATATTCACAAACCAATCAATATGTTATTGTTTGGTCATCAGTTAAATCACTTAATCTGCATCTCAGTTTGATCATTATTTACATTGCGCAGCTTGCAGTAGATAATTGTTACGTTGTTCTATGATATATTTCGGTTCACAATAACACTCAGTAACGCTTACCATCTTTATTGATTTCTTCGTTATTGTTTGCCATTGTTTCACTTACGATCATATTAATCAATTATATTGTAGGTAATCTACAAAACGCAGCCATATGTGCTATTATGACGTTATTGGCGAAGCACAGGACTTTATGCCATGCACTACCAACCGACAGGTTAATATGTTCTGCTGTAACCGTTTCGTTTGTGGTGTTTTGATTATGGTATGTAACGCCTTCTCCACATCGCATCGCAGAGTGCTCAAACTGCACCAGCAATGATATAAACATAAAAAACCAACGAATGTCTATATTCAAGCAAGACTTGTAATCGAGATATTCACAAACAAATCAATATGTTATTGTTTGGTCATCAGTTAGATCAATTAATTAGGCCTCATCATAGTTTCATAAACATAGTCATTGCCTAGTTTGCAGTAGATAATCATTAGATTGTTCAATGGTATATTTCGGTTCACAATAACACTCAGTAATGCTTACCATCATCGCTTTCGGCATTTGCCGACATTTTACCTACGATCATATCGATAAATTATATTGTACGCAATCTAGAAATGGCTGCCATATGTGCATTTGTGGCAATATTAGTGGAACACAGTAGGTTATGGCATGCACTACCAACCGACCGCTTAATATGTTTTGCTGAAACCGCTTCATTTGTGGTATGTAACGCCTTCTCCACATCGCATCGCAAAGTGCTCAAACTCCACCAGCAGTAATATAAACAAACAAACGAATGTCTATATTCAAGCAACACTTGTAATCGAGGCATTCACAAACCAATCAATATGTTATCGTTTGGTCATCAGTTACATCAATTGATTAAGCTGCATCACAGTTTGATAATTATTTACATAGCGCAGTTTGCAGTAGATAATCGTTACATTGTTCAATGGTATATTTCGGTTCACAATAACACTCAGTAACGCTTACCATCTTTATTGATTTTTTCGTTATTGTTTGCCATTGTTTCACCTGCAAATATATCAATAAATTATCATGTACGCAATCTACAAAACGCAGCCGTATGTGCTATTATGACGTTACTGGCGAAGCACAGGACTTCATGGCATGCACTACCAACTGACAGGTTAATATGTTCTGCTGAAACCGTTTCGTTTGTGGTATGTATCGCTTTCTCCACATCGCATCGCAGAGTGCTCAAACTGCACCAGCAGTAATATAAACATAAACAAACAAACGAATGTCTATATTCAAGCAACACTTGTAATCGAGATATTCACAAACCAATCAATATGTTATTGTTTGGTCATCAGTTAAATCACTTAATCTGCATCTCAGTTTGATCATTATTTACATAGCGCAGCTTGCAGTAGATAATTGTTACATTGTTCTATGATATATTGTGGTTCACAATAACACTCAGTAACGCTTACCATTTTTATTGATTTCTTCGTTATTGATTGCCATTGTTTCACCTACAAATATATCAATCAATTATCATGTACGCAATCTACAAAACGCAACCATATGTGCTATTATGACGTTATTGGTGAAGAACAAAACTTTATGGCATGCACTACCAACCGACAGGTTAATATGTTCTGCTGAAACCGTTTCGTTTGTGGTACGGAACGACTTGTTCACATCGCATCGCAGAGTGCTCAAACTACACCGCCACTGATATAAACATAAACAAACAAACGAATGTCTATATTCAAGCAAGACTTGTAATCGAGATATTCACAATCAAATCAATATGTTATTGTTTGGTCATCAGTTAGGTAAGTTGCATCACAGTTTGATAATGAATTACATTGCATAGCTTGCAGTAGATAATATCGTTACATTGTTCAATGGTATATTGTGGTTCACAATAACACTCAGTAACGCTTGTCATTGGCACTTTCTGCAATTGCCGACGTATCACTTGCGATCATACCACTAATATTTACTGTACGCAATTGGCGATCGGCTGCCATATGTGCATTTGTGGCATTATTGGTGGAGCACAAAGCGTTATGGCATGCACTACCAACCGACAGGTTAATATGTTCTGCTGAAACCGTTTCGTTTGTGGTATGTAACGACTTGTCCACACCGCATCGCAGAGTGCTCAAACTGCACCAGCAGTGATATAAACATAAACAAACAAACGAATGTCTATATTCAAGCAACACTTGTAATCGAGATATTCACAAACCAATCAATATGTTATCGTTTGGTCATCAGTTAAATCAACTAATTAAGCTGCATTACAGTTTGATAATTATTTACATAGCGCAGTTTGCAGTAGATAATCGTTACATTGCTCAATGGTATATTTTGGTTCACAATAACACTCAGTAACGCTTACCATCTTTATTGATTTTTTCGTTATTGTTTGCCATTGTTTCACCTACAAATATATCAGTAAATTATCATGTACGCAATCTACAAAACGCAGCCGTATGTGCTATTATGACGTTACTGGCGAAGCACAGGACTTCATGGCATGCACTACCAACCGACAGGTTAATATGTTCTGCTGAAACCGTTTCGTTTGTGGTATGTATCGCTTTCTCCACATCGCATCGCAGAGTGCTCAAACTGCACCAGCAGTAATATAAACATAAACAAACAAACGAATGTCTATATTCAAGCAACACTTGTAATCGAGATATTCACAAACCAATCAATATGTTATTGTTTGGTCATCAGTTAAATCACTTAATCTGCATCTCAGTTTGATCATTATTTACATAGCGCAGCTTGCAGTAGATAATTGTTACATTGTTCTATGATATATTGTGGTTCACAATAACACTCAGTAACGCTTACCATTTTTATTGATTTCTTCGTTATTGATTGCCATTGTTTCACCTACAAATATATCAATCAATTATCATGTACGCAATCTACAAAACGCAACCATATGTGCTATTATGACGTTATTGGTGAAGAACAAAACTTTATGGCATGCACTACCAACCGACAGGTTGATATGTTCTGCTGAAACCGTTTCGTTTGTGGTACGGAACGACTTCTTCACATCGCATCGCAGAGTGCTCAAACTACACCGGCACTGATATAAACATAAACAAACAAACGAATGTCTATATTCAAGCAAGACTTGTAATCAAGATATTCACAATCAAATCAATATGTTATTGTTTGGTCATCAGTTAGGTAAGTTGCATCACAGTTTGATAATGAATTACATTGCATAGCTTGCAGTAGATAATATCGTTACATTGTTCAATGGTATATTGTGGTTCACAATAACACTCAGTAACGCTTGTCATTGGCACTTTCTGCAATTGCCGACGTATCACTTGCGGTCATACCACTAATATTTACTGTACGCAATTGGCGATCGGCTGCCATATGTGCATTTGTGGCATTATTGGTGGAGCACAAAGCGTTATGGCATGCACTACCAACCGACAGGTTAATATGTTCTGCTGAAACCGTTTCGTTTGTGGTATGTAACGACTTCTCCACACCGCATCGCAGAGTGCTCAAACTGCACCAGCAGTGATATAAACATAAACAAACAAACGAATGTCTATATTCAAGCAACACTTGTAATCGATATATTCACAAACCAATCAATATGTTATCGTTTGGTCATCAGTTAAATCAACTAATTAAGCTGCATCACAGTTTGATAATTATTTACATAGCGCAGTTTGCAGTAGATAATCGTTACATTGCTCAATGGTATATTTTGGTTCACAATAACACTCAGTAACGCTTACCATCTTTATTGATTTTTTCGTTATTGTTTGCCATTGTTTCACCTACAAATATATCAGTAAATTATCATGTACGCAATCTACAAAACGCAGCCGTATGTGCTATTATGACGTTACTGGCGAAGCACAGGACTTCATGGCATGCACTACCAACCGACAGGTTAATATGTTCTGCTGAAACCGTTTCGTTTGTGGTATGTATCGCTTTCTCCGCATCGCATCGCAGAGTGCTCAAACTGCACCAGCAGTAATATAAACATAAAAAAACAAACGAATGTCTATATTCATGCAAGACTTGTAATCGAGATATTCACAAACCAATCAATATGTTATTGTTTGATCATCAGTTACATGAATTAACTATGCCGCATTATAATTTCAGGAATATATTTGCTGCGTAGTTTGTAGTTAATAACGGTTACATTGTTCAATGTTATGTTGTGGTTCACAATAACACGCAGTAACGCGTATTATTGTCGCCTTCAGCGTTTGCCGACACTTCATCTACGATCATACCAATAAATTATATTGTACGCAGTCTAGAAATGGCTGCTGTATGTGCCTTTGTGGCGCTGTTTGTGGAGCACAGGACATTGCGACATGCATTATCAACCAATAGGTTGATATGTTCAGCTAAAACCGTTTCGTTCGTGGTACGCAACGCCGTTTTCAGAGTGCTCAAACTACACCGGCACTGATATAAACATAAACAAACAAGCGAATATCTATATTCAAGCAACACTTGTGATCGAGATATTCATAAAGAAAACAATATGTTATTGATTGGTCATCAGTTACATCATGTAACTTACTTTCGGTGTAGTTTCATAAATACAATCAATGGGTAGCTTGCAGCAGATAGTCTTTACATTGTTTAACCTTATACTGCCTGACCCACGAAAAAATAAAAGTTTTTTTTAAGATGTTACTACTTGCACGTTTGTGGTGTAGACATTCTCTTATGTCAGTTTCAAGGTCAAATTTTTTAAAATATTAGAGATATGACTATGTTCCCATATGGAAACGTTAGGACTGCGCTGCTCAATTTTGGCAATATATTGCTTGAAAGAACACTCTTTTGTACGATTTTGTTATTTATTAATAAGTTGTAAGATCGCAATTAGAGCATAAAAGATAATATAAACAACAAACAAAATCACAATTTTACGACATAAATTGTGGTAATTTCTGAAGCAAAAACTTCCTGTACTATAATGAAGCCTCAAATTGCATTTACTGCACTTTGACCTGGTGTTCTTTTGACACACCACACATCTGCCTTGAGCGCGAGGTACTGCATTATGATCTTGGTCATCATATTGCACTTCAGAAGGCAATTCTGCATGTCTGCCCCCTTGTGGTTGATTTGTAATTGTTGAAGACTTTGTCAGAACTACAGAAATATTTCTTCTGAATTCAAGATGAGTAATTTTAGCATCTTTTTGTTGTAGAACGCAATAAAACTTCCACGCTGCTACAATGGAAATGTTCAGCAAGTTCGTCATCAAAGGCCACCACCATTTTTTTGCTTTGATCATTGGCCAATACGATCCCAAAAGATGATCCATCAAATCCACCCCACTCATGCTCTTATTGTACAATCGAATAATGTTAGGTTGAGTTACTCTGATGGTACCTTGTCCTCTAACTCGGTGTTTGATGCGATGTACTGGCTCGTGCGTTAAATGATTACTAGCTATGTTCACAATACTGTTATCATGCCATTTACAGACAAAAATTCACCGTTGCAGCGATAATCATAACTGCCTCTGGTTTTCTTTTTCATAGCCTTTTTGTAGATCATCAACTTGGTGGCACCGTCGGTTCTATTTTCTCGGATAGTACCAGTGGCAATAAACCCTTGATCAGACAGTAACTTCAGCAATTCTGCACTACTAAAAGAATTATCAAAATATACTTCATGGTATTTCGGTTCTGATAAAATCGTCACTAACTCCAACAAATTTAAAACAACTCGCTGTTCCAAAGGTTCGTCAGAACGTTGAGAAGAATTCTTTCCAGTATAAATATTTATCTTGTAAGGGTATCCATCTCCGCACAAGCTCCATATTTTGTATCCAAAACAAATTGGCTTGCTTTTGATGTACATTTTAGCGCTGTGCTTGCAAAAATATGGTACCATAGCTTCACCAATGCTTAATTTTTTTTGGAATATTCCCCATTGGCTCAGATTTTTGTTCATAGCTTCTTACAGAAATGCAACTTTATTTCCTTTTTCCAAATTTTGGTTGTCTGCAACGTGAAAATATTTTTTTATTTTCAAAAATCTGTCACTACTCATTGTTTCCGAAATAAAAGGAACTTTTAAATCTGGCTGGTTACTCCAATAATCTTTTTCTGAAGTTACAAAATGATATCCAGAAAAAATTAAAATTGCAATAAAGTTTTTGAGTTCATCCAACGAAAGTTCGAATCCTGGGTCATTTTTGTTTTGTTTAGCGTACAGTTTTGTTTGCTCTAATATGTAGTGAAAAATTTCATCAGTGAAGTAGAGTTTCCATATTTCGTAACATGATTTTGTGAGATGTTCAGGAAACTTTTTTTCAATGTTACTGGACATTTCTTCACTTAACCCTTAACTACTCGCGCTGGTGTATTTTGTACACCATTTTTACTAATTCGGCTCCCCCCTTTTTTTTGAAATTCTGCAGGCAGCAAGCGCTATCTATCCTCTAATTAACTCCACAGGCATGCTTTGACGTGTTGGCGTAGTTTTAGAAAGCACGTGGCGGCAGGTATGCTAAGACAAATGAGTGGAGGTGCTGTTTTGGTGTACAAAATACACCGCACGAGTACTTAAGTAACTATAATTTTTTGTGCGTTTTGAAAAGATTTTTTCTTTTCATTGTTTTCTTGCTTGCTTATGCTGTTTTTGTGTGCAGAAATACTTTATACATAATGGCTAGACGAATTATGTCTTTAAATAATGATGCAATTAGGGCAATGTTGGAACAAGAAGATGAATCTGATGAGGAAATAGGAGGTGAGGAAAATGATGACGAAGAAAGAGTTGTGAACGAAAGCGATCACAGCACGGACTCCGAAATTGATGGTGACCAATTGCAGAATTCTGATAGGTCTACTCATTCTGAAAGCTCAGATGAAGACGATGAAAACTATTATCTTTGAAAAGATAAAGTAACTAAGTGGTACAAAAATCCTTGTGTCAGTAAATTTGCAAAAACTCCTTCACGAAACCTTTTAAAATTTCTTCCTGGCCCAAGAAACAATGCCAGACATATTGAAGATGAACCACAAGCTTTTCTATTACTGATTACAGATGAGATAATAGAGGAAATTGTTGAATGCATCAATATGTATATCACAGCTGTACAGTCAAACTATGACAGGGAAAGAGATGCAAAAAATACCACAAAAACTGAACTCATTGCATTCCTTAGACTATTGGTTTTGTCAGGTGTAAAGAGGGCTGGGCATGTGAGTTTTCTTGAATTATGGGCCACAGATGGTAGTAGAATAGAAATCTTTCAAGCTTGCATGTAATACAACCACTTTCTGTTCCTGTTTTTGGCAATACGGTTTGATGATAGAACGACGCGGAGCCAAAGAAAAGAAATAGATAAATTTGCTGCCATTCGGTATATTCTAGATGAGTTCGTACAAAACTGCAAAAACACCTACTGCCTTAGTGAGTTCCTGTCGATCGATGAAACATTAGTACCTTTCCGGGGGAGATGCAGCTTCATCCAATACATTCCAAGCAAGCCGGCAAAGTACGGTATAAAGACCTTCGCACTTTGTGATGCCAAGACATATTTCACAGGAAACTTGGAAGTTTATTGCTGTAAACAACCAACTGGTCCACATGAAGCCTCCAACAGCCCTGGTGACATAGTTGAAAGACTGACAAGTCACTTGAAGGGTACATGCCGTAATCTAACAACGGATAATTGGTACACTAGTTACACACTTGCAATGTCACTGCTGCAAGATAAAATAACTCTGGTTGATTGATTGATCTTTATTGATTTTTTCGTTATTGTTTGCCGTTGTTTCACCTACTAATATATCAATAAATTAAAATGTACGAAAGTTCCGAAATAGTTTCATAAATATATTCATTGCGTAGTTTGCAGTAGATATTCGTTACATTGTTCAATAATATGTTTTGGTTCACAAAAACTCTTAGTAACGCTTACCATCTTCATTGATTACCTTTTTAACATTGTCCGACGTTTCACCGACGAACATATCAATAAAAAGTAATTTAGGCAATCTACGAAACGCTGCCTTTTGTGCCTTTGTGCCGTCATAAGCGGAGTACAAAGCATTATGGCATGCACTACCAACCGACCTGTTAATATGTTCTGCAAAAAACCGTTTCGTTAGTGGTATGTGACGCCTCCTCCACACTGTATCGCAGAGTGCTCAAACTGCACCAGCAGTGATATAAACAAACAAACGAATGTCTATATTCAAGCAACACTTGTAATCGAGATATTCACAAACAAATCAATATGCTATTGTTTGGTCATCAGTAGGGCAACCAATTTTTGACCTAAAAATCTTAAAATTTTGACTTAAAATTTTACAAATTTTGACCTTATTTTGACCAATAAGTTCATGCGCTTGCAATTGTGAAAAATGCAAAACTTTTATTTGAAATCAAACTGTTAGCATGAAAGTCTACTTGTTTCCAATCAAATAACACAAAAACGAAAAAACATGAAAGACTCAAGCAAACTACAGGTAAGAAACAGGTAACGAAAGTTGCTCGAAAAAGAACAAGAGATGAGTATGCAGTATCTTTCAGTATCCTGAAGTCACTGACAGTATTATGCGGTGTTGTACTTCAGCATCAAGTAGTGACTCACGTTATCGTCTTTAAAGTTTCTGTCTCTCGCCAGAAGTTTTCCTAAAATAGAAAAGCTTCTCTCTACTGAAGCAGAGGTTGCTTGGGAGTTGCTTAGCAGGCTGTACAAATGTGGCGAAATATCATCTCGTCCCATTTTCACAATGCAGTTGATGTCATCCCTTGACATTCTTTCTTGAATATATCTTCCAATTTGGCAGCCATCAACACCAAAGTCAAGGAATGTCATTTTTTGATAAGCTTCTCGAATAGTGCAACGGCTGTCTTCCATCTTCTGAATTGCGTCAACTAGTGCACTGTACTGCTCCTCTATTTCTACACGTTGAGTAGCTAAGTTGGGTGCTTTTACAGCCTCTTGAGCATGCCGCACGAGGACACCACCATCCCTTGCAGAATATTTCTAACTGCTGGAAGATTTCTTGAGTAATAGAAAGCAGCTGTCAACCAACTGCCCCATCTAGTTACAACTGGGTGTGGAGGTTGGCCGATGGAAGTAAAAAAAGCTCTTTTTGATCTATTCTTAATGGTCACTGCTTTTACCCTGGCAACCAACTCATCAACAGCAGGGTAGTTAGCTCTCACTTTCATCGCACAATTATGCAGAAGATGAGCCATGCATGTTACCTGGAAGAGCCTGGGATATAGTTTTTTTAACAGGACTCCAGCAGCAGTGATGTATCTCGCTGCATCCGTTAACAACAAGCAAAAGTTTTCTCGTGCAACACCAAGAGAGTGAACTGCATCGTCAATTTTTCGAGCTACGATGTTACTGTCCACAGACTGCGAAAGAGTCTTACAGTTGAATAGCAACGTTTTTTCAGGAGCTGTCCACTTACCAACTAAGATATTCAAAAACTGTTTGCCATTTATGTCACTCTCATCTACAACCATAAACATTTCTTGGTCTTTCAAATAATCTTTCAATCGTAATGCTTCTTCTTTAGCTAACTTCTCAACTTTCGAACGACATTTTCCCTCAGAAGGTAACGAATTACCAAGCTCTTTAAACAAAAATGACAGGTGGCTATTTCTCAACTTGTGCAATGGTATGTCAGCACAAAGGAACGCCTTAGTAACTTTTTCTGCAAAATCTGGTATAGGAGTTTTAAGAAATGTTTGCGTACTTGCCTTTTCATGTAAGAAGCCTCTTTGGTGTTTTGCACTGCCACGGTGTGAATCCACCATAAACTTTTTGTCGCATTTCACTATGCAGTCACAGACTTTGCAAAAGAGTTCACCTTTAGGTGTTGCGGTAAACTCAGAATCGTATTCATGCAGTATATTACGAACTTTGGAAGAATATGATTGCTTAACCTTAGGCATCATAGCTAGAAGCAAACGAAAACACCAGTAAACTAAAACTCAACACTGTATGAAAAATGACTTTAGCATTTAACTAACCTAGAAGAGAGACCACATTACCTGCCTTCCACGCCAAGTCTACTTAATATTCAATCGCCCATTAGTGGGCAATACCAAACTATTACGTCGCAATTTGCACAATAGACCCACTGAGAGCTGAGACATGCGAACGCAATGGTGGTAAATCAACTAATTCAACGGCAAAATCTAGCCTAGCACAACCTACCTAATTTATTCGTGAGTCGTGGCAGTGAAATAATTAATGTCGAGAAGAAAATGTGCTAAATTTTTTTTTGACCTCACGCTGAATTTTGACTTTTTCTTGACACAATAACTTTGAAACCTCTCATCGCATCAACCTGAAATTTAGTTTGTGGACGTTTCATCACTTCTAAACAAGGCAGAAAAAAAATTGACTTTATTGACTTTTGGTTGCCCTAGTCATCAGTTACATCATGCAACAAAGTTGCGGTATACTTTCATAAATATATTCATTGCCTAGCCTGCAGCAGATAGTTTTTACATTGTTGAATGGTATACTTTGTTTTGCAATAACACCCACTAATGCTTACCATCGTCACTTTCGGCGTTTGCCGACGTTTCATCACGATCATACCGATAAATTATATTGTACGCAATCTACAAAAGGCTGCCATATGTGCCTTTGTAGCGTTATTAGCCATGCACAGGACTTTATGCCATGCACCACCGACCGACATATTAATATGTTCTGCTGAAACCGTTTCGTTTGTGGTATGTAACGCTTTCTCCACATCGCATCGCAAAGTGCTCAAACTGCACCAGCAGTGATATAAACATAAACAAACAAACGAATGTCTATATTCAAGCAACAAATGTAATCGAGATATTCACAAACCAATCAATATGTTATTGTTTGGTCATCAGTTACATCAATTAACAAACCTGCAACACAGTTTGATAATTATTTACATTGCGTAGCTTGTAGTAGATAATCGTTACTTGCATCACCGCCCAAAACAAATCTTTTGAAATGGTTGAACAGCATCTTCGAAAGGCTCTACCAATCTTAACCTTATACTACCAAAACAACCGATAAAAAGCAATCCGGAAAAAACACAATCCTGTCTATTTCACCTACGCAACCATCATGCTACCCGCAAAATGAACATAATATGGAATGGAACACCAATCTCGCACGACAAATATCCCGTATGTTTGGGCGTCACAATGGATAGAACCCTCTCCTTCAAAGAACACACAAGAAAACTAAAGGCTAAAATTCAATCAAGAAATGCTCTGCTTTCCAAATTAGCAAACTCTAAATGGGGAACAAACCCTTATACTTTGCGCACAACTGCTTTAGCACTGTGCTTTTCTACAGCTGAATACGCGTGCCCAGTATGGGAGAGATCAGCTCATGCAGGAAAAATCGACTCAGCTCTGAATGATACATGCCGACGAATTACAGGATGCCTTAAACCGACCCCCCTTAACAAGGTGGACAGCTTGGCAGGAATTACCCCCCCCCCTCCAGCATTCGCCGTGAAGTATCCAGCCAATCTGAACGACAAAAATGCAATTTGGACCAACGACATCCCATGTACGGATTGACAGCCGCCCCATTCTGACTAAAATCTAGAAAGAGTTTTTTGAGAACTGTCCCTCCTCTCGACAAGCACACCACGCACCAACTTAAAACACAGAACCTATGGAAGAACTACACAGACAATATTCCAGACCAACATAAGCTCCAAAATTTCCCAGTTTAAGAATCTCTCCCCCCAGGACACAAGTTACAATGGAATAAATTGCGTTGTCTCAACCGTTTAAGATCAGGTGCAGGCAAGACCAAATCCCTTCTACTGAAGTGGGGCTACTTACCCCCCGGCACTGATACCACCTGCCAGTGTGGAAAAGAAAATCAAACCATAAACCATTTGTTAACTTACGAAAAAACTGAAACAACCTGCACCCTGGATGACCTGTTACAATGTAACAGCACTGCCAAAAAAACTCGCAACGGCTTGGTGCAACTTAATCTAGCTCAAACGGACTCGAAGAAGAAGATCGTTTCATTGTTGAATGGTATATCTTGGTTTACAATAACACTTAGTAACGCTTACCATCTTCATTGATTTCTTGTTTGTTTTTTGCCATCGTTTTACCTACAAATATGTTAATAAATTAAAATGTACGCAATCTACAAAACGCAGCCATATGTGCTTTTGCGACGTTATTGGCGAAGCACAGGACTTTATGCCATGCACTACCAACCGACAGGTTAATATGTTCTGTTGAAATCGTTTCGTTTGTGGTACGCAACGCTTTCTGCACACCTCATCGCAGAGTGCTCAAACTACACCAGCACTGATATAAACATAAACAAACAAACGAATGTCTATATTCAAGCAAGACTTGTAATTGAGATATTCACAAACAAATCAATATGCTATTGTTTGGTCATCAGTTAAATCAAATGACTATGTTCCGAAATAGTTTCATAAATATATTCGTTGCGCAGTTTGCACTAGATAATCGTTACATTGTTCAATGGTATATTTTGGTTCACAAAAGCACTCAGTCACGCTTACCATCGTCACTTTCGGCGTTTGCCGACGTTTCACCTACGATCATACCAATAAATTATATTGTACGCAATCTGCGAACGAATGCCCTATATTCCTTTGTGGCGTTATTTGTTGGGCACAGTACGTTATGCCATGCACTACCAACCGACAGGTTAATGTGTTCTGCTAAAACCGTTTCGTTTGTGGTATGCAACGACTTCTCCACAAAGCCTTCTCCACAACCCGTCGCACAGTGCTCAAACTACACCAGCAGTAATATAAACATAAACAAACAAACGAATGTCTATATTCAAGCAAGACTTGTAATCGAGATATTCACAAACCAATCAATATGTTATTGTTTGGTCATCAGTTACATCAATTAGCTAAACTGCATCAAAGTTTCATTATTGTTTTCATAGCGTAGCTTGCAGTTAATAATGCTTGCATTGTTCAATGGTATATTATGGTTCACAATAACACTCAGTCACGCTTACCATCTTCATTGATTTCTTTTGCCATTGTTTCATTTACAAATATATCAATAAATTATAATGTAAACAATCTTCAAACGGCTGCCATATGTGCTATTATGTCGTTAATAGGGAAGCACAGGACTTTATGCCATGCACTACCAACCGACAGGCTAATATGTTCTGCTAAAACCGTTTCGTTTGTGGTACGGAACGACTTCTTGACATCGCATCGCAGAGTGCTCAAACTGCACCAGCAGTGATATAAACATAAACAAACAAACAAATGTCTAAATTCAAGCAAGACTTGTAATCGAGATACCCACAAACCAATCAATATGTTATTGTTTTGTCATCATTTACTGTAAATGAATTAACCCTTTGAGGATCGTAAGATTCTAATTGATGAAATTTGACACAATTCTTTCATTGCTTGGAAACAACAACATTACAATGAATTTCAGAAAAATGGTTGTTACGTCATAATGATGCAACGATTAACATTCATGTAACTTGTGTGCTACATTATCCATCAACGGGTTAACTAAACTGCATCATAGTTTCATAAACATATTCATTGCATAGCTTGCAGCAGGTAGTCTTTACATTGTTCAATGGTATATTGTGGTTCACAATATCACTCAGTATTGCTTACCATTGTCGCTTTCGGCGTTTTCCGACATTTCACTTACAATCATATCAATAAGTTATGATGTACGCAATCGGGAAATGGCTGCCATATGTGCCTTTGTGGCGTTGTTGTTAGTTCACAGGTCATTGTGGCATGCATTATCAAACGCCAGATTAATATGTTCTGCTGAAACCATTTCGTTTGTGGTACGGAATGTCTTCTCCACATCGCATCGCAGAGTGCTCAAACTGCACCAGCAGTGATATAAACATAAACAAACAAACGAATGTCTATATTCAAGCAAGACTTGTAATCGAGATATTCACAAACCAATCAATATGTTATTGTTTGGTCATCAGTTACATCCATTAACTAAGCCTCATCATAGTTTCATCATTATTTACATTGCGTAGCTTGCAGTAGATAATCGTTACATTGTTCAATGATATATTTTGGTTTACAATAACACTCAGTAACGCTTACCATCTTCATTGGTCACTGGTTTATAGTTTTTTGACGTTTCACCGACAAATGCATCAATAAAACATAATGTACGCAATCTACGAAAGGCAGCCATATGTGCGTTTGCGGCATTATTAACGAAGCACTAGGCGTTATGGCATGCACTACCAACCGACAGGCTCGTTTGTGGTATGTAACGCCTTCTCCACACCGAATCGGAGAGTGCTCAAACTACACCAGCAGTGACACAAAAGTAAACAAACAACCAAATGTCTATATTCAAGCAAGACTTGTAATTGTATATAACTTCTTGGCATTCTGGAATAAACTTTATTCTTTAGACTTCCCCAAAAGAAAAAATCCACAGGGTTCAAATCCGGTGAAAATGCCGGCCAATCAATTAGGCCTCTTCGACCAATCCAGGCTGAAGAAAGTTTTTCATCAAGATACTCATAAACTCCCCTGAAATAATGTGGAGGAGCCCCATTTTGTTGAAAATAAAAATCATCTAAATTGGTTAGTTGCTGTAATTGGGGGATTATTTGATTTTTCAGCATTTCAAGTTACTTATCTCCTGTCATTGTTCCTTCCAAAAAAATGGACCATAAACACCAGAACTTGACATGCCACCCCAAACATTGATACCAGGCTGATTTAGCTGTTTTTCTGATGTTAAATGCATGTTATTGGTATACCAATAAACACAATTGTGTCTGTTAACAGGACCAGACAGTTTAGAAGAAGCCTCATCATTCCAGATAATTTTATCTAAAATTCCAGAGTCTTCTTCAATTTTATTTAACATTAGTTCACTAAATTGCAAACGCCTATCTGGATCATCCTCTAATAAGCCATGAATCAACTGTGGTCGATAAGGTTTTAACCCAATTTGGGCCATGATTCGTCCAATAGAGGTTTTTAAAATAAATTTAATTGTAAAATAGCAATTATACACACAAATAACGTAGTTTTAACAGAAAATTGCATAAATATACCCAACAAATAATCTTTTTTTACTAATATTTACCTAATTTAGGTATAAGCCAATTTTGACTACTGTCCACCTACTTTTGGACCACCCTGTATCCCTTTCAGACACGAGTTCAAACTAAAGCAAAAAGTCCAGTTTCTGCTTTATATAGCTTGGTGAAAATTTGTTTGGTCAACTTTGGTGGAAATTTGTCATTATCATGCACAGCTTGCATAATGCATGATGGTGTCATTTGACAACACTTATACTCAAGAAGGAAAAAAATTCGTGAGTCACAATTGACACCAAAATCACTGAAAGGGATCTATATATCTTTTGTTTCTAGTTGTATAGCTACAGAATAGACATTAAAACGTTAAAACCACAACAATCTGTTTTGCTTTGAGGGTCATCAGGTGGTACTATTAATTCAAATAGAAGTTATCTACATACGAGGAGTTATTTATACTTTCTTTTTGAAATTTCAGTCAGAAATATGATTGCTTTGTAGTTCAGAAGATTCGCCATTTAAAGATTTCAGGAAGATTTACACTTACCGATTGCAAGATTTCTCAACCACTCTAAGGCGAATAGTTCAATTTCTACAATAAAACAAATACGGATGCATCAGAAAATAAAAAGCCTATTAGTTTTTCTCAATTGAGATAAATTTTTAAATGCAATCATGCTACTTGTGATTGTGCTTTTTGAAATGTACTTCGGCGATATCAAATTTTGTGAATTATATCCAGAAGCGACTAGTAACAAAATTATTCTACTTGACAAACGTTTTAGTAATCATCTACTTAGTCGGGTAATTTTATTGTTTTCCACTTTTACTTGAGAAAGTTAGGTAAGTAGTTATACTTTTTAATCAATTAGAATTTTTCTTTATTTTATTGTTTTGACTCGGTCATTGAGCTACCTGCTGTGAAATCGACTAACTACGTAATTTCTTCTTAAATAAACCTAAAATACGCTTATCATTATATTCATGTTTGTATTTTCTGCAAATTTTTGTTTAGTGCTTAGCCTGCTTGACACCAACAAATCGAGTTTTGAAGCCTCTCTATCTCAAATTTGAAAACCATACATTCATGTCTTTTTATTGAGTTCTGGACGGTAGATGCTTTCTTTTAGCCCGATTTGTGAGTACGCCTGTCCTCCGAACTCGTATCATAGACCAAAACCAAATCTGCCCAAACGGTAAGCCATCTACTGTTACCGATGTTCTGGCAATGCCTTGTAAGTGGCAAACGCTTTTTTCATGGAGGGGCGATGCATCAAAACGCATCGTTAACAAGCTCCGATAACCTGCCATCCTTCAGCTGAACATCGAAGGCTTCACAGCAAGTAAGATAAGCTTTCTTTACCATCTAGCTGCATAGCGTGAGACACTCGTTATCCTACTTCAGGAGACCTACTGCACGTCTACACAGAGGCTAGTTCTACCGGACTATGAACTAGCTGGGTTCTCCTTAAGCAGGAAGCATGATCTTGCAACGTTTGTCCATGAACAACTGAAAAGGACCCTTTTCGACCAATCTCCACCTACATCGGAGACTGAGTGGCTGTGCGTCGACGTTGATGGATATAAGATAGTCAACGTTTACAAATCTCCACATATTCGTTTGCAAGTATCCGATGTCCCAGTATTGCATGTTGATTGGGGTTATGATGCCAACAATGTAGATAGAGAATGCCTCATTGGCTGGGCAAATACCAACAATCTTGCCCTACTCCATAACCTAAAGGATGCCGCAAACTTCATCTCTGGCCGCTGGAATACAAGTACCAACCCGAATCTTGCATTCGTCAGTATCGATCCGATCAGTCGTTTACCTAACAGATATGTTTTAGAAAAGTTCCCAAGATCTCAACATCGACCCTCGCTTATTACTCCACCCAGGTTTGCTCGTCCAGTCCCAAGCAAGCCTGTAAAGCGATGGAACTTCCGCAAGGCCAAGTGGAGCCACTATATCACTCTCTCAAAGATACTTGCCAGGACTTTGCCGCCACCTGATATGGATCAGGCATATCAGTGTTTCTGTCACACCATCAGCACTGCGGCCGAAAAGTACATCGCACGTGGCCGACGAAACAATCGTAAACCATGTTGGGACGCCGAGTGTGAAAACTTCTACCAAACATTCTTGCACTTCCCTGAAGGGCACGACTGTAACACAGCTGTAGCAGAGCTGATACAACTTTGCTTGCCAGGCTTGACAGGAGATGGAGGGATTGATGGTCTAAGGCTGTACAGAACATCAACTTTTCACACTCTAGCCGGGTAGAATGGAGTACGTTAAACAATCTTACTGGTCTGTCACGACAATCCCCTAGTCAAGTCCCATTTCAACAAATGCTATTGCTAGCCACCTGGTAAAAAAAACGGGAAATAAGATAGTGCAAATTGAGAGATTTTTAGACCGGTTATGCAGGAATTGTCTGACCTTTGGAGGGCTACTACTCCAGATGTAGTGAATGTCTTCGGAGATTTTTCTCCACGAGAATTTGCTGCTGTTAAAACCAGGTAAAACTCCGGGATCTGACTCTATTTGTCAGGAGCTTTTAATCCATGCTGGTCCCGGCTTGAAGTTTTAGCTACGTGGCTTCTTTTCTTCCTGCTTGCGTCAACTTAAAATTCCGAAAGTCCGGAGAAGGGCACTGGTAATCGCGATCCTTAAGCTCTCAAAACCTGTAGAGGACCCGAAGAGCTACCGTCCCATCTCTCTGCTCTGCGTCCCTTACAAGATCCTCGAACGACTGATCACAATTGTGTCGAAACGATAGTCGATCTCTTGCTCCCAAAAAAATAAGCTGGATTACGACACGGAAAGTCTACCGTAGATCAGGTCGCTTTGCTTACGCAAAACATTGAGAATTCTTTGAGGCAAAAAAGAAGGCTGGTGCCGTATTTGTCAATCTGGCAGCTGCTTATGACACTGCCTGGTACCGTGGTCTCACTTGAAAGTTGCTGAGACTTCTGCCGGACAAGCACATGGTCCAGATGATTATGGAACTTGTTCAGAACAGAAGCTTTGCCCTAACCACTGGTGACAGCAAGCCGAGTAGGCTTCGATGCCTGAAAAATGGGTCCAACAGGAATCAGTCTTGGCTCTTATACTTTTCAACATATGCATATGCAATCTGCCTTCAGCAACCTCCAAGAAGTATGCCTACGCTTACTACTTGGCAATACTTTACTCATCTGGAGATTGAAAGGTGTTGAAAAGAACTTTGAGCGAAGACATGACTACACTTTCTGCGTATCTCCAGACTTAGCGGCTAAAGGTCAGCCATGCTAAAACGGTGACGGCAGCTTTTCATCTCCACAATCGAGAGGTTAAGCATGAGCTAAAGGTTAAGAACAATGGTGAAATCTTACCATTTTGCTCAGTGCCGACCTATCTTGGTGTGAAACTGGACAGAGCGATCACCTACCGTCATCACCTTGAGGCATTGCACAAAAAACTATCAACGCGCCTTTAGCTGCCGAGGCGACTTGCGGGTTCAGGATGGGGCGCTAGTGTCAAGGCATTGCGCACAGCTACCTTCTCCCGGATCTCCTTAACTGACGACTACTGTGCACCAGCTTGGTGGCACAGCGTGCATACTTGCCTCATTGACAGCGTTCTCAATGACGCTTTGCGCATTGTCACTGGATGCCTACGTCCCACTCCAACGGACAACCTTCCAGTTTTCTCAGACATCCACCCAGCTGAGCTTCGCCGCCAAGGAGCGACACTCTCCTTGGCTAATCGCAGTTCCTTAGACCCTGGTCACACTCTGTATGGCCAGCTGACTGAGCCGCAGGCTGCTAGCAAGGAGAGAGTAAAATCTAGAAACCCGTTTGCTCCTGCTGCGCGGAAACTATTGCACAACTTATCTGAGTTGCACAACTGCATCCGCGCTGTCCAATGGACGAACTTGATATGGGACACAGAGTACTTCAAGAGTATGTCAGCGCTCGGTGTCTACAATTCTAGAATCAGCACAAGACCTATTGGAATGAGTTTGACCAGAACAGCTGGTGTCAAACTCAATTGCCTGCGTACTGGCGTTGGGCGTTTCGGTTCGTCCATGCACGAATGGGGTTTCGCTTGTTCAGTGAAATGCGAGTGTGGCGCTAGTGAAAAAACTGCAGACCACATTATTTTGACATGTCCCATACATCGGGCATCTCGAGGAATAATAAGTCTGACAGTTTTGGATGACGAAACAAGGTGCTAGCTCAGGGGTTCTTAACAGGGGGTACAAAATGAGGCGTCAAAATAATGGTTATTTTAAATCATTTGCTAAAAATTTATTTATTTTCAATGTTATTTCAAATAAAAAACATTTTCCGAAGACTTTTTTAACATATGTTTTCTAAATGCTTTTTTGTCATAAGAAAGAGTTACTGTGACGTAATAAATAGCTTATTGTTTGTTCGAACAGAATTGATTTTGCACTGTGATTTCATAATAAGCAATACTATTTGTGTTGTTCTGTTGAGAGTTCAAGCTCAGTTAATATTTAGATATGCAGTTGAGTTGAGTTATCGTATAATTGTCTTATAAATTTAACCAAAAACAGTTACAGTATGCCTAAAAAACGTAAGTTGAGCGAAGACAATATCAAGCATGTTTTCACCTGCTTGACAGAAAAAGATAGAACTGAAAGGCCGCAGTGCATATTGTGCACCATAGTACTTTCAAATGCTAATCTTAAACCTTTAAGACTTAAGGAACATTTCGATAATCGTCATTGGGGTGCAAAGTTGGGAAATGATTTTAATACTTTGAAAATCAAAAGGGCACGCTTCCATCAGAGTGGTACCTTAGAAAAGCATGGATTTTTGCCGATAGATAAGCCATTGTTGCACACATCTTATAAAGTTGCTTTTCTGTGTGCCAAAAAAAGCAAGCCACACACAATAGTAGAAGAGTTAGTGAAACCTTGCGCAATGGAAATGGCAAAATCATTACTTGGGGTAGAAACGGAAAAAAAGTTACGTTTAGTGCCGTTATCAAATGACATCATCACCTCCAGGATTCGTGATATGAGTGAAGACATCTTGCAGCAGTTCATTGCAGATGTCAAAGCTAGTCCTATTAAAGTTAGTCTTCAGTTGGATGAGTCAACAGACGTTAGTTTGTGTAGTCAGTTACTGGTATTTGTGTGATATGTGAAGGAAAAGAAAGTGCTGAAAGAATTTTTATTTTGTGAACCACTGAAAACAACCACAAAAGCAGTGGATGCATTCAATGGGATGATTGCACGCACGTGATCAAACGTCATCAAAATGCGGTTTCCAAAAAGGTGGCTGACCATTTTGAGTAATTTTGCATTGAATTGAATAGGAGTGATATCGTTTTTTGCAAATCAAAACTATAAACGTGACAGTTGTTGAATGAACGTTACATATGTTGTTTTAATGATGTTAAGGAATGAATCTAAGGTCAAAGTAAGAGGTGCTAAGGTTTGCTTGTTACTGATAATAGTTGGGCTAATTTTATGGGCTAAACATGCAGGCTTATTTGTAGCCAGTTTCTATGAGAGTTTCATATTCGATTAATCAGCGTGTTCGGGAATGCTGAGTATAAGTTAATTGTAATGTGTAACTTATACAGTATATTTAGTGGCATAAGCATTCTGAAAAGTTAAAAACTTAGGTTATTCTGTAATCTAAATGACAGGTCAGACATCTGTACCGTGGGCCCTCAATACTACAACTGAACATCGAAGGTCTCACAGCTAGCAAGATGAACGTTCTTCATCACCTTGCTACTCAGCTTGAGGCGTTCGTCATCCTTCTACCGGAGACCCACTGCATGTCTGCAGAAAAGCTAGTGCTATCAAACTATCAACTAGCTGGGTTCTCCCTAAGCAGAAAGCATGGCCTTGCCACGTTTGTCCATGAGCGGCTAAAATGGACCTTATACAATCAATCTCCCACGACATCCGAGACAGAGTGGTTGTGCGTGGATGTTGACGGTTATAAAATCGTTAACATCTACAAACCTCCACCAATGCGGTTGCAAGTTTCCGACCTCCCAGTGTTCACTCACCCTTATCTGTATGCGGGTGATTTCAACTGCCCCCATGTCGACTGGGGTTATAACACCAACAGCGCGGATGGAAACTGCCTACTGGCCTGGGCAAGCTCCAATAATCTTGCCCTTCTCCACGATCCCAAGGATGAACCAAGCTTTCATTCTGGGCGCTGAAACACTCGCACTAACCCGGATCTTGCCTGTACCACCATCGGTCCTTTCCCTTCCAGTACCGGGAAGGCCTGCAAAGCGATGGAACTTCCGCAAGGCCAACTGGAGCCACTATAATTCCTTGACAAACAAGCTTGCAAGGAATTTGCCATCACCTGATTCAACAAATGTGGATCAGGCCTACCAGGACCTTTGCAATACCATCAGCAAAGCAGCCAAAAAAGCTATCCCACGCGGTCGTCGTAACACCTACATACCGTGTTGGGACGCCAAGTGTGAGGCCCTCTACCAAACGTTTCTGCAATCTCCTGCTGGAGACCAGTCAAGCAGGGCTGCTACAGCCCTAATAACTAGGCTTGACAAGAAACGCAGAGACCGATGGTCTGAGGCAGTCTGAAACATTGACTTCTCACACTCAAGCAGAAAGGCATGGAGCATAATTAACAACCTTACTGGCAGGTCGCGACACAGCCCCCGTAACTGTCCCGTTTCAGCTAACGCCATTGCTGCTCAGCTGGTAAGAAATGGGAAATATGAGGGTGTTGATCGTGAGTCGTCTCGACTCATTTCTCAAGAAGTGTCTGACCGTTGGAGGGCTTTGATACCATCTCCAGTGAATCTCTTTGGCGACTTCTCGCCGAGAGAATTCGCTGCCGCTTTCCAACACGTTAAGCCAGGGAAAGCTTCGGGCCCTGACTCTATTTGTCCGGAGCTTATAATCCATGCTGGAACTGCTTTGAAGTCCTGGTTACGTGGCTTCCTCTCTTCCTGCTTGCGCCAACTCAAAATTATCAAAGTCTGGAGAAGAGCACTTGTAGTTGCGATCCCAAAACCAAAGAAACCTGTAGAGGACCCAAAGAGCTACCGTCCTATCTCCTTGCTCTGCGTCCCCTACAAGATCCTCGAACGACTGATCTACGCTCGTATTGAACCTATTGTCGACCCTCTGCTCCCAGGCGAGCAGCTGGGTTTCGACATGGTAAATCAACAGTGGATCAAGTTGTCTTACTAACACAAAACATCGAGGATTCTTTCGAGGCAAAAAAGAAGGCCGGTGCTGTGTTTGTAGATCTGACAGCTGCACATGACACTGTCTGGCATCGTGGCCTCACCTGCAAGCTGCTGAGACTTCTCCCGGATAAGCACATGGTTCGTATGATCATGGAACTTGTCCGGAATAGAAGTTTCACCCTTACTACCGGTGACAGCAAGCGAAGCAGATTGCGACGTCTGAAAAACGGCGTCCCACAGGGATCGATCTTGGCATTCCTTCTTTTCAATATCTATGTGTACGATCTTCCTTCAACGGTTTCCAGAAGGTATGCCTATGTCGATGATCTGGCACTGTCATACTCTTCTGATGACTGGAGGGGGTCTTAAGCCAAGACATGACTACAATCTCAACATATCTTCAGACATGGAGGCTACTGCTCAGCCACACTAAAACGGTGACGACGGCCTTTCACCTGAACAACAGAGGGGCTAAACGTGAGCTTAATGTCTACAACAATGGCAAACGCCTGCCATTCTGTCCAGTTCCTACCTACCTTGGGGTTAAACTGGACAGATCACTCACGTTTCGTCACCATCTTGAGGCATTGCGCAAAAAACTAACAACGCGCGTTGCACTGATGAGACGACTTGCAGGCTCAGGTTGGGGCGCTGGAGCTAAAATACTGCGTACAGCCGCCCTATCTCTGGTCTACTCTACTGCGGAGTACTGTGCACCAGTTTGGTGTCGCAGTGCACACACTCGCTTCATCGATAGTGTTCTCAACGATGCATTGCGCATTGTCACTGGATGCCTGCGTCCAACTCCAACAGACTATCTACCCGTCCTCGCAGGTATCCAGCCGGCTGAGCTTCGCCGATTAGGAGCAACGCTCTCCCCGGCATATCGTGGCAGCCTGGACCCTGACCATATTCTCTAAGAATTATTGTCTGGGTCCACACACGGCCACAGAGAGAGACTAAAATCTAGACGCCCCTTTGTGCCCGCTACACGGAAGTTACTGCAAGATCTAACTGAATTGGATATTCGTGCAGCTCAATGGACTGACTTCAAATGGAGCACGGAATACTCGGAGTGTTCATCTGATCTTCGTGCTTTCATTCCTAGGACGAGCACTAGGCCAACGGGGATGGTCCTGCCCAGATCATCGTGGGTCAGGTTCAACCGCTTGCGGGATGGTGTTGGGTGTTTTCAGTCGTTCATGCACAAATGGGGCCTTGCTCCTACATCGAATTGCGAGTGTGGCGCTGCAGAACAAACCGCAGAACATATCATTCTGACATGCCCCGTACATCGGGCACCCACAGGAATACGTGGACTGACGGTTTTGGATGTCGACACACGATGCTGGCTGAGTACCATCACTGCCAACATCTGAAAATGTGGATCCCTTCCAAAAGAAGAAGAAGAAGAAGAAAAAAAGCGTTGCAAGAAACTATTTTAAGTAAACTAGTGGCAATGTCGAATGAACGGTCATTTTCTTTGAAACAAAACGATTATTTTCGAATTTTAAAGTAGACAAAAAGTCCCAATAATATTTTAAGTTCGCATGCCAAATTTTATTTCAGGGTACACTATGCCAATTTTTTCCCTGAAATACGATGCTGTACGTATATAGTGCACCATGTTATTTAAAACTAATGCAGGACAAAACTTAAAAATAAAACTATTTCAATAATCTTCAATTAAATTGGTGCCACGGCACCTGTTATATACTTTTGCAAACGTTATGAAACCAACAATCACAAAATGAAACCAAAAGGTTTAATTGCTAAAAAAAGCAATGATGTCATTACCATACACTCAGCAAATAATTGGTTTTTAGCCTACAATAATATGAATAGCTTAAGGTGAAACATTTAAAATAAAATGGCTCAATCGTTCTTGGTGATCTTTTACATTATTTAAAGCAGGGGTTCCCAACCTTTTTGTTGCTGTGTACCACTTATGGAGTTATTCTGTAGCTGCGTACCACCTAATTTGACAATTAGTTTTTGTCCATAAAAGAACTGTACAAAAAGATTAACATACACAATAACATACAAATATAATACAAGTAAATGAGTCCTCAAATATAAAATATACAAAACTAAACGTAACTTATTTGCACATGTACATAAACATAAACAAGCAAAATATTTAACTTGTCGATCAATAAGTACTCGTAAGTCAATGAGATGGCTGCGCTTGGTTTTCTTCGACTAGTTTCGCAAGACGTGGAGATATTTTGCTCACCGAACATCGGAAATTGTGTTCTGGGTTTACGAGACGATTTCTTGTCTTCGGCTTGATTGTAAGAAAAGTAGAAAATCTTTGTTTGCATTCCCATGTCGTTGGAAATATGAGAAGCTGAGGAATTGCATTCTTTGCTTGTGCCAAATAGGAGGGACTTACATTCAACCAGAACTCGGGCAATTTAGGATTTTTAAACTTTTCCTGTGCACCTTTAATGCACCGCAAATCTATGAGTTCTTCTTGTTCACCAGTTCCCACCAGGAGATCGCCAGGCTTGACACTGAATGGATTCCGAATGTAAGTGCATGCTTGTGCATCACCATCATTGAAGAAGTACTGCTTGATTTCATCTTTCAACAGAAGAAGATGTTTGATGATCTCTTGACCAAACGCGATACTAGGCTCCCCTGCAAGGGACGCCACATTCTCAAACATTCCGAATAGTCTGTTCTCAATGTTTTTTATCCACAAATCGAGTCTTTGGGTAAATGCAATCAATTTGATTGAGAAATCAATGATGTTGCTCTCAGGCCCCTGAAGAGAACAACTAAAGTGATTTATGACTCCAAAAATATGTGATAGGTAGGCAAGGTGAAGAATGAAGTTTTTGTTTTCAATAATCTTTTGAAATTTTTGGTCTTTTATTTGGAAAAACTGAAGCAGCTTCTTTCTCTGCACAAAAAGATACATAGTGGTATTCTTTCGAGACAGCCACCTCACTTCCGTATAAAACAGCAATGACGTGTGTTCTGATCCGCATCCTGACAGATGACCTTGAAGAGACGACTATTTAAGGCATATATCTTAATGTAGTTTATCATCTTAACAACCAAGTTCAAGCTTGTCTTTATAACGGAAGGTAAAAGTTTAGCAGCGAGAGCAAATTGGTGTAAGAAGCAGTGAACGGAAATGACAGACAGAATAGAAGTGACACACTGCCTTCACCCTTGCTTGGAACCAAGATTTTCTGCCAAGCATAGCCGGAGCGCCGTCAGTGGTACAACCAACTAGCTTAGTCATTGGAAACCATTTTTTTTGAAAAAGTTATCAACAAGCTCGAACACGTCTTCTCCTTTTCCTGTAGTTCTCATTTCATTGATCAATAGTAATTCTCCTCGAATTGCATCTTTAGTAGCATAATGCACTAGGACCAGAAGCTGTTCGTAGTTTGACACGTCGATTGATTCGACCAGTTGTATGGTAAATCCATATTTTGAGCCCTGTCCTTCCGTAATGACTTGTTTTTTTTTGATATCAGTAGGGATTTCTTTAATACGCCGCTGTATTGTATTATTTGACACCGAAACACTGTTTAATTTTGACACTGCTTCATTGCCGATAACATGCTTCACCAGCACTATTGCTGCAGGCATGATGAGTTCCTCAGCTATTGCGTGAGGCTTTTTGTTATTCACCACAAGAAGTGCGATTTCATAGGAGGCTGTCACTATCCCCACCGACTGCTGGTATTGCTTCTCCGTTTTGTCTAATCGTTATTTTTTCGCATTTTCTCCAATTCGCTTAAAACAATTAGGATCGCGGTCCTTCTTGTCCGGATGATTAGTTTGGAGATGGCGTTGTAGAAGACCTGGCTTTATTGATGCATTTGATAATGTCTTCATACACATCACACACTGTGGCACAGATTCGCCACTATTCTTTAATTCAACAAAACCAAAATTAATTTATTGATCGCTATACTGTCGTTTGGGCATCTTGATTTGACAGGATAATAATATGAAATAAAACCAAATGTTGCTTTATACAATAAGTTACATAATCGATAAAAATCATTAAGTGATTAATTGTTTACATCACTGCACCTACTCAGTTAGCAGAATGTGTGTGTATGCGTTCCTGAGTCTATGCCGCCAACTTAGGAAAGGTTGTTGAAAGGCAGTTGGGAGTAGCACTTTCGATTATGCTTTCCTAACTAACTTGGAAAAGAAAGACAAAATTCATAGCAAGACTTGGGGTTCGATCTTCTGTATTCAACTGACGTACAAAAATTAGGTCCGAACATCTATCGCAGCTTCAAGAGCATACAAAACAGCCAGATTCCAACAGCAAAGAAAAATATGGTCAGGTGGAACAGCAGATAAAACATAGCTAGCTGGGACAGCAGAATTTTATTTCAAAATTCACAAAGCCTCTATAGGTCTATTACTGAATAAACTCCCAAACGCCAATAAACAAAAATATGAGGCACAAGCACAAGTCAGTATATATACTGCGTAAAAACTTTTGAGAAGATTCTTCACTGATAAGCCTATTACATTTCTTACTAAAAAATTTGTATAAACCGGTTCTTTTCGCGTCTGTTACATCACAACAAGTTTTAACCAAATGTGAGCTTGTTACTGGAGATATTGTGTAACACGCTAGCTAGAATTTTTGATCGTGTTGCAGCTTGCTGCTGCTGCAGATACGCTATAGAAAGAAAAAAAAAGCGCCAATCGGAGCTATCTAGTCCACGTAACAGTATGCAACATCGTACATATATGTAGGTATTTAATGTATATGTAGTACAATTAAGAAGCAAAAGAAAATGATCTGGAACCAAATTCACATTACTACATTGCTCTGGGTGGAAATTTCTGTGAAAACAAATACATTTTTTGCATTTTTGGAAAAACATCTCCCGTACCACTAGGAAAGCTTCCGCGTACCACCAGTGGTACGCGTACCACTGGTTGAGAACCCCTGATTTAAAGCATGGTTTCATGTTACTTGATGCATTCCATATACACATATCTTCATTTTTCAGCAACTTCTCTTTTTCATTTTAAGCAGGTAGTTGAAGCCAAAAACCGCATCACACAAGATCGAATTGGGCTATCGATACAATACTTTCAATACCTTTATTGCAAGCATTCTTTTGTCATTTTACAAACATACATGATTTTACCAAAAAATATGATCTACTTGCCGGCTTTGCCGGCATTGCCCAGCAGAGGCTCTCCATCAGTAATGTCAGGGTTTAGTATTTCAGTTCAACTGGCTGCGCGGGCTTCACCCATTCGGCTCTTGTGGGAGCAGTAGCGAAATGTTAATAATTTTATGCACTTTCACAAATTCTTGTTCACGAAATTGTGATCACCATGTTTTCTTAATCATGACTGGCAATGTTTGCAAAGAATCTTGCTACAAATTATTTCTAATACTTGTGAGGGGGCAAGGATTGTGCATAATCAAAAGTAATTGTAGCGGCAAAATGGTGATTGCTTTCACAATTGAAGAAAAAACTATTTAATGGTAAGCCTATTTTGCCAATCGGTGCTGCCCTTTTCCTATTTATGTTTGTAGTATTAAAAGTTCCTAATTTCGCTGCGCTATTGGTTTTGTTTCCGGCATAGCGACAAAAGTGGCTATTGTTCTCTCCACATTCAGTTTTACAAATTGCTCTGGTTATGGTTTTATGTTGATATTTTCTTAAACTTGGGGTTTTATTACAATGCTGTAGAGTATAGACATAAATATCATAACAGGAAGCATATCAGCGTAAGAAAAAATCCTTGCTTTATAGTATATACTAGCAGATTCACCCGTCGTTGATCGGGTAAAATGTAAAGACTGATTAAATTTTTACATTGAATAACCATATTTTAACTCTTTCGATCCCGCGCGGGTAT
Organism: Trididemnum clinides; assembly: GCA_963675345.1. Taxonomy (NCBI): domain Eukaryota; kingdom Metazoa; phylum Chordata; class Ascidiacea; order Aplousobranchia; family Didemnidae; genus Trididemnum; species Trididemnum clinides. The sequence goes on along the minus strand of OY776298.1, from coordinate 29,592,817 downwards.
AATTGCCGGCAAGCGATTTTTATGCGTTCGCTCCCGCGATGGTATAAGGGTAAAATGTAAAGACTGATTAAATTTTTACATTGAATAACCATATTTTAATATAGGTTGAATAAATATAGGCTCGTAGCCTTTCTGATCGAAGGCCGATTCTGATCGAAATCAAAATACCGTACTTGGCTTCCCTGGAAAAAGTTATGTAAGATTCATATGTTTGTTTGTATCTAAATGTCTCCAGTTTTATTTCTATAACGGACAGACAGACACACTTTGAGTTTTATATATATAGATGACGGCATCACCCAAAGAGCTCCCATCAATAACGTTGAGATTGAGAGTGTCGGTTTAGCAGGCCAAGCCGGCTTTACCTATCAGGTTCTTGTGTCAAGAGTTACCAAACGTTTATGTGTATTCTGCACATAAGATGTTCACGACTTTTTGCGCTCCTTTTCCTAATAGAATATCCATTTCAAAATCCTGGCTATGCCTTAGGTTATGTGCTCTGTTCATTGCTGGCATGAACCCAAGAGAGTCTTGCGTTTCCCATAGTTTGAAAGTAGGAAACACATTTCTGATATTAAGCTATTCTAAAGCAAAATAGCAAAAATGCCTTTCGTGTGGTGCAATTTGACTCAGTGACGCTATTTTTTCATTTTTTCCTCAAACTTTCACAAGTTCTCGCTGGCTACACATTATGTAGCATGTTCTTTTTTCCGTGCTTGAAATGCCCTGGGAAGTTTAAAGTGTCCTTGCGGTTTCCTCAAATGTTGGTTTTGTATATAATTAGCTCTATAAAGCTATTATATACAAAATACCAATAATATCTTCCATGTAGTGCGAATTAACACAGTGACGTTGTTAATTTTGATTTCGCCTCAAACTTTCTCAAGTCCCAGCTGGCTGCGCATTATGATTCATACTTGTTTTTCTTTGCTTAGGTATGCTCATAGAAGTTGAATAAGTTCTTGCTTTTCCCAAATTTTCAAGTTTGATTCCGGTAGCTCTTTAAAACTATTATCAAGCAAAATAGAAAAATGTTTCTCCTAAGTATAGCGCTATTAAACCGCGGCAGGCCATACTATCACCCGAGCCGATTCAAAACGTATCAATAAATGCAGCTGCGTCAGCTTAACCGTACAAGCATTTGTTAGAACCACAATGAAATGTCTTAATATAAGCCATAGTTCCTGTACATGTAATGCTGATCATGTTGCTCTATTGATCAAGACTGGAAGTATTCAAAAAGAATAATGTCACAAACTTCCACTCGTAATTGTTAAAAGTGCAAAGGTTGGGGGGGAGGTGGAACCTAGTCAAAATTGATGGGGAGCCCAAATAATGGTCGTTTTGACTCATAAAGAAATGAGCTGTTTAGTGGTAGGCATGTTCGACAATTTGGTAAGCCCGCTTTTGTATTCATATTGGTGACATTAAGATCTTTGCCAACGCTGTTTGCTTTGATTCAGCCTTAGCATGAAAATGGGCGGGCCCGGCTTTTTCTTTAAGCCATAAAATCTATTAAAATAGGCGCCTATTAAGCTCTTTTCAAACCAAAACATTTCCTCTTAATCCAGTATTACAACTGGATGCTATTATTGTTTAATTTTGATCTCTTCTTACATTTGGGTTTTTATTATATCTAACTTTGCCCCTAATCCAGACCTCCCTACTTTTAAATAAAGATTAGTGTTTTGTACCGATATCCATGCAAATACGAATACCAGTGTTGGACTTCACCAATTATGTTCGCTATTTAAATGATAGTGGATAATTTTGCTGCCTGCTGGTGTTCTCACTAAATAGTGGCAAATGTTGTAATACATGAGTTGCTAGTTGCTAGCCAGCAATTTTCAAGGCAATCTCCTATCAAGAGGGATCTGCCTCCAGCATCAAAGTACAATAGAAAAATTAGCTTAAAAATGATCACCAGCATCATACGGAACCATACTCTTGATAAGAGATTGCCTTGAAAATTGCTGGCTAGCAACTAGCAACTCATGTATTAATGATAAGTCTTGACAATGATCCTGCACCCTTATTAGGGCTTACCGATGTGAATTGTCGTCTATGTCATGTGTGTGTGTGTTCTTGAATGTGACCCCCATGATATAGGTATTGCTGTATCATATTGTTTTGTATTGCATTTTTTTTGCACCCAATGGCAAATTTGTTTTTTTAGCATGTTTATTATTGAGTGTTTTTTACACCCGCCTGATGAGACCTAATAAGGTCGAAACCGGTCGCGGGGCGGGTTATTGACATGATGTAATAGATTGCTGTATGGTACCGTATGATGCTGGTGATCATTTTTAAGCTAATTTTTCTATTGTATAAGTCAGGGGTGGGCAACCTTTTTAGCCGGAGGGCCGCATTGATCACTAAAGAGTTGGCCAAGGGCCAGTGCTCATGTAAGTGTCCAAAAAAAGGTCCCACCTTCCTGCATTGTCGTATTATAGAACGTAGACATGATGGTCTCCAAAAAAAAAAAAAAAGGTTATCACCCTCTGAATGGACGGAAAAAGCGTCTGTGCAAACTGACAAATGCCTTTTTCATTGTGGCATGTAAAGTTTTTGGCTCTTTTATACGGCAATTGTTTCCCCTACTATCATCGTCACTCGGGTTTACTGAAGTTTCAAAAATGCTCGCGGGCCGCACAGAATGCTCTCGGGTGCCGCATGCGGCCCGCGGGCCGTAGGTTGCCCACCCCTGGTATAAGTGTTATAATGTCATTTAACGTTATGACCTCACAATGCTTTTTGAGCCATTGTTATTAGGATTGCTACTTAACCACTTTTTCGTCACTGTAGGCAAATTAATATAAACTAACGTCATTGTCTGCGTGCATCTATGTTCCTTGGCCCGGGCATAAACGCCGTCATGCAAAAAGCAAACTAACCCGAAATGAAGCACCCACAGTTCAGTTGTAGCAATAGCGTGGGCCGCCCGTTAATAATGTCAAGGTTAACAATATCAAATCAGCTGGCTGCTGCGACAGCCTAGCCCAATTTCAAAGGAAACTGCTTCAACATTTTGATCATATGTAGTTCGACACTTACATTTTGTTGCAAACGATAAGAAAGGACCATCTTTACTCCATCGTCATTTTCTTGGGTGATCACCAAGTGTACTTCTTGGAGTAGGCTACATATCAAAACTTGTAAACTTCATTTGTCGATGAGTCTTTTGAATAATTTGATGGATAATGCCAAACATTCATGCTATCGAGAAAGAATAGACAAAGTGTACCAAAGGACTTTTGAAAAGGGTTTTGTAGAAAATGCAATTTTGTGAACTGCAGGCACTTTATTTTGTGTGTTTTTAAACGGTAGACTACATTTTATAAACAGGAGGACAGTAGGACATTTATGCAGACACTGCGAAACGAAAGCAATGACACTGAAAAACATGAAAAACTTATAAAAACACAGTATCATTTAAATAGTCTGGAGCGAACCTTTTTGTTCGCAAATGCTGTTATGACATTGTCATAATCAAGAGATCGGGCGCAGTCATTTTCGATTGACAACATGGCTAATGAAGATAGTCTACTGTCTGTCATAGACGTTCTATTAAAAGTTTTGATCAGTTTCAATTTGCTGAAGCTTCTTTCAGCGCTGGCAACAGTCACGGGGCAAGTTAGTAAGATTCGAAGTGCGATGTACACATTCGGATACAATTCAAATAAATGAGTCTTTAGAAGATAGTTCAGAAAGTCTTGAGCCGTATTGAGATTGCGTTTTTTTTGTAAAATTAAAACAAACCGCTGTAGCTCAGCGCTCATTTCATCAGAATCAATGTCACCGAACTTTTTTTGGAACTCTTTACAGCAAGTAAGAAGAGCATTTTCTTGTTGCACAAGCAAAAGTTTGTCTCGTGTGTACAAAAGCGAAAAGGCGGAAGAAACCTCACGTAACAAATTAAAGCGCTCCTTTATTGACATAATAGCCTGGTCTACTAATGGATAGAAAAAGTTGCTTTTAAATTTCAGTTCAGGAGTAGCTCGTTGTTCCTCTTCACCTTGGTAATCAAACAATCTTCTTTTCTTTCCACTTCTTGACGGAGGAAAAGAAGGATCAATATCCAATTCCTGTGCTATTTCAACAGCAGATGTTGCGGCACTGTCATAACCCGTTGTGCGATAGTTTTGCAAAAACTTTTCAGTTGCCTGGATTTCCGTTTCCATTGTATGAAGGGAGACTCCATACGATTGAAGAATCTTGCTTGCTTTATTGACTTGGAATAGGATATCATACCAAATAAACACCGACAAAAGAAAACTCCATTTTGATAAATGAGCTATCAACGATTTTGTTTCTGAGGCAGCTCTTCCATCTTTTCTTTCTATGGAAATGGCTTCCAAGTCTTTCAGTGCCAGCAACACCTCTTTTAAATTGTATCGAAGAGGTTTGATGCATTTAATTCTGCTTTCCCAACGAGTATCAGATTGTGACTTTATGGACAGCTCCACATGTTTCTTCAAAATTTCCCAACGCTGAGCAGAGGAAGAAAACAGCACATACAACCTTGTAAGTACTCCAAAAAATGTCAATGCTTCCGTCGATCAATTAGCACTGTCAACAACAACTAAGTTAAGGGTATGGTTTGCACAGGGCACGTAAGCAGCTTTGGGATTGATGTCTAGCATTCTTGCTTGGACCCCAGAATGTTTTCCTTTCATGTTAGCACCATTGTCATATGACTGACCTCGACAATCAGACAATTCGAGTTGCAGTTCGGTCGCTTTTTCTAAGAAAGCGTCCAACAAGCCTTTCCCAGTACTGTCACTTATTCTCAAGTAGCCAAAAAACGTTTCTTTAACAACAGCAGCTTCTTCATTACATAGTACATAACGGAGAATGACAGACATTTGTTCATGATGTGACATATCTGGAGTGCAGTCCAAAATTGTAGAAAAATATTTTGCCAATTTCAATTGCTGTAAATTTTCTTTTTCAACTTCTGTCGCTAGCAATTCAATTAGTTCATTTTGTATGGTAGGACTCAAATAGTGATCTTTAGTGTTTTTGTTCTTGATTCTGTCTTGAAGCTCTTTTAGGATCGGATCTCTTCTTGCCAAAAGCTCAAATATACCCAGAAAATTTCCATTGTGAGGAGATCCTAAGACTTCTTCAGATCCTCTAAAAGCAAGATTCCTTTCCGATAGAAACAAGGCAATGTCGATAAGTCTCTCTAAAACATTTCTCCAAAAACGTCTTTCATTGAAAAAAATATTCATCTCGCGTTTGTCGATAGTGGATGAATTTCTTATCCTTTCAGCTAGCAACATCCATTGACTGCAGCATTCTTGGTGGGAAATGCCGTTTTCATGGTCTTTCAGTTTTTTTCGAAAAACCCTCCCATGTATTTATACCACTACAAAAGGGGCTTAGTGTTTTTCCAAATAGCTTACAACAAAAGCAAAAAACTTGATCTGATTCCGCAGAATAAACTAGCCACGACCGTGAAACACTTTCACCATTAGGTAACACACGTTTATAATGGTTGGAGGAAAAACATCGCCTTGGAGTTGTGTTATTATATGGAAAATTCATTATTAGTTGATGTGGTCCACGCTTTACTATATCACATCGTTGAGCATCAGAAATACTTTCAGGCCATTTACATGGGTCATCAGGGATAGGGGTAAATTGAGATTCAGTTATTTTTGATATTGAAGGTTGCGTATTGGCAGGTAAATCACAACTTACATTTTCTGGAAATTCACAATCACTTTGATGCTGATCGTCATAGTCTTCTTTTTCTTGTACACTATAGTTTTCTTCATCCCTCTCGGTACTAGTGCCAGGTCTACTCTGCTCAGTAATCTTGAAAAAATCTGTCATCTTGGGCAATTTTGCTACAGCATCTCGAGCAGTGGCTGCTTCTTTTCTCTTTTGAGCACCACTTTTTGAACGTTTCATTCTATACAATGTCAATAAAATACTTTATCTGCACTCTGCAGTGTATATATATTGTCCCGGTATTTATAGCCAAACAGAATTCCAGACCATTCTATGATTGTTGCGTAACAACGGCATTGTTACGTCAATCGAATATTCAAGATTCTACCAGAAAATCAATCGAAATATTCTAGATTCTGCGAGATAAAATGACGTGCATTCACTTATGATGTCACAAGCCAATTTCTTCCTACAGTTTAAATCGGTTGTAAACAAGTCTGCTGAACTGAAAATAGTCACGTAGCCAAAAAGCAATTTCAGACTAACTTGGGCCCCCAAAGTTGGCCTGGGCCCCCCCAATTGGGGGGTTTGGGGGGCGGCTGCTACGTCTCTGATTACAAAGCAAGAATTTTTCTTATGCTAATATGCTGCGTGTTAAAGTATTTATGTCTGTACTCTACAGCATTGTAATAAAACCCCAAGTTTAAGAAAATATCAACATAAAACAATAACAATAACAATTTGTAAAACTGAATGTGGAGAGAGCAATAGACGCTTTTGTCGCTATGCCGGAAACAAGATCAATAGCGAAGCCAAATTAGAAAATTAATACCACAAATATAAATAGGGAATGGGCAGCACCACATCGCAAAATAGGCTTACCATAAAATACTTTGGTTTTGTAATTGTAAATGCAACCACCATTTTCCCACTACAATCAGTTTTGGTTGTTTTTTATTCCTGCTCCCTCACAAGTATTAACAACAATTTGTAGCAAGATTCTTTGTGAGCATTGCCAGTCTTGATTAAGAAAATGTGATGATCACGATTGAATTGTGAGAGTGCATAAATAAAGTTAAGTGCTTTTTTATAATCTTCTTGCATAATTATTTATCGTCTCACTGTTAAAGCTTAATGCCATCTCTGTTTCCAACTTTAATCATTCAAATCTATCATATTTTGCATCCAAATTAAGTGTGAGGTTTGGCTATTTGTTTATAATTGTTTAATGTTCTAGAAAGCCTGTCGCAGTATTGACGCCATTCCTACAGGATGAATCGGATTTTTTCGCGTTTGAATTAAATTAGATTCCAGCGTCAAGAGCGCCTTTTGATACCGCGATTGAGTTTGCGCAGTGCACTAAGACCTTTCCTCTTAAACCGTGTGAGTGGGAGCAGTCACGTTTTTGACTGTAGCTTTTACTTCTTCTTAAATATCTCCTATTCTGCATTATGGCCTCTGCCGAACCAAAGGAAGATCTTGTCCAAGATGTTCAGTTCCAATCAAATGCATTGAATGAAGTAGCGGTGGATCAAGTGCGTGAAACAGACCCATTTCTTGCATCCAACAACCGAGGAAGCCCAGTTTATGACAAAAATTGAACAGAGCACCCAAGAACTTCGGCTGATCAAAAGTCGAAGCTGTCCAAACGTGCAATCGTCACTCGATCCAAAACAAGGGAAATGGCCAGTTCAGCAAGATCCCGTCAGCCACTCTACCGTCTCGTAGCAGCCTCTGGCAAACGTCTTCAGAACGCACAAAAACAAGTGGTCGGTCAGGGTCTTCCATCAGCAGTGCCAAAGCTCCCAAAGCGGTCATTGAGGCTAAAATAAAACCTCAAAAAACATCGACGCGATCAAACAGCATCAAATGCACCAGTGCTTTCTGCTTGAAGAAGAGCAGCTATGCAAAAAAACGAAAAATCGAAGAAGAGCTCCGTATCATGCAGAAGTGAGATTACAAAAAACGTGAAGCTGAAGAAGTATTCTGTCTCATGCGGAATTGCGCTTCCAGCAACAACTTGAACACGCTGATCTTCAAGTGGAGCTAAACGAAGCCGAAGTTGAGTTAAGTACCGAATTTTCTAATATTGAACTTGAAAATCAAACGAAAATCAACAATAACATCTGGTGTAAAATTGGTGGTAATGATAAATCTATCAATCATTATTCTGACGGTAATACTTAGCTTAATACTAACAAATCTGTAAAGGTAAAACCAGAAGTGTCGCACTTTAAATCAGAGCGCAATGTTTAACTGATAATCACGCTGGAAGTCAGGTCAAAAGAAATGAATTCCTTAATGTGCGATCGAATATTAAGATATCACAGTCTATTTCTGTGCCAGTTTCTTGCCTCGCTAATACTGCTGTGATTGATGCTAATGAAAGTTGCTTTAATGCTACTTCAAGTTTAAACCCTTACTGTAAGCCGTTTGATAGTAAAGCCCGTTGGGCTTATAATACCTTTGCGTCTGACCCAAGAAACTTAAGGTATAGACGAGAATCGCCCCCAAGTGCTGTCGGTTAGAGCGCAGAGTTGTGGGCTCCACTCGAATCGCTATGCACCAACCTGGTTTATCTGGCAATCACGAGGTTAATAACATTGTTAATGCGGTTTCACAACCTGACTTTTCAAGCTAAGCTTTACGAAGCTGCCTACCATTAAGGTAGAACTCCCGTGTTTAATGGAAATTCGGCCGAATGTTCTTGCTTTATTGAGGCCTTTGATTGTTTAATAAACCAACCGCTGGCCGATCCTAGTAGAAAACTTTTCTTTTTGCTCTACTACACTAAGGACATTGTTTACTCATTAATCAAGAGGTGCCAGCATATGCCGCCAGAACGAGGTTACCAAGAGACTAGATGGTTGTTGCAGTCTTTTGGTCAGAAACATAAAATCATTGAAACCTGTATGAAACCTGTTGTTAAAGGCCCTGTGCTAAGCGGGCACGATTACAAAAATCTTCTCAAGTTTTCAGCAGATTTTACATCATGCTTGATCACACTGAAAGGAATGGATTGCTTGGATCGAATGGACAATATGAATATGGTGACAAAGATCATGCAACGCTTGCCTCCGTCATGGATCCTTGGCTGGCAGTACGAAATGGATAAAATAACGCATGTTATGCACCGAGATATCAGCATCAAAGATCTTGGCAATTTTGTGCGCAGCAAAACGAGAGAAACCACCAATCTCTCACAGATTTCCACGTCCTCAAGACCACCTAACAGCCAAGAGAAGGAAAGTCGGAAGGCAACAACATTTTCTACGCAAGTGAAGAACAACAAGGCTTCTTCTGCATCTAAATGCTCAATGTGCACGCACTAGTATTATTTGAATTAAAGCAAAGATTTTAGAGAACTCAGCTACCAAGGCAGACTGGAATTCGTCAACCAGCAGAAGCTTTGTAGAAAGTGCCTAAACGGAGGTCACTTCGCAAGGTTTTGCAACAAGAAAAACGAAACTTGCAAGAAAGAAAGCTGTAAGCAACTTCATACCACCCTGCTACATCCGCCGGATAAAGACAATCTGGACGCAGCCACAAAACCTACATCAGGGAATGAGAACAAGCAGAAGGTGACAAACGGCTTCATCAACCTTCCACAAAGGGAACGAAGTTTACTGCCGGTTGTGCCCGTGAAGATCTGAGTCAGTGGATCTTCACTGTACGTGGTGACTCAAGTTCTACTTGACACCGACAGCACTCCCTCCTTTATAACTGAAGGCCTTTGCAAGGCACTGAAAATAGAAGATTGCAAAGAAGTCGGGGTACGTACGATTACGCTCAACAATAATCGCAGCCACCAGATGACAAAGATTGTAAAGAACTTCGAGATATCTGGCATGGACGAGATCGCTCCCATTCAGCTGAGTTCGCTTTATTCCTGCAAGTAGTTACCGGTGAACGTTTAGAATATTCCGACACAAGCTGATGTTGATCAGTTCTTCGAATTTAAGGACGTCTACATCCCTCAAGTGGAATGCAAGGTCGAATTACTGACTGGCAACGACACCAGAATGGTATTGCAGCCACAAGAGGTTGTAAAAGAGCCGTCTGGCAGCTACGCTATCAGAACGGAGGTAGGCGGGGCCGTATGCTGTCCTAGACTCCCAGGAAGTGAGTACAAACATTTAAGAAGCTTTTTTGTTGAGCCCTCTGGCGACACTCAACCTATGTGTTTCCTCTGCACTGACATCATGGATTCTCAAATTAACGTCAAGGAAGAGTTATCAGTACAACGACAAACATTTATGACGGCAGTCACCAAATCAACCAGATCTTAAAAGATCAACATTACGAGATTGGGCTCTACGTATAAATATAAACAAACAATCAAATACCTATGTTGAAGCAAAACTTACAATTGAAATATTCACAAACAAATCAATTTTATTGTTTGGTCATCAGTTAGATCAATTAATTAACCAGCATCATAACTTTATAAAAATATTCATTGTGTGGTCTGCAGTAGATAATCTTTAGATAGTTCTATGCTTGATTTTAATTTACAATATCGCTCAGTAATACTTACCATCGTCAGCTTCGTCTTCTATTATTGCCTTTAGCGCATCTATGATTTAACAACAAAATATAATGTGTAAACAAACAAACAAATACGTATATTCAAGCAAGACTTGTAATTGAGATATTCAAAAAGAAATCAATGTTATTATTTGGTCATGAGTTAAATCATTTAACTATAGCGACATCGTAACTTCATAACGACAATTATGGTGTGGCTTATTGTTGACAAATTTTAGATTGTTCTGTGTGGTTTATGTAATCTAGATAAAGTAGCCGTAATCAAAGCTGTTCAACGGTAACATGAGATTTACGCCAATCCAATTTGGAGGCCGTTATCGCTCACAGTTGATTAGCATTTTGTAATATAAATGTAGATTGAATTTTTTTGTTCTGCTCAGCAATTTTGTTGCGACATTTCACACAAACTAGTTTTTATTTCCAAGATTGATGTTGATACTTACTGGTCAGTTATAGAGAAGAACTCTCACTTAGACAGCAAAAAATGAAGGCGCATATGTGACCAATAACAATTTTTGAGGTGATAGGAATTACAATCTAGCGATCCCACAGTACACGTCTGGATATTAAACTAGGAGTGATCAATAGGGTAGTCCTGAAAGGTATGGGAAAAAAACTTTTTCCTTCAACATTCTGACCACCCAGCCATTTTTTTACCATAGCTCAAAGAAGGTAACACGCAAAATTTAAGAAAAATTGACTTGTATTTAGAGGTGCTACGCGAGGTTACAAGTCAGAAAAATGCACCATAACTAGTTGGTGTGTTGACCGTTGCATGAAATATGGCAAAATCTCAAAAGAGTTGCAGCTGTAGAGAGAATCTACCACTTTTTTGAAAAGACAGAAAGAGCTGTGGCAGCCTTGGTTGATGCTAGATATATCGTGTTTAGAATTAGGTTGTACACGTTACTACACCTTAACACCCAGCCGTTTACACTTTCGTAACTTAACATTTGTGTTCTGTTTGTAACTCAAGATAAAGTACTTTGATAAATATCAGGCAAGCTCCAAGGAGTATTGTTGGGTGGCTGAAGGGTAACTTTATTGCACTAAAGGATTATTAAACAATGTGCTAATCAAGTTCTTAATAATTTGAGCTTTGTATTTTTTAGATGTCTGAGATGAGTAATGCAATTAGACATAGTATCAGTGGTACAAAGCCCAAGACCAGAAAGGACAAATATGTTTGGTTAATTGGCCCCATTTCCAAAAAACTGTCTGGGAAAAGGCTCCTGCAAAGGAAGTCCTTAGCGTATTCGTTTATCTTCATAAGATTGAGAAGGTTGCCATTAATTAAAGGAAGTTCCAAAGAAGTAATTGATATATGTATTCCATTCTGGCAGAAAGCTAAAATCATAACATGGACAAAAATGCATGCAAGGAAAAGAGTGGAAAAGTTGTTTTTGTGATGAAAAGAGCTTTAAAAAGCGGATTTGAGGAGAACTTATACACAGATAAGGAAAGAAGAAAAGTTCACAGCAGATCTTGACAAACTCTTTGACATAGCACATGCAAAAGCACTGAATTTAGTTACTATCGAAGAAGACAGTGCTTTTCTGTTGGCACAAAAAGGTTTCCTCCTGCCAATTGATAAGGAACTTGCTGCAAAAGAAGCACGAAGTGCAAAGCATAAGTAAGAGGAGCAAAAGTATCAGAAGCTGCAGCACAAGTATGTTTTGAAGAATATACCTTAACATCATCATCAGAGTCTGACAATACTGAATTATGTGAGCAGTACAGTTCTTCAATAATGCAGTCACCAATGAAACGGAGATGTACAATAACTAAAGCCAAGAACGAGATCTCTCCATCTCTAGCATAAGCTCTGGACCGAACCAAAGTCAGTGATGATGGACCAGCTGTTTATATCATTGCTGCAATGGTTCAAAGTTTAGGACATAGTGTGGAAAAATTAACCATTAATCGAAAAACTATCCATTAGTCCAGAAACACATTAAGACAAAAAGATAATGTTACTGGTAAGGACAATTTCAGTCTTCACATTGTTGACTCTAAAGTTAATGCTGTTGTACATTGGGATATAAAGTTGCTTCCAGACACTGCAGGGTCGCTGAACAAATGCGATAGGCTACCAGTGCTTGTGTCGTATGGCGGTACAGAAAAGTTGCTTGCTGTATCAAAACTGACAAGTGGGTCTGGAAAATCTATAACTTTAGCAGTCAAAGAAGCCCTGAATGATTAAGAACTAGAAGACAAAGTTGTCACAATGAGTTTTGGTAGAACTAGGGGCAACACAAGACAAAAGAATGGTGCAGATCACCTTTCTGAAGTGCAGTTAGGGAAAGAGCTTCTATGGTTGGCATGTCGGTACTACATATTTAAACTAGTGATTGGAGCAGTATTACATATTTTATTTGGACCGTCTTCTAAATCAGAAATTGAGATTTTCAAGAAGTTTTAAGCGTGTTGGCCGCATTTCAAGCAAGATAATTAGGAATCTGCAACAAGTGAACCTTGTATGGAGGTTTACGTCGCACCAGTACGTGATTTTCTGTTAATATCTCCAAAGAAATTCCTTCATACACAACAACCTAGAGAAGATTACCGGGAATTTCTAGAAATGATAATCCTTTTTCTAATCTTAAAGAAAGAATTTGAAAAGCTTATGCGTCCATCAATAGCAATATCTCCAAGGTTTTATAGACAAACTTTCTCAATCATTTTTGTTATCTAAGTGAAGCAGTAGTTGCACTTGCGTTCTTTTATAATGATATTGCTGAAAAGAGGAAGCAAAGTATGGTCAAGAATCTTGCAAAACCAGAAAATTTTGGCCGTGAATTAAAAGCCAACTTGACGATGGAAGAAGTTGAAGCAAGTGAAGTAGAAGACTTTGCGTCAGTAAAGTCTTTGCGATTTTTCAAAGCTTTCAATCTGTTAATAGATTTCCTGTCATTACCACAGACAATGTGGATGTCAAGTGATGGTTACATTGAAGGAAAAAAGAAAGAACAGTTAGGATTGAATAACGACACAGCTGTGAGAGGAGTAGCTCTAATTCAGGAGTACATTCACGTTCTCACGAAGGATAAAACACAACGACAATGTCTCTTTCAGGTAGTGGCAGGTCATCGCAAAAACTTTATAGATGCAACAAAAAAGACTGTTATTGCTGGTTTAACACGATCTAATTAAAGCTGACCCATGGAATAGACAGTGAGATTTTAAAGTCATCGTAACATAGTACGAAATTGTTTCGATAATCTCAAACAAGTAATCGTTCTTGTTTCTATAAACATAAGGAGTTGTAAAATTGCCTTGTTTTTGGTAACGTGAAACGGCGAAGAAATTTTACGATATTAAGATTTCTGCATTCAATGTAAACTTGAATGGCTTTGAGGCACCTCTAAACATTGTTCAATCTTAACAAAATTTTGCGCAGTAACATCTTCTAGGCATTCCAAAAAAAATGGAACGGTATTCACAGCAAAATTCAAAAAAAATTGTTTCGGTGCCACCCTAGTGATCAATTTATAATCAAAACGAACAATTAGCCATATTCTGGCGCCTTTTAGCAAAACTAAAAGTTTTCTACAAAATCAATTATTCGTTTAATTTTTGTGAGTTTCAAACGCAATATAGCAGGGGTGGCCACATTTGCCGTAGTAAAGAGGCAAAAACGAAAGAGGCCATCATTGAAAGAGCCGGTACGCAATTCTTTGTTTGATTGAATAGACGTATTTTCCGTGCAGAGAAAAGTTGATGACCTTTTTGTTTTTGGAGACATTAGTTTCAAAGCACGAAACTATGCATTTGCACCCTTCCAACGGCACCGAAACTTAACGTGGCGCATAGCAGGTTGTACAACCATAAACTACATCATTGTACATAAATACTACAAGAGTCAAAAGAGCCGCAGTCAAGGACCTAAAGAGCGACATGCGACTTGCAGTTCGGCCATCCCTGCTATGTAGTAATTGACATAAAATTGTGACGAGTAAGTGAAAGCAAACAAAATGCGCAGTCAGATTGATTGTTACTTAATAGGAAAAATTCCTGTGGAGACATCAAAGCGCAGGAAATTCCTTTACATGATTATTGGAAACTCAGTTGAAGAGCTCTGAATTATGCACTTTAATTATCGACAACAATTTTGTTTTACCCAACGTAAAATGTTTTGTGTACAGTTTCCTATTTCCTTGCGCAAGATTTGAACGTGGGTTTACAGCATTTAATCAAATTTTTCACTGTTTTTTTAATACCTAATGATAACGCTCTTAATCACATTGCATTGAGCAACGCACCTCATAACTTCTTTTATTGTACTGATAAGTGTTCACACGTATTTTGAGATTACATTGCATTTGCTTTGAGCAGTTGGGCGTGATCAAATTTTGAAAAACAAACAAAAAGCCGTATTTTGGCATCCTGCAGCAAATCAAATTCTTTTTTTGCGTATTTGGAACGCAGTATAGCAAGGTCGTTTATTAATAAAGTATTGGCCATGATATTGTTACGCGTGAAGAGAAACAAAATTCGCAATCGGAGGGACTGTTACATAATAGAAGAAACTTCTTTGGAGTCATTAAATTGCACGTAACTTTTTTAAATCAGAGGTTCCCAAACTTTTTGGTCCGCGGAAGTCTTTTCTGCAAACCTGCTGCTTCGCGGACTCCTTCTTTGCGAATCTGCTGCTTCTCGGATCCCTTTTCGTGAGTCTCCTATTTTGCGGGCCCCGATTATATGCGATATCACTATTGTGATTCGACTCACTTCCAACAACAATCGATACAAAGCGCATACTGAGGGTAGTTGAGCTGTCGTCCAAAAAAAAGAAAGGCCAGCACCTGCATTATGGCCGCGATTGCGAAGCTCTGGCATCACTTAGTTGTCAGTGTAGGATCACTTGTCAAATTTTCGGGATTTTTGCTACCTAGGTCAAGCGTTGATTCATTGACTAACTGGCACAAAGCCACGGATCCCTTGAGCGGTCGTCACGGACCTCCAGGTTTCTGCGGACCCAGTTTGAGAACCTCTGCTTTAAATGATTAGCGGAATCCCAATTGAAGAGCTCTGACTTGAGTAGTTTAATTCTTGACTACATTTCCGTTTTTACTCAACGTAAAATATTGTTATTCGTTTTGCGTTCAGTTTCTTGTTCCCTTGCCTCGGATTTGAACATGGATCTACAACACTTATTCGCGGTATATTAAGGTTGTTTAGATGTTGGAAAAGTATGTATCTTTACGAGATTGCAGTTTTTCAAAATGCTTGGATCCAAAAAAGATATTGTTAAAAAAAAAATTTTGAAATTAGCTTCTTTATACTAGCACAACCCGCTTAAGATCTTTTTTTGAAATTTCAGAAGAACAGGAATTTTCCTGTATGCTGAAATGTTTTTTGAGAGGCCTTCGCAACGTTTCATTACATATAGGGTGCCGTGTAACATATGGGGTCTGACCATGGCTAACCTCACATCACATATAGGATTCGATTTGTTGGTAACCTCACACTACATATAGGGTCTGACTAATGGTAACCCCACATATATATATAGGATCAGACCATTGGTAACCTCACATTACAAATAGAGTCCAACCACTAGTAACCCCACAATTAATATAGGGTCCAACTATTGGTAACCTTACTTTTCCTTACTTTTCATATTATGAGTTTACCTATTGTTTGACCCTACATGTAATGTGAGGTTAGCAACAGTCGGACCCTATGTGTATTGTGAGGTAATTAATGGTCAGACCCTATATGTGTAGTGAGGTTACCAATAGTTAGACACTATACGTAATGTGAAGTTATCAATGGTCGTATTCTATTTGTAAATCAAGTCTACTGATGATCGGTTCTTATATGCAATGTGAGGTTACCAATGGTCGGACCCTGTATGTAATGTGAGTTTACCAATATTGTACTATAGATGTAATGCGGAGTTTACCAATGGTCGGACCCAACATATAATGGTTGGACCAATGGTAGGACCCTACATGTAATGCAAGGTTACCAATGGTCGAAACCTTTATATAATGTGAGGTTTCCTTTGGTCGGGCTCTATATGCAAAGTGAGGTTACCAACAGAGGGATTCTATATGTACTAATATTATGAATTTACCAACAGTCGAACCCTATATGTAATGTTAGATTTACAATAGTCAAATCCTATATGTAAAGTGAGGTTACAATGGTCGGATCCTATATATAATGTGAGGTTACCAACATTTGGAACCTATATGTATTGTGAGGTTAGCAATAGTCGCATTCTATATGTATTGTGAGGTTAGCAATAGTCGGAGTGTATATGTAATGTGAGGTTACCAATGGTCGCATACTATTTGTAATGCGAGGTTACCAATGGTTGGACCCTACATGTATTGTGTGATTACCAATGGTTGGATCTATGTGTAAAGTGAGGTTACCAATAGTAGAACCCTATAGTAATGTGTGGTTACCAATGGTCGGACCCTATAGTAATGTGAGGTTATAAACTGTCGGACCCTATATGTATCTTGAGATTACTAATGGTTGGATCCCATATGTAATGTGTGATTACCAACAATCGGTCTCTATATGTGTTGTGAATTTAACAATGGTTAGATCCTAGGTGAGATTACCAATGGTCGGACCCTCTATGTAATGTGAGATTACCCATGGTCGAACCGTATATGTAATGTGAGGTTACCAATACCAATTTAGGGTTACCAATTATCATATATTTTACGCGGAACCTTATATGTGTAACGGAATGTTACAAATATATCCGTGTTTTTCTGGTTGATTTTTCGCAATTTAGAGTTGTTTTAATAAAAAATTAGATTGATTATTGGCACAAATCAACTGATGTACATACTTCAAGGCAGGCAATGTATCAATGCAAATGTAAGCATTTATGCTGACGTTCGCACTTTTTAGTCCGGTAATTCTTGTCCTATGTTAGTATTTATACTGTTAAAGTACAATAATCTTGTTGGTGATACAAAATTTTGATATAGCTTTGAAAAGTGATGTTTTTTTATCCATACCTTTTTTTATGACGCCCTCATCAGTGGCGGTATTGCGTCAAATGGGAAGAACTAGAATGTCACAGTATATACATTCATACCTTGATATTTTTTGCTTTTTAAAGATTGCTGGATTGTGTTTGTTGATTGCAAAAATGTGACGGATCTTCTGACTTAAACGGAGCTATTATTATTTTGAGAGTTTGATTATAACTTTGCAAAAAGCTGTTTTAGCCATAAGCTTTTCATGACGCTCTTATCAGTGGCGGTATCGCGTCAAAAGCAAAGAGTTAGAGTGAGTAAGTATTTTATGTGATTAATTTGGACGTTAGGCAATCAAGACAAGCTAATGATAGTTCTAATACAGGGTGTCCATAAAGTCCGTGTGCACTTCAAAAAATTTATAACTTTATTTGTATTTGCGATAGAAATAATCTGTAAAAAGTGTTATAAAGTTTCATCTACCTAGTTTTAAGTGCAGTTATAGAATGATTCTTTATCACAAAATTAGTGACAGTGTTTCAACTGATACAGCGTTTCAACAAAATGGACCCCGTTCTCGCTTGGCCACGCCGCTTCGTTACACGCGCCCCAGGACGACCAACCGAGGCTGGCACGACCCGGGGACGCGCGCTAGAGCGCGCCGAGCAACAAGCAAATCCGAGTCTCGTTCGTTATCGGAATCGACCAGACGAATCGCTCCACGGACTAAGAATGGCCATGCAACACCATCCGTCAAATCGAAAAGAAGCTTTCGATCTGTCAATCCTTTTGCCGTCCAAGCTGGGTGAGTTTCCCCGCGAGGCTACAGCTCAGCCACACTAAAACGGTGACGACGGCCTTTCACCTGAACAACAGAGAGGCCAAACGTGAGCTTAATGTCTACAACAATGGCAAACGCCTGCCATTCTGTCCAGTTCCTACCTACCTTGGGGTTAAACTGGACAGATCACTCACGTTTCGTCACCATCTTGAGGCATTGCGCAAAAAACTAACAACGCGCGTTGCACTGATGAGACGACTTGCAGGCTCAGGTTGGGGCGCTGGAGCTAAAATACTGCGTACAGCCGCCCTATCTCTGGTCTACTCTACTGCGGAGTACTGTGCACCAGTTTGGTGTCGCAGTGCACACACTCGCTTCATCGATAGTGTTCTCAACGATGCATTGCGCATTGTCACTGGATGCCTGCGTCCAACTCCAACAGACTATCTACCCGTCCTCGCAGGTATCCAGCCGGCTGAGCTTCGCCGATTAGGAGCAACGCTCTCCCCGGCATATCGTGGCAGCCTGGACCCTGACCATATTCTCTAAGAATTATTGTCTGGGTCCACACACGGCCACAGAGAGAGACTAAAATCTAGACGCCCCTTTGTGCCCGCTACACGGAAGTTACTGCAAGATCTAACTGAATTGGATATTCGTGCAGCTCAATGGACTGACTTCAAATGGAGCACGGAATACTCGGAGTGTTCATCTGATCTTCGTGCTTTCATTCCTAGGACGAGCACTAGGCCAACGGGGATGGTCCTGCCCAGATCATCGTGGGTCAGGTTCAACCGCTTGCGGGCTGGTGTTGGGTGTTTTCAGTCGTTCATGCACAAATGGGGCCTTGCTCCTACATCGAATTGCAAGTGTGGCGCTGCAGAACAAACCGCAGAACATATCATTCTGACATGCCCCGTACATCGGGCACCCACAGGAATACGTGGACTGACGGTTTTGGATGTCGACACACGATGCTGGCTGAGTACCATCACTGCCAGCATCTGATTTCGAAACAGTGGATGATTCAACAATTCAACAACATTGCTGTCTTGCTGCTGTTTTTGACGTGGATGTGGATCCCTTCCAAAAGAAGAAGAACAAAATGGAGCTCCTTGCCACTTTGCTCTGCATATTAGACAGTTTGTAAATCTAGAATTTCTTAACTGATGGATTGAATGGGGTGGACCATTTACGTGGCCTCCGCGTTTGCCAAATTTCAATTCATTAGATTTTATTATGAGGACATGTGAAAACAATTGTGTGTGAAACGAAACCTAGTTCATTTAAAGATTTGAAAGTTAAAATAATTAATGTGATTTTAGGCATTACTATAAATCAATTGACAAATCATTTGCGTGATCTGCAAAATCATATTTTCCTTTGTATTGCAAATGATGGAGGACGTTTCAAAACTAAATGAAATTTCATTAGGACCTTAAAAAATCTAGATTTTCTTTTTTTTTAATTCCTTTTGTAGACTATTTTTATCGCAGATACAAATAAAGTTATAAATTTTTAAAGTGCACACGGACTTTATGGACACCATTTATTACAAAGCGCGCCAAAGAAAGAGATTTCGTAATAGCGAAATGCTAGAGAAAACGCA
Organism: Trididemnum clinides; assembly: GCA_963675345.1. Taxonomy (NCBI): domain Eukaryota; kingdom Metazoa; phylum Chordata; class Ascidiacea; order Aplousobranchia; family Didemnidae; genus Trididemnum; species Trididemnum clinides. Next base: position 29,573,250 of record OY776298.1, on the reverse strand, counting down.
ACTAGAGGCCAAATAAGAACGCCGCGATAATTGAAAGAGTTTGAGACTGTAAACAAATTCTTTCTGTCTGCATAACACCGGGCGCTGAGTCTTGATATAAGCAGCCTCTGAACGATTAAGGTATAAAGACCTGCGTGCTGTGGCGAGGATTAAAAACTGCTTGTTGTCATAGTTTAATGGACATTGTTCATTTTACAAAAGATGCTGACCAATGGTAAAGTCACAATCCGGTTTGGTGTCGTTTTTTGCACAATCTGTGTGGTCGATATCGGCGTGGATGGATCAATTGCTGTCTTAACCATTGCGGAACATGTTGCTTGATACGATTCTGTAGTCATTGAGATGTTCGCCCTAGGTACCGACTATCACAGTGGCATTTGTATATGACAAAATTTTACGGAGTGATAGGCAGAACATCCTTGCGGGTCACTGGCAACATACGCTTTGACGTGAAGACCAAGCGGGTGCTAATGGAACCATAGCAGCTTTCACGGCGGCATTGACTTCTTTTTTCAAGTTTTTGATGGGCTTACCTATACAAGGGACCCTGAAATACACTGGGCACTTTTCGGGGCCGAATCGCTAAAGAGTGGAGAGCTGAGCAATTTTCTGGGCGATCTGAGCGTTGAAGATGTTTTTAATATAGCCATTGTCTAGTAATTTTTCTTGATCCGTTTCATTTTTTGATTGAGTTTACATTTGCTGCAAATTATTAGGGTTAGATTCACCAATGTAGATATTAGATTTATTTTACGTTTGAGAGGACAAAAGGACTACCAACGTAAATACTGGCCAGAGAAAGTGGATTTCCGGTATATACTGGTTTCAAAGCCAATATCTGTTCTTTTGACACAGATATCAAGAAACGGTAGACATTTTCCTTTCTCTTTTTTCAAAAGTGAATCTGAGGCATTGATAAAAACAATTGAGTTTGTTTAGGAATTCATCTGCTTCAGCTTCGTGATCGAAGATGGCAGACGTGTCGTCAATATATTTGAAGTATGCTGGAGGCTTCTGCGTTTGAGAAAATAACTTTTCTACATAATATCCAACAAAGATGTTAGCCAAAGCCGGACCAAGTGGTTATTCCATAGCTACTTCTTCTGTTTGCTTGTGCACAGTGTTATTGCAGCTGAACTCAACTGAGGATGTAGTGCTTTTCATCAATTCAACAAACACGTCTTTTGAATGACTGATTATGATTATGATTCATAATAAAGGGCTTCTAGACAGATTTTGATGGTTTCATCAAGAGAAATGTTGTTGAAAAAGCTAGACATCAAAGGAGCACATGAAGATATTACGGTCGATGTCAAGATTTCGCTTGTTCTTTGCAAAGCTGAACGAATTTGATATGCAATGTGACAAAAACCGTTCCCACACAGTTTGTAATTAGCCAGCTAATCACATGTTAAATTGGTGATGGGACAAACCTGTCATAAACAGTATAGGGCAAAGTGGAGGGCCTTCTTTGTATGTTTTTGGTAAATCGTACATTCAAGGTCTTTGCGATCCAGTTCTCTCTAGCAGTGACAACACTGCCAACATTAAATCGCGCCTTCAGAAGCGATTGCTTGAATTAGTCAAAGCTGATATTTGCCAAAGTGGATACATGACGCAATACGACCAACTGGATCGCAAAGACCTTGAATGTACAGTTTACCAAAAACACACAAAGAAGGCCTCTGCAACAAATACGTAAGAAACATGAAATTCTTTTGCAACACTTACGTAACAAATAGCTTTAATTTACATTATATTTCTGTAAAATCTTCTCCAACAATTACGTAACAAACATAAATCTTGTCGGTCACCAACTGCACTGAAGAGACCTGATAGGTCGAAACAGTGTTACTGTCTGCAGTTTGCTAAAAATATGAATTTTTTTGTACGATCAGTCACAGATTACAAAAAAGGCTAGAAGCAATGACGTTGAATAACTTGATCACTTGTTAAGTCTTTAGTGTTGACAAAGAATCGGAAAATCAGTACATTTTAGTAATTGCCTAATTGTACATTATACACAATCGTACTTCAGGTACCTCACACTGTACCGTTTTATGTATGCACTAGCTTCAGAAAAATAAACTGCTTTCCATCAGAAAATTTTTGGGAAAGAGGGGAGTCTCTAATTTTGCTGTATTCTGCATTAGGCTTAAGTCTTTCAAAATTTGTACAGCAGAGAGACAAAATTTGATAATCATACGGTCTGGGCTCTCTATTTTTATCCCAATAACTCCGAGACAGATTTATCCTTTAAAGTCCTTAAAGCATACGGCCGCATAGCAAGCTCGCCTGATGCAACACTTAATTTATTACAATACAAAAATTGTCAAGTGTTTTGAAAGTTTATTGTTCATGATTGGAGTTGTCTGTTAATCAAACAACAATGTCGCAAAATAATATAAGCAGAATCTGCTTATCACTTGATTAACAGACAAAATAAGCAGAATATCTGAATCAAAGAGGAGCTTAATATCTTTAATTACTCATAAGGATATTACGAAACACCAGAACAGTTTAAGCACAATCATTTATGAAATAAAGAAGTGATTTTAGTCATTTGATAAGTGATAAATATGTAGCTTGAACAATAAACAGTTTTCTTTCGCAGCCTAGCAGTAAAGAGAAATGGTATCACGAGCTCATTTCAAACTTGTTACGACGGGTTTTAGTTCTCGAAGGAAATTCATTTACGGCTTTGGTGAGGTCAAGAGCTTCAGCATGGTCGCGGTTGCGTTTAAAATACACTAGTTAGGTCATTCAAACGTTGCTGTCTTCGAGTAGAGCGCAAGTATGTTCTTTATCGGTGCTTGTAGAAAACGAGTTTTCTGCTTTGCATGTAGAACTGGAAAAGACAATGTCAGTTTTCAAAGCAGAAATGAAGTTGTTGCCTTGTTTGCTAAAACAAGATGTTGCCTTATTTCTTGTTGTTGCTGTTGTTGTTGTTACCAGACCCCTTCCGATGGATGGGGGCATGTCGGAAGACCATGGATCTCCAAAAGCCGGGCAAATCCTTAGGGCCTGAACGAAAGATCGTAGAGAGACAGAGAGTCGCCAAAGAGCGAGCGGCGCAAAAACTTCGTAGCCGGACAGTGCAGAATGAGATGAGAGGTGTCCTGGAACGAGTGGCCGCAGGCGCTGCAGCAAGTATCCTCGAATCTGCCAATCCTGAAGGTCTGGCATACTTGCCAACTGCTCTCTCTGTGGCACTGAGTCCATCCTTTCCTTTTCCTCAGGCTCACTATTCTCAAGTTTCTCTGCTAAAGCCTGCGCCATTCTGCACACTCTTTGCTGGTCTCGGCAGCACCATCAAGTCTGCCACTTCTCTTCTTTTCTTCTCTTATCTGAGTCTCGTTCTGTTCTCAGCACCCTGTCCTGTCCTCCATCGGTTTTCAAGCAAAGAGGTTTTCTGACCGTCAGCCCCACATACAATACACAATCGTAGGTCAGTGTTTACATAAAAACTATGACTGATCTGCAGAATCTTCCACTGTAGTAAAATTAGCACGTCTGCATAACAGATCGCACACCCCTGAACTACATTGTTATTAGCTTCGATAACATCAAGCAAGATGCTTCAACGGCAGATTTCTGGTAGTCTACTTACTTTTGCCGTTGAGCAGTAAATGAATTAATAACAATTAGATCCAACTCAAGATGTTTTACCTTCTTACCTGTTGAAAACCATACTGAAAATAGGGTTCAAACTTAGATTTATAGCAAATAGTCAAGAAAAGAACATTGACTTAAAGGAATATCGTGTGACTTAAAGTGAGTCACGGCCTTAACAGTTTTGCTCAAGGTACATTTATCACATCAACGAATAACAACGATTGGTTTTATTGTTTAGCGACAATGCAATATCAACAAGGTTCCAATCCTGATGTACTTTAATAACGTTATCTTGTGGTAAGCTTCGTTTCCCTTATCAACAATCAGGCATATACTTTGCTGAAAAAAATGGTATCTGTTTTTACATTTTTGCGTAACTATTTAAAAAGCCCCAACCTTTGAATGTTTTTTCATTATAAAGCTAGAGTGTGTGGTAAATAAATAAAATTAGAATGATAAAGTGAGAATTGAGATTTCGAAAAGGGACAATTTTATGCATTTAATCAATCAAAAACCGAAACAGAGTTTTATTACATACAGCTAAAGTAAATATAACCAACAAGAACACCGAAACTTTTCGTTCCCTCACAAATGCTTCATTTAAGTAAATTTGTTAAAATCCAATAATTTGAAAATAGATTAGAGTGGTTTTACGCTTTTCCTGGTTGAGGGGCTGCCGCAAACTCAAAACTAGAGTGCGTCACTGGTTGGTACGATCATAGGTTTGATTTCCATTTGTAGTAATTTTTACAAACTATTCTTTGCGGTCGATTTTCAAAAGCCATGCATTCTTGCAATTGGCGTGAACCGCAGAACTCTAGCAGAAACTGAAGAGCTCGAAAAGATTGACGTGTCTATTCGAAAATCTCTAAGACATCGTCAACAAGGTTAAAAGGTACGGTAGAGGGGTACCAATTGGAAGTTTTTTCCGTTCGCTTGCTTGTACTTCCTCTTGGTGTAAGCTTTTGAAAATTGAAGGAGAATGATACTGTTTTATTTGTAAATATATATAATGACAATTTTCCACACAAAGTTTCAGTTCAACTCACAACAATACTTTAGACTTTAAGAACGTAGTAGAATGAAAATGCTCAGACGCCTGCTTAATATAAAGTGTAAATCTAATTGAAATTGCGTAATTTGGACCGGTTGTTATTTTACTTGTTGCATTGCGCCAGAAGCATGAACGCTTGTCAGCATGGCTTACGGGGTTTGCTTAATCTAAGAAGACAAGGCGTGCAAGGCGCAAAGCAGCGTTTCCAACATAAAAAATAATTACATACATAATATAACACAACACCTCCCCGGTAAAATAGATAATGGGGAAAAACGTTACTGTCGAAATTGTCCGTAGCGAAGTAGAGGTTTTCGGTTTCGTTGAGATCTTTTTGGGCTATGAAGTCCATATTCCGGCATGGAATCAGATGAGGGAACGTGAGGTTGAGCGACTGGCACATTATCAGGAATCGGAAATTTACGTGTAGGAAGATCGCCCGGCTCGTCATCCTCAGGTGAAGCATAACGCCAACGAATCTGGTCAATGTGGCGTTTCCATATTGGTCCATTTGGAACAATGCGTACGTGAAAAAGGCGGGTGCCTCTGGCTTGCACAATAACTCCGGGAATCCAGCGTGGATTGCGGTTTCTTCTTGGACCGTAGTATAAAGCATAAACCGGATCACCAACTTTGAAAGAACAAATTTTCTTTATAGATTTCTTTGGAAGAGGTAGTTACAAGGGTACTGGAATCAGAGTATCAATTTTCGTACGGATCTGACGACCATTCAGTAACTCACTGGGAGAGTAACCGCAATGAGTAGGCGTCCGGCGGTACATTGATAGGAATTCTTGCAAGGCTTGCTTTGGAGGTTTTAAAGATTTGCGTAAGGCTTCTTTGAAAGTTCTAATCAAGCGTTCAGCTGCACCATTTGTCTCAGGATGGTAAGGTGCACCAGTAAGGTGAACAATGCCTCTCTCCTTGCAGCACTGTATGCGAATATCCGAAATGTGTGAAACTGTCCTCGAGAAGATTGATTGTAGTCAGGATTGAGACAGACGTTGTTGAGTAAATACACGGGTACTTCGAGTAAGCATCAATCATAACCAACCAGTGTTGGCCCAGAAAATCGATAGCATGGTCCACGTGAATTCTGCTCCATGGCTTCTCTGGCATCATCCATGGATGTACAGGAGCTTGAGTAGTTGCTGACTGGTGTTGACCACATGTACCACATTGCTGGCATATCTTTGAAATGTCTGAATCAATATTCGGCCAATAAACTACGGTGCGAACCAGCTGCTTCATTCTCTCAATGCCAAAATGTCCTTAATGGAGAAGTAGCAGAATGCTTTTCCTCAAACTTTGAGGGATAACCACTCGTGCGCTGTAGAGAAGGCATCCGTAAGAAGTTGTAAGAGAAGATGAAAGTTTTCGAAAATCTTCAACCCCGTCATCAGCAGCACGAATTGGCCAACCTTCACGAACAAATCGAATCACCTGAGGAAGAACGGGATCTTTAGCAGTCTCCTTGCGGAGTGTTTGCGAAACTTGACGACTCAGTAGTTTAATAGTACAAACAATGTCAACGTCTTGCTCACTTTCCTCTTTGTCAAATTTTGAGTTGATCAATTTCCTCAAAATGTTCTTCCTGGTGTTGACCTTGGCAAAGATTCTGCAAAATAATCGGGGGTCAGACTAGAGTAACTGCAATGAGCTGTTGTCCTATGAGAAGCTCAACAGACAAAATATTTACGTGGCAACATACTTGTGAGAAATCTTGAAAATATGCAAATGATATTTAGTAGATGTCTACGTTTGTCCTGTAGATCTTGATAAAGAAAGCATAATGCAAGATCATTCGGGAAAACTTGTTCCGTGTTTTTCAAAAATATGGTATCAAATCAATTGCTATTGGTCATTAAGTCGCTATTTATGTGATCTGATGTATGGGTCTCAATATAAATGGTTAACTAAAAATTTTTCACTCAAAAAAATTAACGTTATAAGGTTGTGCAAGTTTGTTTAACATCACATTAAGTAGAGTATAGCAAGTTACCAGATTATGTTACAGGGGGCAAACATGCAAATTTACAGTTGTTAAAATCTATTTTGTAGGGTTGGGCGTATGCATCAACAAAACACAACCTCGCTCGGCTTTTAAGCTTATATTCCCGGCTACCTTTGATACGACTTTACAGGGTTGGCCAAAAGTCTTGTTACCTCCTTGTAAAATTAACACAGCATATACTGCATGGTAAGTTGATTTGAAAAACTTAATTTGGTTTTAAGTCTTGTCACCCATTTCAGAATTGTATCTTCTTTGTCGTAGAAGCTATTTGTTATGAGCAATGTGCAGGAAGATGTGTATACACTGCGTTAGCGCTCATGCTCGGTTTGCGAGTCTTCAGTTAGGCTGAGTTTACCACGACGGGTAGACTGCTTGGCCCACCACCTGTCTGCCACATAAAGATGGAGGAATCCCGTTAAGTGTCTTGCCCAAGGACACAACAAGCAAGCTTGCTCGCCCAGCATGGAAGCTGTGAATATTATATTTTAAAGTCTTTTGAAATGATTCGACTTGGAAAATGAACTTCGGGTCTGTCGACTGCGAAGCGGACGCTCTAACTACTACACCATCGCGCCGGTTTGAATTGTCCCTATCTATCAGTCTGTTGAGTCCATTTGTGCCCCACCATTGTCATGACATATGTTGCTTAGACGCCAAGCTCTATCAGGCATTCTTCTTAGCATTTGAGGATCAACGTCGTTGAAAGCGTCTGTCACTGCTTGCTTCAACTCATTAGTGCTGGTGTAGCGCTGCTGTGCAAATCTTTCTTTTATGAAGCCCCATAAAGAATTGTCACATGTGGTCAAGCCAAAACTTCAAGGTGGCCAGTCAAGTGGAACTGGCAAGGTGACAGATCCACGACCAATCCAACGACTGAGAAAACCTTTATTTAAGATATTCCCTTACTGTTATTTCAAAATGAGTTGGCGCCTTAATTTGCTAGAACCAAACATTGCTTTCAATCCCAAGGCTTTGTAGCTGTAATATAAACCAATTTTCAAGCATGACTTTATAATTCAGATGATTGACAGGTCCATCACTTACTTATTTTCATCACTGAAAATGGCTATTCGTCTTTTTAACACCGTCCTGGAACATTTTTCCACTTGCTTGACATCAGCGGTTTTAATTGTCATCTGGCAGCTATCAAACAAACATTGGCCAATATAGAAACAGTTTGAGGTCAACTTTCATGTGCCTTCTTAAAGTGGTGCGTGGTACTCCAAGCTCTGCTGATAGGTTTTTTGTTGACTTTTTTGCAGACTTGCTAATTACGTGGTCAACCTCTTGGCATTGAGTTCCTCTTGATTGTGGTCTGCCAGTTCTTGATTTATCCTTCGCACTTCATTTTCAAAAAAGTTTGCGTTGCCTTGTCAAGAGTCTTTGTTTTGGCGGAAGGTATTTTTCTGAATCGTCGTTGGAAGTCATCCAGCACCTGTTTCATTGACTTTCCTGTTTGAAAACGTTCATGAATCCAGACACATGCAACAATTTTTTCTTCCAAAGTACAATCGCTTCTGACTCGCATGTTGCAATTGCTTATTACAAAATAATCCTTACAATTTTTTAAAACGTTACAAATAAACAAAATTAAGTTTCACAAATTAAATAACTAAACTGGTTTGAAAATACAACAGATTAAGTTTTTTACTGCAAGCATACTTTACATTATGTGTTGTATTGATTATGCAAGGGATAACAAGACATTTAATGCACCCTATACAACATAAAACATTTTGAACACACGAGACCTTAAACCTTGTATGAACAAATCACGAATAAAATTGTGTTTTAATTTAAAGTGCTGAGTTGATAATTGTATACCTTCTTTAGGATCTAATTTATATAGATTATGATTCCATACAGACATCAAAACAAATATTACAAACACTACATAAGGTAGAGGAAAATTACCTTCAGATTTAAACTTTGCGCCTGAAATAGCTAGAAATAAAAGCTCTATCAGCTTAAATTAACAAAGCGTTTTTTTTTGTTGACCTGTGTTATTATCGGCGAAAAAAACACATCGAAAATAATACCCTGCTTAGGGGGCGGCAACCAGCAGCTTCGGATCCCTAAACGCCTTTTGCCCTTCGACTGCAGTTATCTGCAAGTTTGGAAAAATACATACTGTAAGCATAGACGAAGAATAGCGCAACTGAAAAAGATGAAACTCTAATTAAAGGTCTTCTACTTTGCTTTTAACGTTTTACAAACGTTGTCTTTCCCTTCTCAAAAAGACAATCTTTTCAGTTTTAGACAAAACCTTTTTCGCCCTTCAAAAAATATTTTCCATTTCATTTTTTTCTTTTCCGTAGAAATCGAGACCAAATGGCTCTGCCTTTGCAAAATCTTTCCAATGGCTGATCAATCTGTTTGTATGTATTTAACGTTGCGATATTGTAATTTTTACTCAGCCTGTTTTAGAGCCAATAAAATTGTAACATTGGTTTCTCTTAATTTTGATCGCTTATCGTCAATCGACGGCTAACAATTACTGCAGTTGGTTGAACCTTGCAATCTTGTACACTTCTGAATACAATTTGATGACAAGTTACTTCAACCGTATCCTCCTACTAACCGGTACTATGAGGGAATTAGAAATAACTAGCATTTGAGTTTACCTGCAAATGAGCTTTATTCTGAACTTCTTTTATAAATCGACATTCTTAAACTTCGACCGCAAATGTCGAGCGTGTGACCTTAAAATACTAAAACAGCCACTGACACTTGGCTTGGCAATTAGCACTTTTACAGAAGGCTGTCTAATAATGCTTAACAAGCGTTATTTGCAGTCCAATTTGCAAGTAAGAGCCAGAGTTGCGCTGTTTGCTGGCAAACCTTGAGAAACGCTTTTCCCACCTGCCAGTGAAAAAGACATAATTAGCCACCCTCTGACGTAATTACAAAGAGAATATAGTAAAAACGCACGCAATATTTATTTCCTTTTGATGTCAAGAAACAAAATTATTTAACAAAACTGCAGACAGTGACACTGTTTCGATCTATCGGGTCTCTTCAGTGCAGTTGGTGACCGACAAGAAGCTAGAGGTTTTTAATAAAGCATAGCTTAGACCGGTCGAAACAGTGTCACTGTCTGCAGTTTTGCTAAGTGCATCGCTAGCCTCTTGCATTACTATACATGTAAGACCTTGTGACCACAAGGCTGTGACAGCACTATTGTTCTAACAGTTGTTAGACTTAGTGCACCTGCGACAACCGCCACTCATTCACGAGTGATATGGCTTCGCAGAGTACTGACAGACCATCCACCAAGTGGATCTAGTATAGATCCCGCAAGTGTGGCGGTCAGCTATGCTTTATTAAAAACCTCTAGCTTCTTGTCGGTCACCAACTACACTGAAGAGACCCGATAGGTCGAAACAGTGTCACTGTCTGCAGTTTTGCTAAGTGCATCGCTAGCCTCTTGCATTACTAAAATTATTTAAGTTCTACCAAAAAATATTCGCCGGCTGCCCCAATTGGCATTGACTAAAAGTTGGTAAGAAGCAAGAAAGTATCTTGATCACGAATGCGACCCGTAAGGCCAAGACATCATTGTTTCAACACCAAGACCCTGAGTGGAGGCCCAAGAACAAGACTTTAAATAAGTGGTATTGGAAACTGCATCACTGTATTTTATCTTATTTTTGCGTACACCCTAAATATACCTTAATGCTGTTACAAAAAACGCTAATAATGCTTTACCCCTAAAGTGGTGATTGAATTAACAGTTCAACTGTATGTACAAGTTCTGTATTGGCAAAATCTTATAACGCTTTCGGAACATGTTTTTCGTGATGACATGGTTGCAAAAATGGGAGTTTGCACGTGGATGCTGAACTTCTGAAGCCAGGGTTGCTCAAAACCCTGAAGTTCATTTGCCACGTTCACTTCAAAATTGCACACGTTTTCGTTACAAATGATCCCATCAAGTCTAACCTCACAGCAACTTATGATGGCTTCTTTGAAGTACGTTCGAGAACTGACAAAATTTTTTTTGTGATTCGCCGAGATAAACTTCAATCAGTTTCCATTAATAATGTTAAGCCGGCTTGTATTTTATCTCCGCTACCTGATTGTGTAAATCCGAATGCGAGTGACCTTAGCGTGAACCTGCGGCAAAATCGCCGATTTAATCTCAGACCGACATGTCATCGCCCGCCGCGATAGAATGATTGAATGCCTTGCAATCATTAGTTTTCACAATAGCCTATACAGTTCTTCTGTATAATGTGTGTGTCCTTTTTGCGAAGCGAGTCGCAATTCAGTGTTTGTTTTTCCAACTGCTTACGCGCTTTTCTTTTTCTTTTGGTGGGGGTAATCTGTAGTGATTTGGTACCCAAACACTACACGTTATACTAAATCCTTTAGGAGCGTCATGCTCCGACGTCCACAATTTCACATGTGCATTTGAGTTCGATTAGTTGTAAAGACAAGTAAGGTCTAAGCCTACAAAAACTGTAGCTAGATTGAGTGTTTTTCTCGCTAACTGTTTTATTTGAATATGGTTTTGTTGTAATTTGTTAAGAATTGTGTAAATATATATTAAATTAGCTTTCGATTTGTGCAATTGCTGAGAAATTCCTACGCAAAACTTTAAATAAGAGGTATGGAGATCAAGACCGGTATCGGAAACTACATCACTGTACTTTATCTTATTTTTGCGTACACCCTAAATATACCTTGATGCTGTTATAAAAAACGCTAATAATGCTTTACGCCTAAAGTGGTGATCACATAAACAGTTCGACTGTATGTACAAGTTCTATATTGGCAAAAGCTTGGTGCTACATAGTGGGAAAACAAGCATAATTTTAAGGGAACCTGAGCAGTGTCAACTCTTATCTTTCTAAATTACATAACTACACAAAAATCAAACTTTTAAATAACATACTTTATATTTAAGGATGAAAATCTGTTTCATCACACGAGGCCAAAAGATAAACGGTAGGAAGCTACGAGTTTCTATAATCATAACAATAAAATCGCCTACTTTCCTGTCCACCTCAAAAATAATTCTCGCCAACTTGCAATCAGCTTTCAGCATAACGGACAAATATCAAAAGTTGCTTGATCTATGACTCAGATAAACATCTTTGGCTACAACTAATGATTTTGTGCCAAACGCGGTGTTGCTAAGGGCATGCTACCATTTCGTTCAGCAGAATTTATTTGTGCCTAACCGATGATGTTTGTAACGCATGTCTGAAGTGTTGAGTTACCAAGGGATAAAAGTTTCGATTGCAGATATTCACGTAAAACTGAAACAATGATAGTGAATAAAGTTTTCATAGCATTTACAATAAAAAAAGATTGTTTTTAGATTACTGCAGCTGCGACAGTAAATTGTAATGATGGCCAAGCTACCAAAAACTCGTAGATAGAACAAAAAGCATGTATCAAATTTGTGTGGGCAGAGAATGTAAAGCCACATGCTATTCTGTATAGAATGCAAAGACAACATATATTTCCAGTATTATGTCTGTGGCAAACTTCGACAAATGGACGGAAAGATTTAAGGACGGAAGCGAAAGCATAAGTAATTAACCTATTTGCCATTAGTTCCCGTAGAAACTTTTTGCTGGCTTTAATGCAAAAACTCTGTGAAAGTTGCTTCTTACAAGCGTGATCGTGCTTGAGCTGGGTGTTTCTTCAAGTTGTCAATGGCAAAATAAACTTGATAGGCACTTTAGCGATTATGGTCTAGGTAACACTCAAACTGGGGTTGTCTCGAATTCACTTTCAATTTTAAAGTCTTTATATGACATCAAATCTGTTTTCCAGATCTTTTTTCCAGACTATCTTGATCAACCATTCTTTTTCAGAAGAAACTATCAGCGCTGGGGAACACTGCTGGAACATACTAAAAGGGCTCGTCGGAAAGAACGGCACAATCTGATTGGATTTTCAAACATATATAGGAGCAGCAGAAAAGCCCGGTTTACCAATTTTATGGTTAAAAATCCCTGCTGCTATGGAGACTACACAAGGAGCTCTGATTCGACTGGAGAGCTAGTCTCAGGACTAGTGTCCACCTCCCAGTCCGAGCAAATGTGAGGCTCCCTTTTTCTTTGTGGATCACTCTTATTCAACTCCCACCTCCGCTTCAATTTTCTTGAGGTCACCTTCAATCGCACTTTTTCCTTTTCTAAGCACGTTTCCTCGCTGAAGACCAAGTTTTCCATCATCTCATTATATTGCGCTGTACATCTGCTTTTCTTGCTTTTGTACAAAGCTTTTCTTGTGCCACTTTGCACTTATGCTTTACCTAGATGGTTTTCATTTTTTAGCGCTAACAAATTTACCAATTTGGAACGCCTTCACCAAGCAGGTAGTTGCGTTATCAACGCCTGCTTCTTGTTTCCCCTTATCCCATCTCTTCTCACTGAGGCTTCTCTACCTTCCTTACTAGTCACTCTGACTCATTTCGCTACGTCTTCTATTTCTGATTTGGCCAGACTTGCAGTAAAGCCAAAACTATCCAGATTTTCTTGGAGAGCTTTTGCATCCATTTACCCGCTCATACTTTCTCCTAAGGAAGTTCTCTTTGCTTACTCTTGCTCTCCTTCTAGTAACCCGATTTCTTTCACTGTGAAGTACACCTTTTCTTAACTCATGCTCCCACTCTAACCCCTCTTTCTTGCCTAAAAGCGGCTCTTGCTCACCTTGACTCTCTCCTATCTCAAGATTTAATGATCTGGACTGATAGTTTTGTTACTTTTCCTTTTGGAAAAGGCAGCTCGGGATTCCTGGATAATTACTGTTTGTAATTAGTAGTGTTGAGAGCACCTTTTCCTTTTCGCCACGCCCAGTTTAATCAAGTTTAAAGTCACACTTGTTCGTGCTGCCGATGTCTGCACCATTCCGCAAGCTCACCGCTGGTTTCGGCAGCACGAACAAGTCTGTCATTTCTCTTTTTCTACTCTCAGACTCTCGCCACACTGTTTTCTCCTTGATATTTCCGTTCACCACAGACTCACTGGAACATCTGCCAGGAGCCGTCTTCTCTCTTTCCCAATAACATCAAGATTCAGTGGGTAACCGGAAACTTATTTCTTCCAAAAAAATGACGCGTTTGATGAGCTGGCCAAGCGGAGTGCGCTATTCTTGCCTTCTGCAATCCCTTGTAATCGCTCTCTTCTATCATCCACCATCACTTTTCTCAAACTGGAGGCGTAAGGTTTCATCTAAATTCTTTGACACACAGTTACCCACGGTTTCTGCTGACGAATTTGTGCTTGCTCGTCACACTCGCTCTGTTCTATCTCGTCTTCGCTGCAACGAAGTCAGCCTTCTGTTTAATTCTTATCTCTTTAAAATCGGCAGAATTGAGAGTCGTTTATGCAGCGCCTGCGGTCATCCGACTCAGGACATTTCTCATCTCATTCTTCACTGTCCAGCTTGAGACTTTTTGCGTTGCTTGCTTTTTGGCGAATTTTTCTCTCTCCACAAAGTCTAGTCCAGACGCTGGGGAATTCCCCGGCTTCTGAGCTCCATGATCTTCCGCCATGCCCTCATCCAACAAAAGGGGCGGGTAACAGCAAGAAAGAAAGCACCACTTCACGTGCTTTGACAAAAACAAAAAGCCAACAACTAAAACGAAAGATAAAACATCTGCACCAATCAACAGCCATCTCAACGTGGTGCTGCGGTCCCCGACCCCGTTTGGGTTGGGCCGAAATGGTTGTTGGCCTACCCGAGGGTCCCAGTTACCCCAGCACTACCCTTCAATTTTTCGCTATGCTGCTCCCTGAACGGCCGCGCACAGCTTTTTCAAAATTGGTTGCTTGTTTTTTCTGAAGAGACTTTTCTCAAACTGGAGGCGTAAGGTTTCATCTAAATTCTTTGACACACAGTTACCCACGGTTTCTGCTGACGAATTTGTGCTTGCTCGTCTCCTTCTCTTGATGAGCAGTAACGTTTATCCCAACCTTGGCCCCATCTTTCCTTGCTCTGTGTGCGCTGGAAATGTGACCTGGCAGGGCAAATCAGTGCAATGCTGCACCTGCTCCAAATTGTTCCATCTAAGGTCTCACAACTTTTCCTTTCCAAATTCAGAACTCTTGACAGCTCTCACTCTTGGAGCTTCCCCCCCTGCTTTGACTTCCTACTCGGGTTCTTCCGAGATGTATACATCTATTGTACAATCTAGCCATTTGTCTTCTAAAGCTGCACTCCCTCCCATCCTCGTCTTCAAACTTCTTATTCCCCGTCGGCCCATTCAGTATCTTCTCCCTCTTCATTCTCACCACCGTCCCTTGCTCCTGGCTGTCCTTCTTCGCCTCCAGCCTTCTCTTCCCCCCTGACTCTCTCAGGTTCTTCAATGAAATGCTGGAGGTCTTCGAGCCAGGAGCACTGAACTACTTCACTTTCTTTCGACCCATTCCGTTGACCTTATCTGTATCCAGGAATCCAATCTTAACTCATCTTCCTCTTTAAGATTCCTGGATTCTCTGCTCTGCGTTCTGATTGCACCCACTCCCGGTGTGGCATTCTCTCTCCTGATGCCACGCAAGCTAGCGGCGGTATCATCATTTTCGTCAGGCAGGGCTTATCCTTCTCTGAACTTTCTACCTCCTCTCTTTCTTTGCTAGATTCCTGCTCTGATTATGTAGGGATCAACATCTCTCTTAACAACTCCTCCTCGCTGTCATTTCTTAATGTTTATGCTCCCCCTATTCCCTCCTCTCCGACGGATGGCAAAACCGATTCCTCTTTTCCTTCCATTCTTCCCTCCAGAAATCTCTTCATTTTGAGGGACGTCAATTACCATCAGCCCCTCTGGAAATCAATAGTTACTTCCGACCCCCACAAGGAGGAAGTATTCGACTGGGTCATCTCTTCTGACCTTCTCCCCCTCAATGACCCTGACACACCCACTCTTCTACATCGACCCTCCCCTGACATTTTTTTGCTCCCACCTCTTTGGCCCTTTCCTGCTCCTGGGAGGTGCTTGAGGACCTGGGTTCTGATCACCAACCAATTCTTCTATATGACCCTCTCTCCGGTCTTTTGCCCCAACAAATGACCTCCTTCCATCAATCTTTTTTCTGGAATCTAATTCCATTCTCTCTCCCCACCAGGCCAATTTCCGCCCTGGACGGTCTACTCTAGATCAAATTCTTTATCGTTCTCAGTCCATTTCGGATGGGTTTAATAAACCCAGACCGGACTCTCGGACAATCCTCTCTACTATTGATTTCTCTATGGCTTTTGACTTTGTCTGCCATCCCGCTCTTTACCACAAACCTATTTCGGCTGGCCTCTCTTCTTGCTTTGCTCGTTGAACTCAATCTTTCCTTGCTGATAGGCGTGCTTGTGTGGTCTCTCAAAATCACAAAAGCCGCTACTTTCGTGTCCGTCGAGGTCTTCCGCAAGGATCCGTTCTTAGCCCTGTACTTTTCTCTCTCTTCATCAATGATCTTTCGGTTTCTCTGCCTTCTTCCGTCAGCTGCTCTCATTTTGTTGACGATCTGGTCATGTGGTCTTCCTCCCCCTCGGTCCCCGCTGCGGTGGTGGCCACACAAGGAGCTCGGTTTCGATTGGAGCGTTGGTCTAAGTACTGGTGTCTTCTTCTCAATCCGAGCAAATGTGAGGCCTCCTTCTTTTCACTGGATCCTCACCAAGCCAACCTCCTCTTACTCAGCTCCGTTTCGACCCAACTCCAAACTTTCATGGGGTCACTTTTGACTACACTCTTTCCTTTTCTAAACATATATCTTCGCTCACGGCCAAATTCTTTCCACTTTTCAAGGCCTTAAGCTGTATCTATGCTTCCTCATGGGGCCCCTCTAAGAAGTCCCTCTCTGTTCTGTATAAAGCTTTTCTTCGGCCCTTTCTCATTTACGCTTTACCCGGATGGTTTCCTTTCTTAAGCGTTACCAATATCACCAAATTGGAACGCCTCCACCGAGCGGCTAGTCTCGCCATCACCGGCTGCCTCTCGACCTCCCCTATCCCACTTCTATTTTCCAAGCCTTCTTTACCACCCCTACGAGTCACCCCGAATCATTTCACTCTTTCGTCTTATGAGCGGGCTCTTCGTCTCCCAACCTCCTTTCCCATTTCAGGTTTCGCCAGACTTGGAGTGAAACCAAGACTCTGCAGATCGTCGTGAAAAGCTTTTGCGTCCACTCACCCGCTCATGCTTCCTTCTACTTGTTCTAGGGAGGCTCTTGTTGCTTTCCTTCTCTCTCCTCCTTGGAATCTGCCTTCCTTCACGGTGGAGTCCACCCTTTCTTTTTCATGCTCCCGCTTTGATCTCCCTCTCACTCGCCAAGATGTGGCTCTCTCCCACCTGAACTCTCCCCCCCCCCCCCCCATGATCTGGTACTTTGGACAGACGGCTCTGTTCCTTTTCCTCTTGGCAAAGGCGGCTCCGGCGTACTTAACAACTGTTCTCTCTGTGATACCGAGGCCACTCTTTCCTTTTCAGCACTTTTCCACTGAAACCTGCGCCATTCTGCACGCTCTTTGCTGGTCTCGGCAGCACCAACAATCCTGCTTCTATCTGACTCTCGTTCTGTCCTCACCACTTTGTCCTTTCCTCTGCCTTTCTTTTTACCTCAAACTCTGTGTCAGATCTGGCAGGAACTGTTTTTCTCTCCTCCTGTTCTATCAGGTTACAATGGGTCTCCGGACACTCATTTCTCCCGGGGAACGACGCGGCTGATGACCTGGCAGGCGGGGTGCGCTACTTGCGCCTTCTGCAATCCCTTGTAGTCTCTCTCATATCCACTCTTCTCTTTTCTCGGACTGGAGGCGTACTGTCTCATCGAAATTCTTCCACACGCAGGTTCCCTTGACTTCCACCGAAGAACTTGTGCTCCCTCGTCATGCTCGCTGTGTTCTCTCTCGTCTACGCTGCAACGGACACAGCCTTCTGTTAATTCCCTATTTCTTCAGGATTGGCAGAATCGAGAATCCTTCCTGCAGCGCTTCTGGATACTCGTCTCAAAGCACTTCTCATCTCATTCTGCACTGTCCATCTACGGGCTCTTTGCGCCGCTCACTCTTTGGCGACTCTCTGTCTCTCTACGACCTCTGGTCCAGGCCTTGGAGAGTTGCCCGGCTCCTGGGGCTCCGTGGTCTTCCACCATGCCCCCATCCCTTGGAAGGGGTCGGGTAACAACAACAACAAAGATAAAACATTCTACAATCTGTAGTAGTGTCCAGGAATAAAGAAAATGATAATATGGTAAAAGTGTTGTTCACGATTACAAGGGAGAATTCGATGTATCAGAGAAAAATTACCTTTACAGTTCAACTCTGCGCATCTGACATTCAAAAAATATGCAAATTCATTTATCAATGTAAAAAAAGCCTTATTTTATTGAGCAGAGTTTTTGTAAAAAATTCCTTATTCTCAACCCAATGATGTCTAGCTGTTTGTTTGGATTTCACTCAATTTCAGTATAATAATTCTTTCTGTTTTAGCCAATTAAAACAGTTCCAACAGTTATTACCCTTAAAAATATAAGAAAAAAACCTTGTTTCATAAAAATCAATTTATAATCGACAGCTGCCGGTATTGTAGTTGCTTGAGCGTGGCAATTTTAAAATACCTCTGAACTACAAATGCATGACACAATTACCTTGACCTTATCTTGCTACGTTTTTCTGCAAGAACTCGAAATAACTGACAGTCAAATCATTTCTCAAATGAGTTTTTTTGTGAAATTCTTTCATGTTCTGGTTCGAAACTGCAGCCATGGTAGATGCATGAGTGAGCAAAAAGTACTAGATCGCTGCTAGACACTGATTTAATTAGCAATTAGTGTCTTCACAGAAAACTGTCGGACAAAGATAAAAAATGCCTGTCATGCCTCTGGGTGTTGATTTGAGGGGTCAGATGACTAATAATTGGTTCGTTTCTCGTTTTCTCCACGCTCACAACCTGGATAAGTTTTTTGATCTCAGCGGGCTATACAGGGCTTCAAAGCACTTACTCCAGCTCTGAAATGATTGAAGGAAACGTATTCTTTTCTTGGGAGAGCTGAACCAGGACGGAGACAATCCGAGGAAAACTTTGTTGCAAATGATTTCTTAATCTGCTGTTCGCTGGTTTGCGTACGGAAATTTATTACATTTATTCAAAAAACGCATGTTGATATCATTGAAGTGCAAGCTAGTGAAAGCTGTTGAAAGTTTAATTTTGATATTGCACTTTGAACCATATCCCAATTCAAAAATGAGGTTTTAAGCGTGGACAGATAGGTAGACTATTTTATTGTTATAGACTTGATAAATTAGCATTGGGTTCCATCCCATCGATGATCCTTTGACCGATGTTACAAATTACAAAAAACATTTAAACATTAAATAGTAACTTTTTAACACTTCACACATCCACAAAAACATGACAACATTCTTCTGAAAACAATCTTTTTCTTTTTTTCTAAATAAAAAGAAATTTATTAAGTGTAGATTTATGTACAAAAGTTTTGCATTTATCATTGACCTCAAAGATATCCAAATGAGGCAACGCGACATCCTGGCTGTCGTAAACTTACATCCGCCTTTAATTACAAGAATTTCTATCTTTGGTTGGTCTCGAAAAAAAATGACCGGTGCTCAAAATGTGGCATTGAATGTCGCGACTTTTTTGAAAGGGCACTTGTCACAAAAGAGGGGACGATTCTCTCGGACCCTCCTTCAGGGATTCATTGGTTTAATAATGCAGTTCAAAGGCTCTCAAACATTTTTCGATGTGATGCATTAGAAAAACTATCTAGCTGTTTTTTCGATGCACCAGAAAACACAACACTATGAGATTTTACTCGCCGTTCTGCGAGGCATAGATGTATTTGTCAAGTTAAAGATCTTCTTTTAAAACATTTTTATAAACAATTTTCATGTTCATTTGCTGACATACCTTTTTTAAAATGAAACTTGGGGTATGACTTGTTGAAATCAATTTTTTTACACTTTTATGAAAGAAAAAGACCTGTTTTTGCTAATCGATCAAACAAAGTTAAATTTGTGCTCTTTCTTTCAGGAAGGTACATCAGTACATCTCGATTTCTTATGCGACGCCCATGGAAAATAACACAACGCTCCAGGGCGTCGTGACGCACAGTTGAAACCACTGCTGCAGTTGAATGCACTGCTATAAGATGTAATGACATTTATGAATGTTTATTATATAGTGCATTGCTTGATATAATGTTTAAGATTTTTGCATTGGTAGTGCGTGCAACTTGGAAACCACTAGTATGTCTAAACATCTTGTTTTCCACAGTAAAAGTATTCAAATAGCAAAACGTTTTAACTCTTCGGAACAGTATGTTTATTTTAGCCTTGAAATTACTAACAAACTTCGCCAAAAATACATGTTCTTTCTACTAAGGCTCTAACAGATGCTCTTACTACACTGTATATTTTATTTTTGTGGCTGTAAAAAAATCTTGCGTCTAGTAATAAACAAATTTTATTATTTTGGACAAGTATTTTCCAGGACATTATTTTTAAGATCAAATTATGCCTCCCCCTGGCAATAGTAAGCAAAATCTTTATTTTATTGCATGGATGCTGCCCAATATACATTTATATGAAGAGCGGGATTGTCTACTGCTTCGCCAGCCAACCCCGCCGAAGCACTGCTCGGGGAAATCTTGCTGCTGTACGCGGCTAACCACGAGTTGCTAAACCCCTTACGACTCTCCCTGGATTGAACCCGCATAACCTGTAAAAATGGGGGATAGGGTAGGGCGAGGCATCCGACCCTCATTTTTGAGTGGGCCAAATACATTGGTTTTACCCAGCCGCCAAATTTTTTCTCCGCGTATTTTACACAAATTTCATTTAAACACCACGCGCCCGACTGCCCGCTCCATGACAGTACCAAGCTACGTAGATTCTGACGAAATGGTTTGGAGGCGTCGATGGTTTGATTGCACTAGCGCCGCGGCTCGCACTGGTGACGTTGGTCAGCACGTTGTTATGGTTCGTCATACCTGATCTTTTAACCCCGATACCGCAACTATTCATTATTTAGTCACGCTTCGCGTCCACCTGCAATGCAGGGGGAAACGTTAATCTATGATTTTATGCGCACAACGCCGCCTCCGGAGCGCCACGTTGGGTGGGACGAGTTCTTGCTGATGAGACCAAAATGCTGAAACCTGGGTCCAGGGATGGTCCCGCCTATTTTGCTATACTAACGTTGTTTGAATCGTGACTCATCGTAAAAACTAATTTTCGCTCGAAGGTGTGTTGCGTCGTGTGTGGGTCCTGTGGGCTTTGAACTTGAATCTTTCGAGCTGCTCTTTCGCGCATGCAGGGACTTGCTCTCACACAACTACGTACTGCCATGAATGCCTTAAAGCACAACATTTAGCATACAATCGTTGAAAGGTTTTTCTATTATTTTTTGTGTGATCAATTTCATGTAAGGATATCGGTTTTAGTACATACCTGCACGGTTAGCACTAATGCCAAAAGGAACTCTGGCTTAAAAGTAAACGGTACGTAAGTCTTGTTCTTTGTGTTGGATAGTTTGGGTTTGTTTTGTATACAATCTTATGTAGGATATTCGGCTAGCCAGGAGCCACGAAAAGTATCTTACACTCGGCATGAGTCCTAGTGATAATAATGCGTCTTTATTACCCGTATTTAAAAAAAATTCAGCCTATTTTGACATACCTACGTTGTTGAAATCGTGACTCTTTGTAAAAACTAAAAATAAGATATTGGGCTGTAACCATGCAATAAAATGTAGATTTTGGTCAAAGGAATCCAAACCTATATTGTGGGATGTCATATACCAAGGGTTATAGCATGCTTTGTTTGAGGCAAGTAAGGACTTGCCCACATCACGTCGCAGAAAGCTCAAACTCCAAAACAAGCTTTCACCACACTAGTAATCTTATAGTAACAATTTCGCATCTCTATCTTTCAAAATAGCAAAATCTCTACCGTTGCACTTATCTCGAATTTACATTTGCTTTGAAGCTGCCCATATATATCTGATTCACTACATTTCAGTTACAAGAACTTTTGAACCGCAAAGCATGGAGACAAACATAAAACGTTAGTTCACTAAAAACACAACGATTCCATTAAAACATTTTTTAATCGGGTAGTTGAAACAAAACATTATTTCTCACCATTTTTTAAAGCGAGCGTTTGAAATAATGTTGAAAAAAATATACTTACTAATTGTTTTCTTTTCCATGAAAAATTTGCAATCTGCAATAAAACAAATACCAGCGCGTAGGTTAATTGAAAACTTACTTGCAATTTACAATAACTAAAACAAATCATAGCTTCATAAAAATATTCATTGTGTAGCCTGCATTAGATAATCCTTAGATTGTTCCATGCTGGACTTTGATTTACAGGTTAATATGTTCTGCAAAAACCGTTTCGTTTCTGGTACGTAACGACTTCTCCACACTGTATCGCAGAGTGCTCAAACTGCACCAGCAGTGATATAAATATAAACAAACAAACACCAATATCCAAGCAAGATTTGTAATTGAGATATACACAAACAAATGAATATGTTATCGTTTGGTCATCATTAAAATATCTAGAAGTACTTGAAAATACATCTAGAAACATCTAGATCGTGTACCCAACTATCCACGGCTATATTCAATAACAAGAGCATTTAATCACATAATGCAAATCAATTTTGCAACTGGCTGTGTCAGCTTCACGTCTTGCTAGACCACCTCACATTGACCTTTACCGCAGGTGGACATGGTGGTCTCCAAAAAATAAAAAAGGTCATCACCCTCTAGTTCAGGGGTGGGCAAACTTTTTAGTCAGAGGGCCGCATTGATCATTCAAGAGTTGACCGAGGGCCGCATTGACCATTCAAAAGTCCCCTAGGGCCAGTGCTTAAAATCTTCCGATAGCTGTATACAATGCAAGAGCTTGCATTAGCTTAAAATCTTGCGATAACTTCTTGCAATGTCGTATTACACGGCTTTGAAAATCATGGTGTCCAAAATAAGGTCATCACCCTTTATTTGGACGGAGAATGCTTCAGTTCAAACTAAGAATTGCGTAGCGGCTCTTTCAATGATGGCTTCTAAAGTTTCTGGCTCTTTAATACGGCAAGTGTTCTTCCTGTCGCGCAACGACAGGCATCCAACTGTTATCAGGGTTAAAACGAGTGCACTCCATGTGTCAACTAGTCACTTCTATCATGATAGCTACTAAACGTAGATGGTGATCCATATATAAACCCAGGTGTTGTTGGCGACTTTCTGCTTGCGGTTTGCAGTTGAGGTTGCTGAGGTTGCTACACTCCGCTTATCATATTAAATTAGATATGTAGAAATTTCAACAAATGTTGGCGGGTCGTACAAAATCCTCTGGCGGGCCGTAGTTTGCCCACCCCTGCTCTAGTTGGAAGAAAAATGCGTCTGTACAAGCTATCAAACGCAATTTTTGTAGCGCTAAGGGTGTTTTCTGTATTCCGTGTCGCTTTGGTTAAAAAAAAACCTCTTTCGAGTTGTTTTTAAACCGAATTTTGTAGCAATACTTGTAAGGCACTAAATAAATAGAATATATCTAGACGGTACTTTTCAATATCTAGACGGTGTCAAAAATATTTAAATCTAGATATAAAATACCTAAACTGGCAGCACTGTATGGTATGCACTACCATCCGACAGGTCAATATGTGCTGCAAAAACCGTTTCGTTTCTGGTACGTAACGACTTCTCCACACCGCATTGCAGAGTGCTCAAACTGCACCAGCAGTGATATCAATATAAACAAACAAACAACAATATTCAAGCAAAACTGGTAATTGAGATATACACAAACAAATCAATATGTTATTGTTTGTTCATCACTTAGATCAATTAACTAAGCCGCATTATAATTTCATAACGATATTCAATGGGTAGTTTGCAGCAGATAGACTTTACATGGTTCAATTGTATATTTTCGTATGCAGTAACACTCAGTAACGCTTACCATGGTCATTCTCATTATCTTCAGCTGTAACCGCCATTTTACCTGCGATTATATCAATGAATTATATTGTACGCAATGTCTGAACGGCATGCATATGTGCCTGTGTGGGGCCATTAATGAAACGCAGTGCTGTATGGCATGCACTACCAACTGACTGGTTAATATCTTCTGCAAAACCCTTTTCATATGTTGTGTGTAATAACTTCTACACACCGCATTGCAGAGCGCTCAAACTGCACCAGCAGTGATATCAACATAAACAAACACCAATATTCAAGCAAGACTTGTAATTGAGATATACACAAACAAGTCGATATGTTATCGTTTGGTCATCAATTAAATCAATTAACTAAGCCACATTATAGTTTCATAACTATATTCATTGCGTAGGTTGCTCCAGAGAATCCTATGCTATATTTTGGTGTACAATAACACTCAATACCGCTTACCATCGTCATTTATAACTCTTTCATCCTCCGACGATATTCCACCTAATATCAATTAAATATATTGTACGCTATCTACAAACAGCTGCCATATGTGCCTTTGTAGGGAATATAGTTCAGCACAGAGCGGCATGTCATGCACTATTAACCGACAGGTTGATATGTGCTGCAAAAACCGTTTCGTTTCTGGTACGTAACGACTTCTCCACACTGTATCGCAGAGTGCTCAAACCGTACCAGCAGTGATATCAATATAAACAAACAAACAAATACCAATATTCAAGCAAGACTTGTAATTGAGATATTCACAAGCGAATCAATATGTTATCGTTTGGTCATTAGTTAAATCAATTAACTAAGCCGCATTATCGTTTCATAACTATATTCAATGCGTAGCTTGCAGCAGATAGACCTTATAGTGTTCTATGCTATATTTTGGATTACAATAACACTCCGTAACGCTTACCATCGTCATTTATAACTCTTTCATCCTCCATCAATATTCCACCTAATATCAATTAAATATATTGTACGCTATCTACGAACAGCTGCCATATGTGCCTTTGTGGCGAATATAGTTCAGCACAGAGCGGCATGTCATGCACTATTAACCGACAGGTTGATATGTGCTGTAAAAACCGTTTCGTTTGTGGTAGGTAGCGACTTCTCCACACTGTATCGCAGAGTGCTCAAACCGTACCAGCAGTGATATCAATATAAACAAACAAACAAATACCAATATTCAAGCAAGATTTGTAATTGAGATATTCACAAGCGAATCAATATGTTATCGTTTGGTCATCAGTTAAATCAATTAGCTAAGCCGTATTATAATTTCATAACTATATTCAATGCGTAGTTTGCAGCAGATAGACCTTACATTGTTCTATGCTATATTTTGGTTTACAATACCACTCAATAACGCTCACCATCGTCATTCTCATTATCTTCAGCGATAACCGCCATTTTACCTGCGATTACATCAATAAATTATATTGTACGCAAGGTCTGAACAACTGCCGTATGTGCCTTCGTGGCGTATATAGTGGAACACAAGCCGTTGTGGTATGCACTACCATCCGACAGGTTAATATGTGCTGTAAAAACCGTTTCGTTTCTGGTACGTAACGACTTCTCCACACAGCATCGCAGAGTGCTCAAACTGCACCAGCAGTGATATCAATATAAACAAACAAACAAACACCAATATTCAAGCAAAACTGGTAATTGAGATATACACAAACAAATCAATATGTTATCATTTGGTCATCAGTTAAATCAATTAACTAAGCTCATTACACCGTCATAACGATATTCAATGGGTAGTTTGCAGCAGATAGACCTTACATGGTTCAATGGTATGTTTTGGTTAACAATAACACTCAGTAACGCTCACCATCGTCATTCTCATTATCTTCTGCAATAACTGCCATTTTACCTGCGATTATATCAATAAATTATATAGCACACAATATCTGAACGGCTTCCATAAGTGCATTTGTGGCGTCATTAGGGGAACACAGTGCTGTATGGCATGCACTACCAACCGACAGGTTGATATGTTCTGCAAAAACCGTTTCGTTTCTGGTACGTAACGACTTCTCCACACCGCATTGCAGAGTGCTCAAACTGCACCAGCAGTGATATCAATATAAACAAACAAACAAACACCTATATTCAAGCAAAACTTGTAATTAAGATATACACAAACAAATCAATATGTTATCGTTTGGTTATCAATTAAATCAATTAACTAAGCCGCATTATAGTTTCATAACTATATTCAATGGGTAGTTTGCTGCAGATAGAAATTACATCGTTGTATGCCAGTGGTTCTTAACCTGTGGGTAATTACCCCCAAAGGAGTAATTTGGCATTTTAAAAGGGGTAACATAAATTTTCAAAATAAAACAGAAGTAACTTCGATGGCAAACGTTGTCATGCGCTTCTACTCTAAAAGTCTCAATATGTTTCACTCATAACCATGCTATTTGTGATGTCATAAAACTAGAACTAGAGTCTCTCGTAAATATCTGTTTCGTAGACAATTGACGGTATAGTCCAGTTAGTGATAGGCATCATACGCGTGAGGTAGCATTTGTTTCTTTTGTAGTAGTAAGGCTAATTTAGCCCCCAAAAATTATTAAAATGCCTCCAAAGAAACGAAGTTACAAAGAAGCTTTTCTGAACTTTGGTTTTACGAGCGTTGTTGAAAATTCTATTGAAAAGCCACAATGTGTGATTTGTTCTAAAGTTCTAACTCTGGAAAGTATGAAACCAAGCAAATTGAAGCAGCATTTGAAGTCTCGCCATAGTGAATTAGTAGGAAAATCAGTTGACTACTTTAGGCGAAAATCTGAGCTTTTGAAAAATTGTCGCCTTGATTCTGAGGAAATGTGGGCGAAACAAAACAAAGCAGTATTGGAGGCGTCATATCGCATCGCCTTCCGCATTGCTCAGGCAAAAAACCTCACACAATTGGCGAGGAACTCATAAAGCCCTGCCTCATTGAAGCAACTACTCTAGTACTGGGAGGGGAAAAAGCCAATAAGTTAAAAGAAATCTCGCTTTCCAACGACACTGTCAAAAAACGCATTTCTGAAATGAGTCAAGACATTTTGTTACAAGTGGTGGAAGAGGTAAGGTCCAGCCCACTATTTTCCTTGCAATTGGACGAGTCCACTGATATTTCGTCCTGTGCCCAGTTGCTGGTCTACGCTCGCTACATCTTTGAAAACAACGTAAAAGTACAATATTTATTTTCTGAACCACTTTCAACGACATGTAGAGAAGATGTGTTCAAAATTGTAAAAGATTTTTTTGAAAAGCACGCACTTGATTGGAAACAACTTGTTGGTATCTGTACAGATGGTGCTCCTTCTATGATTGGTTGCAGGTCTGGTTTCAAAGGATTAGTAACTAGTGTTGCTCCTCATGTATCATTTACTCATTGTGTGATTCATCGCTTTGCTTTAGCCATGAAAACTCTCCCTTCTGGACTTCAAGAAGTGTTACAAGATGTAGTGAAAATTGTAAACCATATTTCTGCAAATGCAACAACGTCAAGGCTATTTGCAGCGTTTTGTGAAGAAGTTGGGTCTGATTTTGAAGTTCTTTTGCTGCATACGGAGGTAAGGTGGTTATCTCGCGGTAAAGTGCTGAACCGTTTGCTCCAGCTGCGAGAAGAAGCTGCTCTTTTTCTTGAAAACGAACGATCTGCAAAAGGAGTAAATATGCACAACCAAATGAAAAGTAATGACTTTTTGCTCAAGGTGGCTTACTTAGGTGATTTTTTCTCCGAAGTGAATTCCCTTAATTTAACTCTGCAAAGAGGTCGTCAATGGTTGCATACGACACACGACAAAGTTGCAGCTTTCAAACGCAAAGTGGAACTGTTTGAAAGATTGATAGAAAAAGGCGACACAAGTATGTTTCCTAATTTAACAAAGCTATTGCAATCTGACCCAAATATGAAATGCAACTCCACTCAAAATATACCTAGCCACCTGAATGCAATAAATATCGCGATTGATCGGTATTTTCCTGAAATTGAAGAACGACATAATTTTTTGTGGATTAGCAAGCCATTCTCTGTTGAAGAAAGCTCTATCTGTGATGATGATGATATGGCGGCAAAAATAGAGTTTCTTCGACTGCGTGAAGATTCAAGTCTTAAGACTGACTTTGCTGGGATGGATATTAGAAATTTTTGGGCTGGCCTTCAAAATGAATATCACATCCTTTCGAAAAGAGCTCTGAACTTTTTGATTCAATTTCCTTCAGCTGATTACTGTGAAGTGGGATTTTCCGCAATGGTGTCTATAAAGACAAAATATCGAAACATGCTTCAGATTGATGATGATATGCGATGTTGTCTCTCCTGCACTCAGCCTAGATTTGCACGCTTAATAGCTGAAAAGCAGTATCAACCTTCCCATTAACTGCATATGAAATGAACTTTTGAATGTACAATAAATGATGAGTTTGTTTTTCTGTGGGTTTATTTTGGATTGCAAGCTATATTAAGTGATGTTTCTCTAAAAAAGGGTAATTGATATCCATCAAAACATTTTGGGAGTAACAACAGAAAAAAGGTTAAGAACCACTGTTCTATCCTATATTTTGGTTTACAATACCACTCAATAACGCTTACCACCACCATTCTCATTATCTTCAGCGATAACCGCCATTTTACCTGCGATTACATCAATAAATTATATTGTACGCAAGGTCTGAACAACTGCCGTATGTGCCTTCATGGCGTATATAGTGGAACACAAGCCGTTGTGGTATGCACTACCATCCGACAGGTTAATATGTGCTGTAAAAACCGTTTCGTTTCTGGTACGTAACGACTTCTCCACACAGCATCGCAGAGTGCTCAAACTGCACCAGCAGTGATATCAATATAAACAAACAAACAAACACCAATATTTAAGCAAAACTGGTAATTGAGATATACACAAACAAATCAATATGTTATCACTTGGTCATCAGTTAAATCAATTAACTAAGCCTTATTACATCTTCATAACGATATTCAATGGGTAGTTTGCAGCAGATAGACCTTACATGGTTCAATGGTATGTTTTGGTTAACAATAACACTCAGTAACGCTCACCATCGTCATTCTCATTATCTTCTGCAATAACTGCCATTTTATCTGCGATTATATCAATGAATTATATTGCACACAATGTCTGAACGGTTTCCATAAGTGCATTTGTGGCGTCATTAGTGGAACGCAGTGCTGTATGGCATGCACTACCAACCGACAAGTTATTATGTGCTGTAAAAACCGTTTCGTATGTAATAATTTCTACACACCGCATTGCAGAGCGCTCAAACTGCACCAGCAGTGATATCAACATAAACAAACACCAATATTCAAGCAAGACTTGTAATTGAGATATACACAAACAAGTCGATATGTTATCGTTTGGTCATCAATTAAATCAATTAACTAAGCCGCATTATGGTTTCATAACTCTATATTCATTGCGTAGGTTGCTCCAGAGAATCCTTATATTGTTCTGTGCTATATTTTGGTGTACAATAACACTCAATACCGCTTACCATCGTCATTTATAACTCTTTCATCCTCCGACGATATTCCACCTAATATCAATTAAATATATTGTACGCTATCTACAAACAGCTGCGATATGTGCCTTTGTGGCGAATATAGTTCAGCACAGAGCGGCATGTCATGCACTACTAACCGACCTGTTAATATGTTCTGCAAAAAACCGTTTCGTTTGTGGTAGGTAGCGACTTCTCAACACTGTATCGCAGAGTGCTCAAACCGCACCAGCAGTGATATCAATATAAACAAACAAACAAATACCAATATTCAAGCAAGATTTGTAATTGAGATATACACAAGCGAATCAATATGTTATCGTTTGGTCATCAGTAGGGCAACCAATTTTTGACCTAAAAATCTTAAAATTTTGACCTTATTTTGACCAATAAGTTCATGCGCTTGCAACTGTGAAAAATGCAAAACTTTTATTTGAAATCAAACTGTTAGCATGAAAGTCTACTTGTTTCCAATCAAATAACACAAAAACGAAAAAACATGAAAGACTCAAGCAAACTACAGGTAAGAAACAGGTAACGAAAGTTGCTCGAAAAAGAACAAGAGATGAGTATGCAGTATCTTTCAGTATCCTGAAGTCACTGACAGTATTATGCGGTGTTGTACTTCAGCATCAAGTAGTGACTCACGTTATCGTCTTTAAAGTTTCTGTCTCTCGCCAGAAGTTTTCCTAAAATAGAAAAGCTTCTCTCTACTGAAGCAGAGGTTGCTTGGGAGTTGCTTAGCAGGCTGTACAAATGTGGCGAAATATCATCTCGTCCCATTTTCACAATGCAGTTGATGTCATCCCTTGACATTCTTTCTTGAATATATCTTCCAATTTGGCAGCCATCAACACCAAAGTCAAGGAATGTCATTTTTTGATAAGCTTCTCGAATAGTGCAACGGCTGTCTTCCATCTTCTGAATTGCGTCAACTAGTGCACTGTACTGCTCCTCTATTTCTACACGTTGAGTAGCTAAGTTGGGTGCTTTTACAGCCTCTTGAGCATGCCGCACGAGAACACCACCATCCCTTGCAGAATATTTCTAACTGCTGGAAGATTTCTTGAGTAATAGAAAGCAGCTGTCAACCAACTGCCCCATCTAGTTACAACTGGGTGTGGAGGTTGGCCGATGGAAGTAAAAAAAGCTCTTTTTGATCTATTCTTAATGGTCACTGCTTTTACCCTGGCAACCAACTCATCAACAGCAGGGTAGTTAGCTCTCACTTTCATCGCACAATTATGCAGAAGATGAGCCATGCATGTTACCTGGAAGAGCCTGGGATATAGTTTTTTTAACAGGACTCCAGCAGCAGTGATGTATCTCGCTGCATCCGTTAACAACAAGCAAAAGTTTTCTCGTGCAACACCAAGAGAGTGAACTGCATCGTCAATTTTTCGAGCTACGATGTTACTGTCCACAGACTGCGAGAGTCTTACAGTTGAATAGCAACGTTTTTTCAGGAGCTGTCCACTTACCAACTAAGATATTCAAAAACTGTTTGCCATTTATGTCACTCTCATCTACAACCATAAACATTTCTTGGTCTTTCAAATAATCTTTCAATCGTAATGCTTCTTCTTTAGCTAACTTCTCAACTTTCGAACGACATTTTCCCTCAGAAGGTAACGAATTACCAAGCTCTTTAAACAAAAATGACAGGTGGCTATTTCTCAACTTGTGCAATGGTATGTCAGCACAAAGGAACGCCTTAGTAACTTTTTCTGCAAAATCTGGTATAGGAGTTTTAAGAAATGTTTGCGTACTTGCCTTTTCATGTAAGAAGCCTCTTTGGTGTTTTGCACTGCCACGGTGTGAATCCACCATAAACTTTTTGTCGCATTTCACTATGCAGTCACAGACTTTGCAAAAGAGTTCACCTTTAGGTGTTGCGGTAAACTCAGAATCGTATTCATGCAGTATATTACGAACTTTGGAAGAATATGATTGCTTAACCTTAGGCATCATAGCTAGAAGCAAACGAAAACACCAGTAAACTAAAACTCAACACTGTATGCAAAATGACTTGAGCATTTAACTAACCTAGAAGAGAGACCACAGTCGCGTTTTTAATATATGTGATATTATTAATAGAACTATCGGTTCTATCTCAATTTCAAATTTCTTTTAAAATTGAGGCGACGTGTGATAATCGCTCGGATAATTAGGTCTGGCTACAACTTAATAAAAACTTGGAAAAGATTGGCTTCCACTAAAACGCCTCAAACCACTTTAATAACAGAATAATGTATTCACAGAAATAATACTTCACGACTTCAAAACTTCTTCGCTCAACGATCCCAAAATAAATCACTTTACCACACAATCAAGAAAGACCGCAAAATAAGTCCACCAATAACTGTTCAATAACTCTCCACGTCAACAAAATCCACAATAAATTATCGCAAAAAAAACACAATGGCCCTTCCTTAATCCGTCAAACCGATCTCCTTTCTATCACCCGCTCTTCCTCTATCTCTCTGGGCAAAGAAAATCCCGTCGCCTTATATAAAAATTGACGAAATAATCTAGGCAACGCTCGAACGAAATCACGTGAACAAAAGGAAAAAAGCATTATAAATTATGTTAATCGTCTATCGAAATTCTTCGAAGAAGGTAGAATCACCAGACCGATCTGGAGTTTTACTATGTCGTAATGACGATTTTGACGTAATAAAAGGTGTACACAGCAATCCACTTGCGAGGAAAAAAGAGTCTTTTCTCAGTCAGCAGCCGAGCGAACAAATGAAGCAGCGCTTTACACAAATATGAAAACAACTCTTACGAGGCAAATTTCCTTATTCGTAACAACCACATTACCTGCCTTCCACGCCAAGTCTACTTAATATTCAATCGCCCATTAGTGGGCAATACAAAACTAATACATCACAATTTGCGCAATAGACCCACTGAAAGCTGAGACATGTGAACGCAATGGTGGTAAATCAACTAATTCAACGGCAAAATCTAGCCTAGCACAACCTACCTAATTTATTCGTGAGTCGTGGCACTGACATAACTAATGTCGAGAAGAAAATGTGCTAAATTTTTTTTTGACCTAACGCTAAATTTTGATTTTTCTTGACTTAATAACTTTGAAACCTCTCATCGCATCAATCTGAAATTTAGTTTGTGGACGTTTCATCACTTCTAAACAAGGCAGAAAAAATTTGACTTTATTGACTTTTGGTTGCCCTAGTCATCAGTTAAATCAATTAACTAAGCCGCATTATAGTTTCATAACTACAGGGTGCGCCAAAAAGACCTGACACATTTGAAAATTTAATAGAAATCAAACGCGTTGATGAAAATAATTGATGTTTACATTTTTGGAAAGCGTATAGCATGCCATTTTGTGCGGTGTCCAAAAAACAATCTACAATGCATTTGTGACGTGATAATGGTTGATTTTTAAATTAATGTAATTTTTAAAATTGTGCTTTATTCGCTAAAATGAAGTGGTTGGGCTCAAGATCACCTGACTTGAATCCATGCGATTATTTTCTCTGGGGTTACCTGAAATCGAAAGTGTGCACTCAACGCCCACGATCAGCAGAAGAGTTAAAAGACGCAATACGACATGAAATTGCTGCCATAACACCCATGATGATCAACCGAGTAATCGACAACTTTCATAAGCGTGTTAACCTCTACGTAAACAATCACGGCAAGCACCTAACTGATTTAATTTTTAAAACCTAATAAAATGCATGGTTGTTATTTTGTTATTTTACGTTTTTATTTAAAAATGTTGTAGTGTTTGGTTTTTAGTGTTATTTTGGTTTTTATATTGCATTAATATAATTGTTATTTTGCATTTAAAAAGCACTTTGCTTACAAAATGCCATAATTTTCAACATCAACTATTATTACGTCACAAAATGTAGTGTTCATGTTTCGCGTATTCCACACAAAATGGCATGCTGTACGCCAGGGGTCGGCAACCTTTTGAACGCAGTGTGCCAGTTTACGAATAATATCAAGATGTAAGCAGCTTCGCGTGCCAAGCATTTTTATGTGTTTGGTTTGCACAGTCAACGATGTGAATAGCAAACGGATAAGAAACAAATTTGTTTACTAATTTTATTGGATAAGGTCGAATACAGTCAAAAGACTCTTTTTAATGAAACTACAGAAAGACTCCTTGTCCTTGCTTTTTCTTGCTCAGCTCAGTAATATTGGACTAAATTTAGATACACTCAGTTGAACACACAATTTTCATTGATCTTCCGTAAGTCGGCTGCGATGGGCACTGAGAATAAACTTCATTTGGGAAAATATTTGTTTACACAAATAAGTGGCTTGAAATGAAGATAGCAAAGCTATTGCCATCTTCTTCAGACAGCTAAATTTCTCCTGCAAAGATTTTCAACGTGGTAAAATGTTTTTTGCTTGTTTTCAATCGTTTCCAGCGATTTCCGCAAATCAACAAATTTCGATGTCCACAATAAAGAGGCTTTGAAATCGATCAGCTGCAACTGGAAGTCTTCAATATCCATCCATTCAAATGCATATAAGTTCAAGTCTTCGCTGCTCTCGGGCTTGATGAGAAAAGAAAACAATGAACCAAAATGTTGAAAATCTTGAAATCTGGTGCAAAATTGAGACGTTGAACCCCTAAGGTACATATCAATTTTAACCGAATTAACTTGGTAATCCACTGAGAAAGCCTTCAGGTGTTCAAAGTAGCGAAAAGTGGCGATTCGGATGTCCCGTGTGTAGACATCCAGTTTAGATGCAAATCTTTTGCATTCTTCAAAAAGACACATCACTGCTTTTCCTGTACCCTGCACATGAAGATTAAGTTCGTTAAGGTGCGTGGTGATGTCCGCAAGAAACATCAGTTTTACAAGCCACTTTTCATCCTCCAGTTCGGGCTCGGCCTTTCCTTGTCCCCTGAAAAAGACCCTTATCTCGATTAGACATTCGACGAACCTCAAGAGAATCTTACCGCAACTTAACCATCTGACACTGCAGTGCAGCAGCACATCATGGTATGCACTTTCCATCTCTTCAAGCAAAACTGTGTGTGAGTTGTAGCAGAGTGTGCGACAAAGAAACACAGTGTTTTCGTAACTGTTTTAGTATGAGGCGTGTCTACACCAAAATTTTTCATTCTTGCGGCGTATCGCATCTTTGTTTACTCTAATTTGTTTGTGCTAATGGGAAATCGCATAAACTGGATTGTCTTGAGCCAATTTTTTCGCTTTCACAGCGAACCAGTTGTGAGTGTCATTGACAGAACCACAACAGACATCGCCGACATAGAAATTGTCAAGTGAATTTCATGCTTGACAAATTTTAGGACTGTTGATTTCGTGCAGTGTAGACAGTTTGAGCTTGGGAATGCGCCCCGCACGCTTATAGGGTAGATTTCGCATGCGCGTCAAGTCACTTGGCGCGCCATAAAAAATCCTCTCGCGTGCCACCTGTGGCACGCGTGCCAGGGGTTGCCGACCCCTGCTGTACGCTTTCCGAAAATGTGAACATTTCCTGTTTTCGTCAACAGGCTTGATTTTTATTAAACTTTCAAATGTGTCAGGTCTTTTTGGCGCACCCTGTATATTCAATGCGTAGTTTGCAGCAGATAGACCTTACATTGTTCTATCCTATATTTTGGTTTACAATACCACTCAATAACGCTTACCACCACCATTCTCATTATCTTCAGCGATAACCGCCATTTTACCTGCGATTACATCAATAAATTATATTGTACGCAAGGTCTGAACAGCTGCCGTATGTGCCTTCATGGCGTATATAGTGGAACACAAGCCGTTGTGGTATGCACTACCATCCGACAGGTTAATATGTGCTGTAAAAACCGTTTCGTTTCTGGTACGTAACGACTTCTCCACACAGCATCGCAGAGTGCTCAAACTGCACCAGCAGTGATATCAATATAAACAAACAAACAAACACCAATATTCAAGCAAAACTGGTAATTGAGATATACACAAACAAATCAATATGTTATCATTTGGTCATCAGTTAAATCAATTAACTAAGCCTTATTACATCTTCATAACGATATTCAATGGGTAGTTTGCAGCAGATAGACCTTACATGGTTCAATGGTATGTTTTGGTTAACAATAACACTCAGTAACGCTCACCATCGTCATTCTCATTATCTTCTGCAATAACTGCCATTTTATCTGCGATTATATCAATGAATTATATTGCACACAATATCTGAACGGTTTCCATAAGTGCATTTGAGGCATCATTAGTGGAACACAGTGCTGAATGACATGCACTACCAACCGACAAGTCAATATGTGATGCAAAAACCGTTTCGTATGTTGTATGTAATAATTTCTACACACCGCATTGCAGAGCGCTCAAACTGCACCAGCATTGACACCAATATAAACAAACAAACACCTATATTCAAGCAAGACTTGTAATCGAGATATACACAAACAAATCAATATGTTTTTATGCAATAACTGCCATTTTATCTGCGATTATATCAATAAATTATATTGTAAACAATATCTGAACGGCTTCCATATGTGCCTTTGTGGCGCCATTAGTGGAACACAGTGCTGTATGGCATGCACTACCAACAGACAGGTTGATATGTGCTGCAAAAGCCGTTTGTGGTTATCTTTTGCCAGAGACCAAGTGTCTGCTTTTCAAACATGCATTGGGCAGATTGAAAAAGGCAATATTTCAGCGACAGAAGTAGCTACAACCATTGAAAACTTGTTGAACAATTTAAAGTAAAAAAAACAAGAAAGATTTGTAACTTCGGATGTCAAAAAGCAACTTGAAACTTTAATGAAATCAGGAGAAATTGATGAAGAGAAGTTTTTTGATGTAGTTGAATCTCTTGATGATACCAGCTTACAACATGCTGATAAACGGATATGCAGCTTGGGAATCACCGATAAGTTCAAGTGGATTCTTTTAAATAAGACGCCTGCTTGGAAGGAGATTGGTGACAGTATTCACCCACAAAATTTTTACTTGCGTACAAGCCGAAGAAACTTGTTTATTTGATCAGTGGGTCTCAATAAAACTTATAGCTGAGAGGCAGGTTGATAAATGGAACAAAACCTTCCTGTGTCTGATGGATGGCTACACATATTTTATTTTAATTTCCCATATTTATCCTCCATTCACGAGAAAGGAATTGTATCGCTATGTTTAAATTTTCGAGAAATGCGCAAAAAACATTTAGATTTTCAAGAATTTTGTAATGTTGTAGGATTTACCCTTTGCCTTCCAGGAAGTACAGCTCCTGTTGAGAGAATATTTTTCGTTATGAATAGTATTGCATATGGACAAAGGAGAAATTGAGATTAAGTGTTGAAACAATGAAAGCAATGCTAATCGTGAGACAAAATAATGACATGGAATGCAACAAGTTTTATCACTAAGTCTTCAAAAATGTAAATGTGCTGCAAAAGATCACTTCATCAGAAAAATATAATTGATGGTGTAATCAGCAGTAGAAACTCTAAACTGAAACATTTTTGGTTTATTTTTCCTGTATAATATTCGGTTTCTTTAGTCTCCGAGCGTGGAGATATTACGTTTTTATTCAAAATGCGAGACAAAATTGGTATGGCAGCCCTTCAATTTTACTGTATCGTTGTTGTAATGTTGTGTAGTCGTACACTTTTCTGCTGAAAATTGTATTTACATAGCAGCGCTATGACTTTTCTCTTTTTATTTTTTACATGCTATAAAGATTAACTGATTTTAGAGTTAACACTGCAATACAAATTTATGTTTCAGACCAATATTGAAATAATCCCTTTTCACTTTTAATCGATTAGCATTGTTTAGCGATGGGCTAGGACAAGGTTGTAGCTTGTAATCATACACTCTTTCCGCGTTCGGATGTTTTGCACGGTAAGGGATTTAGCTAATGAATCTCGCACTTCTCCGTTTTTGTTTTTTTTTCTGTCAAAATGTCCCGTTTTTGACAGAATTTAATCTGGTCAGCCTACCGATATGTGCCTTAAATGTCAAAACATACGTTAAAACTACAATAACTGCAATAGTAAGCAAAAGCATACACACAAACCATGAATATTTGAACAATGGTTGATAACCAAAATAGGCCTTTCATTTTCAATCCCTGCCATAATAACACCGCTAATACTCGAAATAAACACTTCTAAAATGAGTCGCCAAAATTTGAAATAACAGTTCTAAGACACTATTTGTGCGCTAACCAGCAGTGAATTGCTGGATTGCGTCTTTGATCGTATCGATTGTGACGTAATGCTTGCGTGATCGATGAGGTTTTCAAAATGGCCGCTTTTACTGGCAGCAGCAAGCTTGTACAAACTTAAACACGATATTTTAATGCTAAAAGTCTTTCATATTCCTAACAATTATAAACAGAAGGCAATTGCTACAAGTCCGTTTCAGAAACTAGTTCCTTGTCGGGGGTCAACAAAATGTAGCGGATTAGTTGGTCTTTTATTGCTTCTGGTCAGAAATCACTATTGCCAGAGAAGCTTTTTCGCTCTACATATATATAAAAGTTCTCTCACCTCCCCGTCCAGTTGCGGCCGAATTGATTCTTTCACAGCGAAGTTACTTGAGAACTACCCAAAAAGAATTATTGCTATCCAAAATAACTTAATGTCTAAAAACAATTACAATTTGCTAGCACTTTCTAGATTTTCCACTTTTCTTCTCCTGTCACATGTTGGCTGGAATATTGCATGTCCGGTCTACTATGACGTCACAATACTTACAATGACAGGATAAGTAGCATAGGTCTTTGACCTAATGCTACAAATGTTCAAAGTATACACGTTTTTTCTCTTGTGTGTAAAAATTTTCATCCGCGTGGATATTTATTTGATGCCTTGCATTACATGTTGTCCAAAAATCCGGATTTGTCCTCAAAGTACTTATTAAAAGTGAATCAGTTTGTGCATACAAAAACGTTTGCTATGTATTTTAAAGATTACTCCAGCTGTTTGGACAATAACAAGTACTGTGTAACGCTATGTAAATATTCGAAAGGATTAAAATATCCATACCAAAAAATCATGTCACAAAATCGTGTACTGTGTATAGGTGTAGGGGAGAGTGGGGCACCATGAGCCAGTTTTTACTTTTTGTACGGTAGACAACTTATGCGTTGCTCGATTGAAGCACTTTTAACTTTAGAATACATTATGATATGTTGTGTCTATTTTGGTAGATTTTTAAGAATGAGTTATTACTCTAAACCAGTTTAATATCATTTTAAAAATGTGTTCTCAAATGGCTCAAGATACCCCTATCTTAAGTACTGGCACTATTAAAATGAAATGCTTACGGATCATCTAATATATCATGATGGGCCACAATGCTCGACTCTAAACACAGAGCAACAACTCAATTTTACGCATATTAGTGATTTTCTTCTAATCGTATTTGTTAACATTTTTATTCACACGAGAATTTGTCAATATTGATAAGAAACCTGAGCATCGATTTGATCCGTTTTGTGCCACCTACTGATGATGGAGGAGGAAAACAGAAAACAATATCTTTTCTCTGCACCATACTAGTGTCCTCCTCAATTGGTTTCACAAACTTTCCAGGTACTTTGGATGACTGTCTAAAGAACCGTACTTCATAATTCTTATCTTCATTCTTTTCAACAATGTTGGCCACATAATGGCGGGCTTTCGTACTGTTTATTGGCATCAGTTTTACAATTATGTAATCACCAACTTCTAGTTCTTGGTTTGGATTTTGCGGTCCAAAATCCTCTTCAAACTCCTCCTCATAGTCGTCAGAATCAGAATTCAGTTTGAAATTGAATCATCCGAATCAAGCACAGAATCATCTCCATCGGTTGTTTTTCTTCTCTTTATTATCTTTCCTTCGGATTTTTTGTTATTCTTCTTTTCATGACTTTTAATTAATTTATTTTTCTCTGGTGTGCTTGTAAGAACTTTTGCATAGCCTTGTTTCCTCTTTCATTTCACTTTGTTTCTTCTTTGGAAGTGGTATTATTTCAGTAAGGTCAAAAAAGCTTTCATCAACATCTCTGATGGCAGACGTGCTTGCTTGGCTTTTTTGTCCACTGCTGTCAAATTTATTTCTATGTATCCTGTTTTGGGCAAAAATAAAATAAAATAAAAATTGAAAAAAAAATTCTGCTATAATATTTGCAGGGGCAGAAACAGATGGTTCAGGGGTTGGTACATTGGTTTGCATTTTTTCTGGCTCTGGTTGCAAGACAGTGGCTGCAAGGAAATCTGCGTCAGTAAACGTATATTAATTTAATGGAAAAATTCCGCTTATTCGGAAACCAGACGTGATATTTTCATAGGTGCAAGTTTTGTTGAATGCTCTTGCAAAACATGCAGGGATATCATAAACGGAAATTCTCTTGCCGGGATTACTCAAATTCCACTCACCAACAGCATTTTTATAGTAGAATTTTAGCGGGCCATAAAAGGAAACATCGAGAGGTTGCAAACGATGCGAACAGTGGGGTGGAAAGGTGACAATGAATAATCCGTTGACTCGAGCCATTTCCACAACTTCCAGACTTAAATGACTTTCGTGATTGTCCATCAGTAGTAGCCTACAGCTGGCTTTTCTTTTGTACAACCTATATGCTTGATGATGTGTGCCAAGACTTTCGGAAAAAGTTCCGTAGTCATCCAATCACTTTGGTTGGCAAGGCCAAGCAACCCTGCTGAGGCTCCTCGTATAAAATGGTTCTTGTAGTTGACACGTGGAAACACCAATGCGAAAGGAAGAGAACGACCAAAAACACTTATGCAACATCCAGTTGTTACGAATGTTCCTCGTTCTGTCGCAACTGTCTGTCCAACTTGCTTCATGTCCTTTGGAGCAAGAACCTTTGGCACATTCTGAACAGTGGTGCAACCTGTCTCATCGTAATTAAATATGGAATAAGTCTCAAACTTTTTTCACGAAGAATGTTTCTCCAAATATGATAAAATTCAGACACTACCTTCCTGTTGAAGCCACATGCCCTAGCAACGCTAGTAGCTTCTGGACTCCTCAAACTAATGCTTTGGTGTGGTTGCATAAATCCATACATCCAGTCTCTTCCCGCAATCTTGTTTTTTTCCAAGACTGAGGAAATAAGATACCTCGTTTCTCAGCAAATTCAAAAGCAAGTTTCTGGACTTGTTGGTAATTCAGACCATGGTACATCTTCGAACTCATCAGAATGTATTCTTCTAGAGATTTTTCATTATTTTCTGCGAAAATCTGAAAATAAAAAATTATCGTGTTTACCAATAATGACTGAGAATGACACCTTTAATTCTCTGCACACCTTTGTAAGTCATATCAGAGTTGTATCGATTTTGGGACTCATTCACTAAAAGCTGACATGTTTTGTCTACAAAGGTGGCTATATCATTTTTCCATCCTACGTTCAGGCAGAGAGTTTGACTGGGTGAGATAGAGACTAGAAATAAAGAAAGAGCTAAAGTTAGTTCTCATTTTTCCTCTCTTTTAGTCACTATTTTTCCATCTCAAACAGCATGAACAAAAAGAGTAAGCTAACAACAATATCAGCTAATAGCGTACGACATAGGCCCACCCTTTTGTATGAAAAATTAGGAAAGAAAACATGCTGACCTGTCTTGTGTTTAGTTTTGGAACCAGGATGTTCTGTTCGTTGATTTGAACATCTCTGAATTTTTTTACATATCGTGTAAAAGTCATTCTATCTACTTGCATGCCACGAGCAACAGTTCGAATCTTGCCACCATTCTGAACCACTTCATGAACAGCTCTCTGCATAATGCCACTATTGGAAACACCTTTATCAGACCTACGCTTATAATTTCGCACCATTAGGGCCTATGTCTGGAAAGAGAAAAATTAAGTCATTGATTAGATTGCAAAGATTTATACGGCCCATAGACCTTTCTTCAGCTATCTATAAAGTTTTAATGTAGTAAATCCATGCAAAGAACTTCCCAATAAAAGTAGCTTTGCCTACTGTACTGGGTCCTGGTGAATTTTGCATTCCGCCAAGCAATGAGTGGGCCATCTCATTTTACTGTACAATCTCCAAGATTATGTTTATTTATTCTTTTTTTATTATTTGCCATATTTATCCTCCATTCACGAGAAAGCGATATATCGCTATGTTCTCGACGGTGAGTCCACACTCGCTTGGGAGTTGCCATTTCCGGGTCACCTGTCTTCCGCATAAAGGTGGGGCGTCCCGTTAAGTGCCTTGCCCAAGGACACAACAAGCGAACTTGCCGGCTTGTTCTCCACAACCTCCCATAAATGCCGAGCGCCAAACAGGGAAGCGAAAGACACCATTTTTTAAAGTCTTTTGGTATGACTCGACAAGGCAAATAAACCCCAGGTCTACCGACTGCGAAGCGGACGCTCTAACCACTACACCGTCGTGTCTAAAACACAACGCTTGCAAAAAACTTCTGAATTCAAGTCGCTCTGCATAAAACAACCTCGCAGCCAAGCTGCTCAATCTTCAACAATTTTCTTACTCATTTACCAGCAAAGGAGCGCGAAGCAATGTTTCGCATTAGAAAATTAAAATCCTGAAATTGAATCTGTCTATGATTTAACAAGGATGCCACACTACCTTTCAGTTTATGAGTGTGGGGCACTACGAGATGGGATCAAGCTTCCCCACAACAGCTAGGTCAAGGTACCCCAAGTGAACTTCTCACCCATGTAACCTAGAAACTGTTGGCCAGCTGATATTTTTTATACATTAGTTCTGTAGCGCACACAAGCCTTCTGACTTGTACCGTATAACCGATGGCTGCTGCCAGTTATCAACGTACAAGTAGAAAAAGCATCCTACCCAAAAAAGTTACTTTAGTGTGTAAAAATTAGAATGTCTCCTGAAACTTCAACTGAATGATAAGACAATGTAGTGATAATTTGTATCCTATTTCTTAGTCAATAGAGGGACATTTATACCTTTATGTTTTGAATAAAAGTTAAACCACAAAGCTCAGGAGGGCCCTGGCTCAAGGTACCCCTAGGTTCATGGTGCCTCACTCTCCCCTACATCCATTTCGGCCTATAAAGTTATCAGGTCATGTGATAACTTTGTACAATTCATATCGTTTTGGTTTTGTTTATACCGTATCTCGGTTGTGAAGTTCATAGTTAGTGGGGCTGGTCAGATAGCTGTTAGCAAATCTGTTGATTTGGTTGGTAGTGCAGTGTGTACGATATATCTTGTGAAAATTGATAAAAGCTGCATTATTGTATTTGCCTATCTAATTTGTAAGACACTAGATAGTAGTGGTTAAAGTATTATGTCTTAGTTATTGGAAATTCATGAGTTGTGGCATAAAGAAATACTGGACAAAAGCACAGCTTGTTGACTTATGTTTTGCGCAGTCATTCAACTATGAAGAAACAACAAAACCTAGCAATTTATAAAAATTTCAATTTAGTAATGTATTACCTATTACTTACCAGTCATCAATTTGTTGTAGGTTTGTGATATATATCTACGTTTTCTACAAAAATGAAAAGAAAATCTGCCATGAGCTACAATTATTAATTTTTTTCTTTTAAGGTTTTCCATTTTTCCAATGATAAGGAAATATATAGATATCCATAAGGTAATCCTGTACTTTAGCGCAATAAATTATTTAAGCTAAAAGGGCAGTGTACACTGTAGGGCCAGGCCCGGTATGTAAATGTATGGGGCAGTGTACAACACTGGGGGTGCAAAATTACACTCCCTTCCAGTGTACACTGCCCTGTACATTTACATACCGGGCCTGGCCCTACAGTGTACACTGCCCTTTTAGCTTAAATAATTTACCACACTAAAGTACTGGATTACCATCCATAAAATTGCATTAGAAGTTTAAAAAGTTTTTACAAAGGTAGTTAATGAAATATCTTAACCTGGTTTGTTTTATTTTAATTAGTGTTTATTAAGTTCTACTGTTCTATTTTGCCCTTGGAAGCTATTTTACCATTAGACATTTGCATTTGGTCAATTTTAATGACAAATTAAAAAAATTGTACCCCCAGTGCACATTCCCTCATATATTCACATATCTTCCCCTGCCCAGTGTGCACTGCCTTTGACTAAGTACCATACCAGCAAAGTTTTGAACTTGTAGCCATTGCATTTAAAGGCAGCTGTGCTGTCCACTACACCACAGCATCACTGCCAGTGTCATAGCAAATGTGTCTATTTGAAGACACACAAATGGTGATGGCAAAACAGCCACTTCCTTTTTGTTAGCATTAAAGTTTTGTTTTTAAAATATTTTGTCAATGAATAATAGATATTTTGTTAAATAAACTCCTTTAGAATGGCTACTTTTAATAGAAGGCACAGTGTGTAAAATCTGATGTGCAGACTCCATAAAACTACATAACTAAGTATGGAAGAAATCCACATCAAGTCCATTAATTAGTGTATGGCACAAGAAATTTATGGGGACAAGGACAGTGTTGGCTAAAGGAAGGACAACCATT
Organism: Trididemnum clinides; assembly: GCA_963675345.1. NCBI lineage: Eukaryota > Metazoa > Chordata > Ascidiacea > Aplousobranchia > Didemnidae > Trididemnum > Trididemnum clinides. The sequence continues at coordinate 29,529,648 of OY776298.1, read as the reverse complement.
AGTTCTCATGATTCATAATTTCTTCAGATGTTCTTGCTTGCCCATTCCTCCCTTTAACCAGCACTGTCCCTGTATCCATAAATAACTTGTGATCATGATCAAATTGGAGAACATTATAGTGGATCTCTTCTATACTTATTTTAGTAGCTTCACTGAGTGTACACATCCGATTTTGTCTCACTATACTAGAATACTCATTGTGCCTTCTCTTGAAGAGTAACCATTCTTTCAGGAGTTCATCAACAGAATATCTGGTATCCATTGACAGAATATCTAAAACACAAAACTGTAATGCTAGTACAAACTTTAGTAAACACTGCTTACAATAAAATAAATGTGATTAAGATATCTTACCAACTTTTTTGTAATAAATTTTTAAAGTGTAAATAGACTTTACAGACACCCTTTATTATCTTTTTTTGATTTACTTAATTTTTGAAATTGTTATTATTTAAATTTACTCACAACAATCACACTGATTAATAATTAGTGGGCCAAACAAATACATTGACAATTTTTTAGTACTGTTTAGCAATTTATTGCTTTGCATTAGTTGTTTTGGATAGTGCCCAAGTGTTCTCATAAGGACACATCTAACTAAAATGCAACGAACATCATAGCTGAAAAATGTAATGTTTCACTATTAAGACCAAGCTGTAGACGTTATTAGGTTTTTCAAAAGACAGTTGCTCTTTTGCTCTCAACAGCATTTTATCTTTGGAATCTATTTTGCTGTTGAACATTTGTGATTGACCAGTATTGAATACACATTAAAAATGTTACTTTTAATCATTAGTAATTAGTCAGTTTCTATGACATTTTAAACACGTGACTTCACAAAAATTTTGCTCTAAGTGTACAATCCCCTTGCTTTTACCTTGACTATCTTCAATGTCATACAGTAAAACCAAAATTTATTTTTGTAACATACTACAATGCAATTTAGATCGTATTTTGTGTGCCTATAACCACAGAAAAAGCAATTAATAATTATCAGCAGTTTGGAGTAAAAAATATTAAAATAACACTTTTACATCCTGTGTGTTGGCACTAATAACATTGGTCACACTAGCAGCATTGTCAGCTAGATTTTGTAATTGTAATAGTGTTTTTATCCTAGTTTGCAAGAATTCTATGATACTTGTTTTTAATGTTATGCTTGCAGTGCAATATAACACAGTAACATAGCTTTTGCTACATGGGGTAAAAATTTTTCAGTGTAGAGTTGTACAACACAGGTTTGTGTTGTTTTGGCAGGATTGTCAAATGAATGTTTTTTGACCAAATTTGTAAAATCTTGGTGATTTTGTAAGGTGAAAGTTAGTTATAATTTTGAAAGAATTACATTTTGAGTTAGTCAGATGTTGAAAGGGTAAAGTTGGATCAAAATATAGTTTGGACCAAAGACAAACTTTTTAGGTTTCAGTTAAAGCGATCATGTATACTGGGGTAATTCGGGACATATTACTAATTTTCAACTTTCATCTGCTGCTGTAGTGTTTGCAGCTTCAATCTAATCACTTTTTTTGAAATTACTTGGCAAAATTGTATCTTTCAGTAATTTTTGGCTCTGCAATTATGGATTTTTAAATTTTGCAGATCTGCTGTCACAAATTACCACATGAAAGAGGTAATTCGGGACAAGGTTACAACGCTTAAAAATGTTGGGGTAATTGAGGAAAATGTTGTGATAAGCAAAGATATAGGTTTGGTGACATTGCGGCTTGATTTGCCAGTTGATTCAATCCAAATCCAATTACAATCCCTGCCCTAGTTTACAGCAACTTTTATTGGTTACATTTCATTCATGGTGATCACTTGGTTGGTGTATGTTGTCACATTGCATCTACATCAACCAAGCATCATTACGTGTTATTAGAGTTCCAAACAATTGTTCAGAATAAGGCAAGGTCAAAGTAGACATGTTTATTTGAATTATGCAGGACTCAATTTATATTTATTTGTTCCAAATTACCCACTCTACCCTAGTGTACTATGCATGTTGTGGTGGGATTCAGAGATATGGTCAAGTGCCGCTCTGTGGTAACAATCATCCTGTGTTCAAATATAGAAACAGCTGTGTTGTGCTCCAGGGAAAGACACTTTACTGCAATATTAGTAACTTTAAAGTGGGTCCGAGTTCAGTGATGTGCTAGCATGATGAACAAAAAAGATTTTTTTATGACTGGAGAATAGAATCATAAGGCAAAGCAATTTGTCTATTCATTTAAATAGTATCATTTTTGACCAATTGCCTTTCAATGCTATTAGCAGTCTATTTGGATGCAGTTCTATATCTTCACATGTAGCCTCGCAACTAAAGTGGCTAATACATGAAGCATTTTAATTTATTTTTCAGTTTATATAGTAATGCTCAGCAAGAACTGATCAATAGAAATTTTTCGTATTATTATTATCATGGCTCCGACTAAAGGAAAACAGGGAACAAAAGGTGCTAAGCAAATAAAAGAAGAGAATAAAAACACTTTTAACTATTACTCATATATCATTATTGCCACAGTTGTTACTGTTTTGCTGTATCAATTTGGCTACAATTATAACAGTTATCGTTTTATCCATATATTTTGGCTTTTGTTCTCTTTTGTAATTTATGCTCTTTCCATGAAGACCATGTCTTCCATGACTAATAGTGGATTGGACCTTAACATGGAAGCTGGAATGGCTGAGCATGTTAAAGACGTTATTATCTTGACTGCAGCATGCCAAGTGCTAAGTTGTATATCATTGTATTTTTGGTTCTTTTGGTTAATCATACCGTTTGTAGCTTTTTATAAACTATGGGTAAATGTACTTGCACCGTGGTTTTTTGCTGCTCCTCCAGAAGTTTCTGAAAAAAAGAAAAAGAAAATGGAAAGAAAACAAAAATATATTGCTCGTTAATTGTTTTTTTCTCAACTTTAAAGTTGGCATAATATTTTTTAAGACCTTGCTCATGTTTTTAGTAGTAAAAAATAATCTGAAGTGTATCAAAATGTTTTTTGTAAGAAGTTAAAGAACTTTTGCAAATTTTTCCGTGAACATTTTTTGAATAACAATCAATTCCTTACTAATCCTGCTCATGTGGTAATTTGTATTTGCCAACTTGCTTTATTATCATCAATTTAGATAAATTTGTACATGATGTTTGTTAAATATTCATTTTTAATTTGCGAATAACTATGTTTTTAATCTTCGAGCTTTGATTTGGGAATCTATTTTTTTGTTTTTGGATTGTCGAAGACTGTGAAAGTCTACAAGTCTCATAATTCATCTTTCAGCTTTTAGGTTGAGCTCTTGTACTTTGGTTTTCTTTTTCAATTATATTTTAAAGTTTAGGCATTATTTGACCAGCGGGTTGTTTGTTGAGTGACAAACATCCAAAGTTTATTAATGACGATGCAGAGAAACGGAAAATCATTTCTGAAAAAATGTTCAACCACAATACCTCCAAAATCCTTGGACATGCATTTGCAAACAAAATATAGAACATGCTCCTTGAAATAGCAAATTTCCCAATAGCCTGTTCTGGAATTAGCTGATTTAGGACACCTTTTGCCATGGCAATCGAGATGTATCGTCCCTGTAGCTCATTTTACAATGAAGAGCAGTCTCATAATTGTGAGGCTGTGGTTTTTTTGAATTGTTGTTGAACTGGATTGTGCGAGCTATTTTGGGAGTAAGATAGAGAAATAAAGAGTCTTACCATATAAGCTTAAACGAGTTTTTTTCTAACTGCAAGACATAACTCCGTTAAGTTTGATCCATAAATGCGCGTGAAATACGGTTGTGTGTGTTTGTGTTAAGAGAAAATTCGCATTATTGTCTTGATTATGGAGTTTTGTGCATCGTTGGTTGTTAGAATTATGTTGTGCAATTGCAGAATTATTTAAAATTGATGGTGATGGGCGTTAGTTACAAACGAGAAATAAAGTGGACTAGCAAAATATCTGCTAGAATGTAAAACATGCTGTCGACCAAAACTAAGAGTCGATATATTTGAAGAAAATGAGATTTTCTTCTCAATCTTTTAGTCTGTGTTCTATTGACATGCGCAGTGGTGTACGGAGGGGGTTTCTATGCGCTTCCCCTCCTTCAGAAAAACGTAAAATGTCATTTTCAGCCGTGATATTGGTAACGACAACAAATAAGTCCCCTAGTAGCAGCAAAAAAATGATTTCCACAAAAACGTCTTTACTGTGACTGTCCCGTGAAATTTACTAAAAGACATTTTCGCGCCTCCTCTCCCTCGAATTTCTGCGTACGCCCTTGGACACGCCACCATGATTTTCAACCCTTCTGATTCCTGATTGTTTTTACAAAGTTCCAAATAAATTTCATGACCTTGCTTGGCAATATTTGCTTGTAAGTTCATTTGCTCATGTTTGTGCACAGATCCCGTATTGCAAACCATCGAGTTGCAGCATGAATTACCATCGGTCTCAATAAATTTCGTTGAGGTGCTTTTTTTCCAATAGCACAACACTGCAACCACTGGTGGATTTAGGGTGGAAGATTGAGGCGTCTCCTTTTTCGAGAGGCCCTCTTTATGGTTTTTCTATTGTTTTAATCAAAACTTAATGAATCTTTAGAAATGAACATGTCTCAACAACCTTTCATATCATTTTGAAACTTTTAAGCTTGAAATTGAACGCACAACACGAGATACAATTATAAAAGCAGCTCAAAAATCAACGAAACTGAAATTTAAGATGTTGACATAACCTGTAAGTTGGAATTTTTCTGACGTAATTTTGTGCGCAGGGCAAGAGTAGAGAGAAAAGATTTTGCATTCACTGAAACCTTTTGGAAGTTTTCCTCGCGTAGTGCAGTCCAATTAAAGCGGCGGCGTAGCAAACCTTGTGTACCCGGGACGCCTTTTATGAAACCTTGCACCAGGCCCTTAAATGCACCTCCGCAATAACAGTGCGAATAAGAGTAAACTGGCTGCACAGGGTGTCTCAAAAGTCTTGGGCACATTTTAAGTCCTCATTTCTGCTGATCTTATGAATGGTAGTTGAATGAAACTGTTGCCATTTTAATGCTAAATTTATTGAGTTTTTTCTGTCCTGCTGATAATTTTTTCATATATTTTCATGTAGCTTAAATAACTAAAATAACCTAGATCCACCAATTGGTTTTGGTTTGGTTTATTTGCCATATTTATCCTCCATTCACGAGAAAGCGAATTGTATCGCTATACTTTGGACGGTAAGTCCGCACTCGCTTGGGAGTTGCCTTTTTCGAGGTTTATGGGTCACCTGTCTTCCACATGAAGGTGGGGCGTCCCGTTAAGTGCCTTGCCCAAGGACACAACAAGCGAACTTGCCGGCTTGTTCTCCACAACCTCCCCTAAATGCCGAGCGCCAAGCAGGGAAGCTGTGAATACCATTTTTTAAAGTCTTTTGGTATGACCCGACAAGGGGAATGAACCCCAGGTCTACCGACTGCGAAGCGGACGCTCTAACCACTACGCCATCGCGTCAATAGATCCACCAATGGTTTTCACTCAACCAGAAAAAGCGTTTTGTGTCCTTGAACTTTCAAAAACTGATTCAGCGACACTTGATGATCGCGTTCTCTTGCCCTGATATTCTAGGTCTCCATATGTCACACCCTGTGACTTCTTTTTGTGGGTTTCGTGAAAGCACTGTTCTATGCACCTCCCCCTTCCAAAAGATGTAGCTGATCTCAAGGCCGAATAACGGAAGTTGTTGCAACTTGCAACCATAGACAACACAATGCTGGAACGCATTTTAGCAGGAACTTGACTATCGGCTTGAAGTGTGGCGTATGACTAACGGGGTTCACATTGAACATCTTTGAACATTCTATAAAAAACTTGAGACTGCTTTCCGAATATATTAGATGCATTGTTATTTCCTTAATAGTTTTTGACATATTCAACGTCAAAATGTGCCCAAGACTTTTGGGACACCCTGTATTGAAAATAGTTGAAAACACTCATCATTGCATTGTACAACAGTTTCTTGGCAGGGATATTCAAAAGATTCTATTATCTGCGCTCACCATCAGGGGATTAGATACGGAACGGAAGGGTTTTCCGTTTTTTAAAAAATATCGTACCGGAATTTCTTGTTTCATTAAAATACCTTACGTAGTATTGTAGTACATTACGGAATTTTTTCCGTACCAATTATTTTGCTAAATTTTTGTTCTTACGTAACAGCAAATGTGTGCTGAGATAAATAACAGCAGAAGTAGAGAGGTTACGCTAATTTTACTTCTGGAAAAAAACGGATAACTCAACCAACCACCTCATTTAGTAGTAGGACATTAGCATGATAATATACTAATTGAGTATAGCCTACATTTGACGATCAAAACAGCAATTAAATTGATGTTATCAACATAACCGTCGAAAAACAGCGACGAACAAACAAATTGTGAAAAACTGTTCAAACGATTCCGAAAGCCAGTTCAATTACACTGCAAACGAAAGGTTCAAGATTTGCCACGCTGAAACATTATTGCTTTGATTATGCCTTTTTTAAGCCCAAGTTTCAACTTAAACCCGAAAAAGTTTTTTCAAGGCTGGCTTGAGTAACTCGTAATGTAAGAGCAACATTAGCAACGCGTTTAAGATCGGACTCTGCTTGCTTGTCCCACCATTCAAATATGTCAGTGTTCCTGAGGAGACTTAATCATCTCAGTTACATTTTGTAGTGATTGTAATGAGCTAACATTGCTCGCATCCGCTGTGGCGAGCATCTCATCAATAATATCAAACCCGTATGCGGGAGTAGATCCATTTTCAGACTCTGAGAATGAGGGTAAACCTTCTGTTTTAGTCGTGTCAATCGATTTTTGCGGCATTTGCCAGCGTCAAATTGGCTTGTGCAACAGTTTTCTGAGAGTATTTTAGAAATACCCGATAACTTGGATCGACATATAATGCAGTTAAAAAAGCAGCGTTAGAGTACTACGTCGTTTCTCTACGTTTCATGGCATACAGCATAGCCAATAACAAAGGAGAAGCATTGTTCACACTCTTGCGCTGCAGTTGGACCTTACACTTCAGCCGCTTACCGAAGAACCTACCTGCATTTAATTTCTTCAGCTAAATTGCAGTGGTCGTGTCATAAACTGGTTTTAAACATTCAGTAAGCTCCTGTAAGGCAAACCTATCCACGTCTGACAAAAGGAAGGATTCATTCGCCAGAGCGATTTGGCCTAAAAATCCTTGACAAGCAACATACTTTCAAGCATTAAAAACGTTAAACCCCAACGGATCTCACCATCCAGTCTAGGAAGAGGCTTCATGTTGTGCTAGAACAACTCTCTGATAGTCTGCTTGTCGACCTTTTTTGGCGACATTTTTCACTTTTAAAACCACTTCTTGGGCTTTGAAATAAGCTTTGTAAGTCAGGCTCACTCAGTTGTAATGTGTGAACAACACACTTGACTGCAATAACTCCATCTTCAGCAAGTTACGTCTTCCCAAAGTTCACTGTCGGAAGCTTCAGTTACATCGCATTCATCCTTATCGTATTGATCAGAAAAATCACTTCTCATCGGCACGTTGGATCCGCAATCTCTCTTGAGGCTGTAAATTTGCTTCTCGTATTGCAGCAGCTGTCGCTCGTTCGTGTAACTGTTTACAGCTGCGGTGATAGCTCGCAAATTACCATCCACAACTGCCAGCAAATTTATTCTAATAAATAACGCTTTCTTGGCGCACACTAATCTACCTTAACCGAAACCATTTTATCAGCAAATATCTGTTTGGTTTCTATCATTTTTCGCTGATCAGCATCAATGGTGCATGCTCGAACACTGGAAGCTGTAAGTTTTAGGTTCAGTTAATCCAACATCGTAGTACGCATCTTTGCGATGCCGAATTTTTCAAAGGCGGAAAGAGGAAGACCATTGGTGGTGACAGGTTCAACTGCCATACCTTCAATGCTTTGGCTTGTGGTTGTAAATTAAACCATTGTTCCAGGTTGTTTTTAACAGTCGCTTTACTGCGATTTAAAATAAGAACTTTTATTTGACGCCTCCAAGTCTTTTTTTCTTTTCTTTTTCGACGGCTTCGGAGTAGAGGTTTGGAGATTTTCTTTTTAATCAAAGGCCTGGCATGGATGTCAGAGCCGCTTTTTGGCTTATATTCGTATTGATATCCTTCTACTGCACAAGTAGCCGTGTTTACTCCAAAACGAAAGTGTTTGTTGCCGATGAAATTCCTCGCCCGACCCTTTTAAACAACTTTCAGTGCAGTTTTCATAACTTATGCAGCTGTAGTTAAAAATAAAAATTATTCTTCTGATCTAAATAAAGTTGAAATATGAAGCAGGTGAACATGTGAAAGAAATCTGCTTCTGATGCAAAACCCAGCTGGCGTGAAGAGAAGCCAAACTGGATTTTGGAATGACAATTCTAATTAATAGCTCGATCTTTTCTACCTATGTCAAATTTTAGAGGCGTTTACTCTTCACTAAGGAGAACAAAATAACGCAAATGTATTAAGAAAGCCTGTAAACACTTCTAACGAAAAGAATAGGCTATATTCTACAACTACAGTACTTGCGATTGCCAATAAGTCCACTGAAATAATCCAATACTATCTACTAATGTTATTTTCTTCCAGCAATCTACTGGTAACGCAACTAAACTCACCAACTTCCAAAGTAGCTGACTAAAATCTCAAACTCACTAATGGAAATCACACTCCCAAAATATTGTCCAAGCAAACTCGTAACTAGAATTTACGATCTAAAATAATAAAATTCCGCCTGGAGTTAAAAAAATCTCACGGGATCTACGATCTAGAAAAATTGATAGTCGTAGCAACGCTCTGTATATTTACAAAACGTTAAGTTCTAGAAAGATGATTCTAGCAGTTTCTAAAAAAAGTTTATCACATGATCACTATACACATCACAGAACGAATCTCCAAGAAATTCCGTACTTTAAAGCACGTTTGTTACGTCTCAAAATGCAGAGTTCAAGGTGAACAAACTCAAATAAAATCAAACTTGCTGCAATCAATTGATTTTACGCAATAACGCAATTTTTGTTACAGGTGTGAAGTTGAAACTTGTGTTATTTCAGGTTTCAACGCAGCAAACCTTTTGAATACTTTAGATAAGCCTCGAAGAAGAGCAAGATACAGAGAAATTAACACCGTATTTCCGTGCTCCACGGTGAGCCAGATAATACGGTGGATAATTTCGTACTGTACTTTTCTTCAAAATATAACCGTACCGCATCCAATCCCCTGGTCACCATATCAGGCAGCCATTTAACGCATTTCTCTGATTTCAGGTTTCCAAGAGATTGTAAAAACTCGACCGACACTGCACTACTCTATTTCGAAACACTCAAATTAGTCGTACCAGTAGATTTTCAGCTGTAGAAAAACTCTGCCAAATGAAATGTTTTTGTGGAGGAAGAGCTTTAATTTGTGAGTCAATGCGGAGATATATTGGGGTCACAAATTAATTTCCGCTTTGTAATCCGATTCAACTATTTGTGACGCCTTATCAAGGCTACGCAACGGGTGATCTACAAGCTGTGTTTCTGTAATACTAATCTGACAGACCTATATCTTTATTACTGGTATAAGAAAACTCGCGTAAAATGCAAATAGCCCACAAATATTGCACATTAAACTAAGCAGCAAAGTGAGAAAGATATTAAAAATCAACTGATAAGCAGTCAACCACTACTAGCGCAGCAAAACTGTTTTCACTGCAAGCAAAATCACCTAAGCATCAAATGCTACAAAATGCTAATCCCTCAGCAACAAAAGCCACCATCGAAGAAATACTCTTGAATAATCCATCGAAGAAATAATCACAAACCACCGATGCCTCAATCGAGTCTTCTTTTTGCCATCAATAATAACCTAAAAACATATCTCCGGTTTTTTCAGGTGAAGTGGCTCCATTGTTTGAGAGACACCAATCAAAAATAGTTTTTACTGACGCGAGAGTGACGAAATCATTCTCTTCAGGTTGGGTTGAAGGGGAAAAATTGCACCATATATGTAGCATAGCCCCTATTACTCTCCAATAGTACATATCACATAGTTTAGCCTGGTGTCATGCAAAAGTCATGCGGAAATATTTCTCAAAGGTTAGGCCAATTTTACCCAGCAAATTTGTTAGTTGCTTAGGTTCATGTTTTCTAACACCAGCAATTGCGCTTTCCTTGAAAATTTGACGCACTTACAATCAAAGAAAGTAAAGTTAACACTGACAAAAGCGGTCACTTCGTGAGAAGTGACTGATAGAAAAGTACGTACCATAAAATCTTTGGTAATCATAAATTTTTTTTATGGAAGCAAAGTGATCAAAGAAAATTAGGCTTTTTCTAATCATCATTAATGACCAACTTTTCATTTACGAAATTTTAAGTGCTCAGCAATAACTCCACAACAACATAGCTTTTTTATTTTCCTTTTCGCTGTAGGTGCTTCTTTCTGATCCTTAAGATCAGCGATTGTCAACAATTATTGTAGTGGTACACGCTAATTTAGTTCAAAAAAAATCTGCACACCCTAATTAAGTGTAAAATAAATAGTCGATTTTACGTCATTTTTTATCTCGTTCTAAAGGATCAGTCGCGCTGATTCAGTGCATGTCTATCACAGTACCACAACACATTCGCTGTTGAACCAGACTTTTTTGCTAGAGCAACGTAGTACTTTGAATTCCGAATGCCCTTACTTATGCATATTGCTTTTATAGAATTTGAACTCTAGATCTTTTGATCCAAAACCGTAACAATTACCGCTACGTACAACAAAATCTGAACAGCAATTTATGCGATAGCTGCTGCTAATTTTTAAGTTCATTTCTAAAAAAGATTTTGTCTAAAAATTCCGTTCTTTAATTTTAAGTGTATCCCAAAGACTCATCGCTTTAAAAACTCTTATACAAAGTCTTCTTTTTAAAAACTGGTTCACCCAATCGCGTTTGTTCACCCTTGCAAAAGTCTGGTTCGTCATGGGCTGTGCTAGACAACTGGTCGATAAGCACTGCCAGACAACTGTTTGCATGTTGGTCCTTGTAGTCTGAAGGATACAATCCGCTCCTTATTACTCTAAGATTTTACCAGAATTTGAACTTAACTACACTTACCGAGTGCAAAACATGATTTTCATTCTTGTCACCGTTTTACTCCTACTTTTCTGTTCTCTTCCGGACTGAACTGGAGAATGGTAGCCATAGCAACAAGCATCCGTTGTTTAGCAGTATGATCAGGAGTAGTAAGGTAGCGGAAAAAAACGTTTTTTAAATATTCCATGTTCGCATTTTCACGTAGCCTGAGCGATAAAAAAATTTACTAAGTCCTCCGTATCGACAGCTTGCTGCGAGGTATAACATAAGGTCGAAAAGATGTAAAACTTTTCCCAAAAGTGGGTCACAATCTTATGTGTTTAAAGACACAACATGAGCTAATTTTTTGCATTACATAAAGACACTCAACCAATTCAATACATGAACAAGAATAAAAACACTCACCATAACCGAGACTAGTGTCATTGTAGTAACGTTTAGATTTCAACTAAGCCTAAACTCACCCCCCCCCCCCCCAATTCCCAATATCTCCGCTATTTCAACTGAAGCATTTAAAAAAAGTCTTGTGGAATTGGTAACGGGAAGAATTTCTGGAGTTCTACCAATCACAGGAACTTTAAGAGTTTTTCAATGTTGTTACAACTAGACACGAGGAATGCAATGACACTGAATGTTGGTACAAACCACCACAAATAAACTAAATACTTACGAACTACGCTCTCTTTCTTCTATTCTTTCTTTCAAACTTGCAATTTCTTGAGCGTATTTTTCGTCTCTAAATTAAGATTCAAAACCAACTGCCAAGAAATGACTGGAAATGATATATTTTGCAGTTTTGGGGTTTCTTTAACAGCACTCTTTTTTAGCTTCAGGTTATTTTGACCATAACAGAAAGAAATTGATTAATGGGTAATTTCATTCTGCAAGCTACCACTGAGCTAAGCACCCAGCAGAAGACACGTATGTAAATGCCATCCCACTTGTTGTTAGGATGCTATATTTAAACTGAATATCCAACTGTTTCCAAACTTAGCCACAACTGGCATCACGTCGAGAAAACTTTTTCAACGAATGGAAGCTTAACAAACCGAGACGTAGTGTAAGTGTAGTGACCAATAAAGCACGTAGCTTGAAGTTCAAACTGGCGCATGCGCCATAAATATTCGTTTAAAGACAAATAATAATTAGCTCGCAAGCTAATCAAATGCTGACACAAAAACAAGTGGTTAATTGTAGACCAAGCACCACATCTGCATAGCGCTTCACAACAACACTGCTAGCATTTAGCGCATATCAACATTTGACTAACTTCGTTATATTAGCGTCTTGAAGTTGGCGAATTTGAAATTCCAACTGCTTCTTATGACGCCTGATGCTGTTGATAGTCACATCTTTCCTTGCTAGTTGCTCCACGTAATGTATAATATTCTTATCATGTGTAGACTGAAACATAAGAAATAACGTGCGATTCAAGGCAGAAAAGGCATATCATCAGTGGATTTATGGGAGAGGGCGTCCAGTCAGTTCTAGTCGCATATTCAGACAAAACCCTTCAATGTATTTAGACACGCGTTCAAAATTATGTGAAAACTTTTTCACACCTCGTCAAAAATTTCTAGAAAATCAAGTGAAAGTAGTAGAAGTTTAAAACACCTTGTCAAATTCAAAACTTACCAGCAAATTAAACTCGGACGCTGACGCAGGTGCATGGTGATAAAACATCCTCTGCATCAGTAATTTATAATCCCACATCATCTTTTATTTGTCTCTTGGCTGTGGGGGACCCAGTGTTTACCCCTGCTAGCAGGGATATACCGGTTGTTCTCACCAGTTCTATCCGCTATTTCCAGAGAAACAATACAACATCATATTCATGCCAATGCAATATATAATAATACGACTCTGATTTAATGCCAGTGCAAATGGAAATTTCCTCGTAATATACAAGGCAAACGTAGCACATGTGCTGCACCATTGGACAGATTAACTGCATTATGATTTTTTTCTAGAGCCAAAAGTACAGTAAATAACATACATGACTCAGTATTTCGGAGACGGACTCTTCTGTCACATCTAACGGTTCCTCAGTTGAAAGTCGAGGTTCGTATGCGGCAGGGCTGCGCTGGTATTCACTGAAAACCAGTTATACATAATAAAGGTGCTTTCCGCTCGTATGGTTGCACTATAAAACTGGAGTCGCAATGTAATACTTTTGAATGATAAAAATGGTCTTTAGTCTACTTTTCAAACAAAATCAAAAAGTTTTCATCAAACCCCCTTGTTGTTGTTACCCGACCCCTTCCGAGGGATGGGGGCTTGGGGGAAGACCATGGAGCCCGAAAAGCCGGGCATCTTCTTAAGGCCTGGAACAGAGGTCGTAGAGAGACAGAGAGTCGCCGAAGAGTCCGTAGCTGGACAGTGCAGAATAAGATGAGAGGTGTCCTGGGACGAGTGTCCGCAGGCACTGCAGGAAGAATTCTCGATTCTGCCAAACCTGAAGAGATAGGAACTTAACAGAAGGCTGTGTCCGTTGCAGCGAAGACGAGAGAGAACACAGCGAGCGTGACGAGAGAGCACAAGTTACTCGGTGGAAATCGAGGAAACCTGTGTGTCGAAAAATTTAGATGAGACAGTATGCCTCCAGTCCGAGAAAACAGAAAAGTGGATACGAGAAATCAGGGGAGAGAGACTACAAGGGATTGAAGAGATTGCAAGTAGCACACCCCGCCTGGCCAGCTCATCAGCCGCGTCGTCCCCTGGAAGAAACGAGTGTCGGGGACTCACTGTAGCCGGATAGTACAGGAGAAAGAAGACAGTTTCTGCCAGATCTGCCAGAGAGTTTCAGGTAGAAGGAAAGGACAGGGTGGCAAGGACAGAACGAGACTCAGATAAGAGAAGAAAAGTGGGAGACTTGTTGGTGCTGCCGAGATCAGCATAGAGCGTGCAGAATGGCGCAGGCTTCAGCACAAAAACTTGAGAATACTGAGCCAGCTGAAAAGGAAAGGGTGGACCCAGTGCCAAAGAAAGAGCAAGTGACAAGTACGCCAGAGCCGCCTTTGCCAGAAGGAACAGAGCCATCTGCCCAGAGTACCAGATCATGATGGGGGAGAGAGTCAAGGTGAGCGAGTGCCGCACCTTGAGGGAGATCAAAGCGGGAGCATGGAGAGGAAAGGGTGGACTCCACCGTGAAGGAAGGCAGATTCAAAGGAGGACAGGGAGGCAAGCAAGAAGAGCCACCCTAGGGAAAATAGAAGGAAGCATGAGCGGGTGAGTGGACGCAAAAGTTCTCCACGACAATCTGCAGAGCCTTGGTTTCACTCCAAGTCTGGCCAAACTTGAAATGGGAAAGGAGGTTGGGAGACGAAGAGCCCGCTCACACGATGAAAGAGTGAAATGAGTCAGGATGACTCGTGGGGAAGGTAGAGAAGCCTCGAAGAGTAGAAGTTGGATAGGGGAGGACGAGAGGCAGCCGGTGATGGCGCGACTAGTCGCTTGGTGGAGGCGTTCCAATTTGGTGAGATTGGTAGCGCTTAGGAAAGGAAACCATCCGGGTGAAGCGTAAGTGAGAAGGGGCCGAATAAAAGCTTTATACAGAAGAGAGGGACTCCTTTGAAGGGCCCCATGAGGAAGCAGAGATACAGCATAAGGCCTTGAGAAGTGGGAAGAACTTGGCCTTCAGCAAAGATAGATGCTTAGAAAAGGAAAGAGTGCGGTCAAAAGTGACCCCAAGAAAAGTTGAAGTGGGATTGAAACGGAGGCGGGAGCCGAGTAAGAGGGGGTTGGGCTTGGTGGGGGTCGACTGAGAAGAAGGAGGCCTCACATTTGCTCGGATTGAGAGGAAGACACCAGTACTTAGACCAGCACTCCAATCGAAACAGAGCTCCTGGTGTGGCCTCCACCGCAGTGGGGACCGAGGGGGAGGAGGACCAAATGGCCAGATCGTCAGCGTAAAGAAAGCAGCTGACAGAAGAAGGCAGAGAAGCATGAAGATCATTGATGAAGAGAAAGAAAAGTACAGGGACAAGAACGGATCCTTTCAAAATACCTCGAAGGACTCGAAAGGAACGACTTTTGTGATTTTGATAAACCACGTAAGCGCACCTATCAGAAAGGAAAGATTGAGTCCAACGAGCAAAGCAAGAAGGGAGGCCAGCTGAAATGAGTTTATGGAAAAGGGCGGGATGCCAGACAGAGTCGAACCAATCAACAGCCGCTTCAACGTGGTGGTGCGGTCTCCGACCTCGTTTGGATTGGGTCAAAATGGCTGTTGGCTTTCCCGAGGGTCCCCGGGCACTCCCCTTCATCAACCTCCCTTCGAACACAAAACTTGCACGAGAGTGTTTTCAAACCGCTATCATATTACTGAGAAAGGTGCATAAATTGAACAAGGTCTTATCCCACGAACAAAATAAATCCTTCGAATGAAAACTGATCCTCATAAGAATCTCTAGATATTGTCTTTTGGGGGAGGAGAGAGAGCGGTTTATTATTTACTAATTCAACCATTTTTGAAAGCAATTCCAAATACAAATATAAGCTCCGTCAACAACAAGAAATGTTCAACCACTGACTCCATAGCAACAATACACACTTTTGATACGTGGACGTATACGCTTTCAATTGTTTGATTTCCTTATCCTTGTCAGCAAGCAGTGCAATCGTCCGCTCTCGCTGCGTACGGATTTCCCTTTCCTTCTCGCTAACTGCGCGCAAATGTGCTTCGTGCTTGTTCTCCATTTCACTCTTGTGAACGAGCGCTTGCTTCTCCAAATCTTTCTGATGCTCGGCTGCCTGTAAACGCGTCAACAATCAAATAAGTTGTTCAGCGCATGCGCATAAACTTCGGCGAAAGGTTGATTTTCCATCCGACAAGATTAAGACACACAAAACAAGCTGATGTATGAGCTTTAAACGAAGTTTGCTTGCAAAAGATCATAACACGTTTTTTGAAGTCAGTACCGTTTTTCGAGAGATAATGCCACTTTACTTTCAGCTTTATCGTTCAATCTTTGACCCCACATTTCAGCCTACTTCCTAGTGTAATGAAGAAATATTACATAACCGCAACCACAGGCTACTAGTTTAAGATTACCATATCTGACGAGGCACAATCCCTGAAAACATTTATGAAAACGAAAAATAATGCAAATTTATTACACAATAGGCAACAAGGAAAATACAAGAAAGAAACGTAAAACACTTTATAAACAATACTTTCTATGACTACGTGTATTTTTCCGATCTGATTTTCTTCCATAAGCTTTTGTTGGACTTTAAAAGCATAAAAGAATTTCTCACAAGACATATCTTTGAAGTTGTATTAAAGCGTTAAAATTCCTTTCATCGTCTCAACGGTCATCTTATTTCTTTCTTTTGTCCATTGACTCTGCATCAGTGCAAATACTCATTCAACATTCGCATTGTCAGATACCACAGCAACGAGAAACTATGCAATCCTTAACAATTCTGAGTGGCATACATGGTTTTTCGATTGTTGAAAACGCTTGCACCGTTTCTTATGAGTTGGCAGTGCAGTAAATTCTTCCTCATTCAAGCGACATTCCATAAACGTCTCTAAGTTGCAAACGTAGTCAAAACATTTAGCATCGTCCACATGCATTCCTTTGCCTATCAGATATTCTACACAAGGTGGAGCGGCATTTCAACTCGGTATCTCACTCAAGGACATCCACTTAAAACAGGAAAACTCTTCTAATGGCTTTATCCACTTTTTCAAATACTCCAACCATCTTTCATAAGGATTTTTAACTTCAGTATGGAATTTTTCACCCACATTTTCGTATCCCTCTCATCGTTCTTGAGCAAAAGTCCTTTGACTTAAAAGAACTTAAAGTTTTGATTCTTCCTTTCTTCAATTATTTTGCGAATCGACTCCAAACTTGTGAGCACTTCTACAAAAGAGTTGTCTACTCTTTCCACTGTTTGAATATGTGTGTGAAAGAAAGCTAGCGAATGCATGTGCCAGAGGTATATTTCACTCATTTCATTCCCAAAAGACTGCTTGATGATTGTAGGTGGGTACTCTTGTGATAAAAAGAAGAATTTTACTGGTAAAAGCATTTTTATCAATCTTGTGATTCCAGGAAACAAGGAGAGCCAGCGAGTCGTGCTTTCAGAAAGAAGTCTGAAATCAACATCCGCAAATTCACAGCATCCTTTCAATGGTTCAGTTCGGACAACGTAAATGAAAAAATATTGATATATTTTGATTGTATTTTCAATATCGATGCCTATTCCTACAGCTCCATGATGGATGAAGTAGTTTAAAATATGTGCTGGACAGCCTACTTCAATCAACGACGTGTTTCAGGTTTGCTTTAACTTCGCAAATACATTGTTACCATGTTCATTACGCCTCAAGCTTCCAAGCATAGCATTGCAGTTATTCCCTGCGTGGCCAGCAGTTGTATCAGCAGTCTCATTAAGCTTGTTCTTAAATTCGATCACTTTCGACTGCAAACCGCCTTTTTTCCTGTAAACACAGAAGTACTGGAAGCAACTTTAATCCATTATGATTGCTTCCGTCAGCAGCAATCGCACAATATGCAATATCATTTTCTTCAAAACTTTTTAAGCCAGCATTGAGAATACGGTGCAAGTGTAGATGTAATAACAGCTTCCGTCTTTGTTCGGGCGCAGGAAAACTTCTTTGCGAAATCACAATCAGGGAACACTTTTTTCGGCAAAGAGGACATACACTCCATGGTTAAAAAGCTATTGTGATGCTTAGCCGTGAGAAAAGCAGAAGTACCCTCGGCAGTAGTGACTTTATCTTCTGTATTACTTCCTGACGTGACAAAATTATTTGTCACTTTAGTACATACGGAAGCATCTCCAACTGCTTTGCAATGTTTGACAGAACCGAGATGTGATTTTAATTCCGCACTACCTTTGCATGAAAACGAGATAAATGTTCCTGATCTGCAAACTAAACATTCTGCTTCCCAATCACTTCTACCTTTCCTGAAGCATGGATGTTTTGCCTGCACCTCACCATTAAGTTTGCATTTTCGCTTAGCAATTTTCAACAGTAAAATAACAATAACAACAACATCGTTTCATCTTTAGCACTAAACAAATTCTTACTGTAAAAATATTGCCGGTAAGATTTCAAAAAATGTATTATTAAAAACTCTCGGACATTTAAGCAATTTTTGACATTTCTCCCCGAAGCAAATTTGAACACTAAAATTCCGAACATGGTGGGAAAAATCCTATGTATGGCAACCCAAAACTAGGTCAAATGTAGCGGGATTGTGCCAAAGTAGATTAATATTGCAATGTCCTTAGCACGGTAGTTTAAGGCAACCTCAGCTTTTAGAATCGAATCCCACAGTGCTATACGTTATTTTAATACAATTTACCAAGCTTGATCTAATTCCATCATTTGGCTGTAATGTCATTCGTTGGTATGAAAAGGTCTATTGCATTGTTCAAAATATTCTGGGACGGACACCATACGATGTATAGATATGTACAGACATTAACTGTTCGACAAAGCAAATCTATCGCATTATTTACTTTACTGTGACCTTGTTCAAACTGTCGTGGCAATAAGAGACACAGCACTTCGATAATGAAACCAATACCGGATGCAGCTGTATTTCGTCAGCATAACTTAAAAGTTTTATAAAGTGAAACGGGCGGAACATCCATATCAATCAAACAAGAAATATGATAATCACGTTAAAGGTAAAAGCAGTGGTTTATTTAAAACCAGTCATAAAGGCTAGCAAGCAGGCACACCTCAACAAGCCGACAGGTGTTGGAGGTTAGTCGATACTAACTAGTAAAAACATGCTCTGTAAATAGATTCACTACGGAAACCCAAGGAGTTTTGTATGAATTTCACAAGATAAGGTGTTGTTATATGTTATGCTGTTTGGCATTTCATTGAATCAACTTACCAACTGAACACACTTCCCTTCCAAATCATCGCAGCGTGAACGAAGTAGGAAATGACGCTCTCTCGCTTCCTGTAGCTGCTGTTTTAATTCCTCTAACTCTTGATTGCTTCCAGAAGAGTTTTGACTACCTTTCATGTTCTTCAGAACATTCTGAGCTCGAACCTAAAAACGGAATTACAATTTTTTACTATCCAGATAAAGAGTTCAAAACCTAATGCAAACACAGTTAGTACAGTAGATAATTTGCTTTTATCGCTAGCTCGTTATTAAAGAAACTTTTTGTCGGTTCCGACAGAATTTCTTTCACGCATATCCAAGTTCCTCCGTATTATCTTTTACTAGGATTCCAAACAAAATTTTTGTCCGCTTACAGAGGTAGTCGCAAAATTTTTAATAGCACTTATGTAAGGTGCTCAATCACTACACACATGACGGCAAGATAAATTTGCCTCAACAACATTGAGTTAGTAATTGCTTGCAGCTAAGTAAAATGTCACAGAAAAGGTTATCCAACACATTAACACTTGAGTTATGCCAGGGCAATGGCCAATTGTTTTAAGGTTTTGCTTCGTAAACAGAAGGTTTTAAGTTCAACTCCGAGACGATTCTCAACAAAGATGCCATAAATTTGCCGTTTACAACTTTCTTGTCTGCTATTTGATATTATAGAAAGTAAGAAATCTGCGGCTTAGCCGCAACTTACTTTATATCTTTCGAATTCTTCTTTAAGCTGGAGTAGGTTTTGCTGTGCTTCAAGGTAAAGTTTTCGATAGTCTTCGGAATCTGAATGAAGAAAGGACAACACATCTGCAAATATAGATTAGTTAAGGAAAACGATCGAGTGCACCTCACTAGAAAGGTGAAGGTGCTCACGAGTCTTTTAAAATACAGCAAAAAAAAACTGCCAACGCATTAATAACATTTCACGCACAAATCAAGATCGCGAGTGAAAATGGAACTTAATTCGCGTCATTAAGTAATTTTACGGCACCAATATGCGGAGACTAACTTTAAACCTAATGCTGCTTACCACTTAAATCAATCGGTTCGTTACTCTTGGTAGCTGCTTCTTTTAAAAGTTTTTGATAGTTGATTATCTTCTCTTTCAAGCCATCGACATCCAAATCATCGTCTTCTATCTTTAACTTCATGCTGATTCCACCGACCTGCATTTGCTGGCTTTTAGCAGCTTCCAACTGCTTTGACAACAACGCGTTTTCAATGTCTAGTTGGGCAATGCGGTCTTTTAAATGCCTGCAACATACTGTTGGTAAAAAGGCAGCGGCAAAAGACGTAACTAGAAACAAAGAACCGCCATTTACTGCATTAGAGTAGTGAAGCTTGAAAAATTGAGAAGTGGTACAAGGTTGCAAGGAAAAAAAACGGACGAACTGCCAAGAAAGGTTGGAAGTATAAATAAAACGCCCGGATTCAATGCTGCTTGATTCCTTGCATAGTTGAGAAAATCCTGCTTTATTTGGTCAAAACTACGATTTGTTTTTAATAAAAAGTAAACTACGAGAAAATGCAATTGAAAACATGCTATAACGGAAGTAGAAAATCAATTACCACCACTTACTGAATTGAAATCTGATCTTTTTGCATTTTTCCATCGTACAGTCCTAGCTTGTTCGATATTTGAATAAGCCGGCTCTCTAAATCGGAAACTCTTTCTTCTTCTTGATGAGCAGATTCTCTTTCTCTCTGCTCCATCTCGGCCACTCTAGCATGTTCCTTTTCCAACTGAACAGTGTGAGCGAGCTGTAAGGCAAACACACAATAAACTAAATTGAAATGACGCTTGTTTTGATTTATCTGGAGTAATTAATGTTAACAGCACAGTGGTTCACAAGCAGTGGGTCATGGAGTAGAGATTTTGGAAAAAATGCGTGGCTTGGGCTATTATATTTAGTCCAGTGCTCTTCGATTCTAGTTCCTAACAACCCCAGTGTTCGGCGTAACACTGATGGTTTCGGTAAGCTTGGTTTAGTAGAGGTTTCTTCTGTAGGTATCCTTTGGCAAAACAAAACAGTCTTTTATTAAAATGAGAATAATTTGGCAAAACTTAACTACTACACGGTAAATGCATGATGCAACAATCATCGATTTCATGGAGTCTAGTTTTGTGTCAATTACCATTGCGTCACAAATCACAGCAATGCAAAATAAAACATGAAAACAGTGGTTGTCAGGCTTCGCTAAGTGACGACACAATACCTGCAAGAAAATTTTTAGAAAAGAGATTCCATTACATTCACAAAAGTATATTTAGGGTCAGCGACGTAGCCGAAAGCGAATTTGGGGGAGGGTGGAACAAAATATAAAATATATTGGAAGTCTTTTTATTTTATGTATTAACATTTTGAAAGTGGCTATTTTCCTACCTTCGACCCAATGCAAAAGTGAAAACCTTTTTTTTTTTTAAATCAATCTTTTGAAAGTAGTTATTTTCCCATCTTTGGTCCAAATTGCCTTTGATCCAAGATCAGATTCAAAAAACTTGGCAAGGGAGGCCCCCAGAAGCCCCCTAACAACCTTATGCCAGCATTTCCATGGCGTCAATAAGGTTGAAGAGCACTAATCTAGACCAAGTGCTACAAACGCCCACACACCGCACGAAGCATGATCAACAAAACTTAAATTCGTCACAATGTTTGAAAAGATTTTTACGTTGATTCATATAAAAACAAAGTGGCACAACGTTATTGCTCATAGGACATTTTTATCTAATATCACACTGTTTTAATTTCTTAAAATCTCACTATGTTCTTTAATTTTAGATGATATATTTCAGAACTTTACTCCTGTTTTAGTTCAAGCTAGGACGGACCTTATGCTAAAAAGCAAGTTACAGAAAAGGGGCTACGAATATAAAAAAAAGTTGAGCATCCACTAATTTACATTATTAACACTGCAACCAAAAAGAGGAAATAACTACAAAATGCTTTGCCAAAGCCATAAATAAGCCGGCATTGCCTTGCGTTCTTGATTGCAAGACCGGCCCCATACGCCGCTGAGCTAACTAAAAGCACCTTCATCGCATCCATCTCTTCTTGTAGTTGTAACAACAATGGAGGTGGCTTGCTTGCTTCTTCCTCCGCCGCATAGAGACGGTTTCTCACTTTCTCCAGTTCATTCTCCAACTGCTGCACTCGACGCTTGTAATCGCCGCTCTGCTGCGCTTCAACGCCAGCGCTGTGGACGGCACCTCGAAGCTCCTTGATCTAGGTTACAAGAAGACGTTGACTCTTGGGTGCCCCACCAATGGCAGCGACGGGTTCAAAATGGTTTAGTCACTCAAGACTGGTTCGAAATGGGCTGCCATCTTTCCCCTAGCATGGTTTTTAGTTTCAATTAGGTTGACGGCATGAACCTGAATTGCCGTTCGTGCCGTACCTCCATACCGAGGACGAGGAGGGGTAACCACAACAACAACAACAGAAGACGTCGAAGAACATCGGTAAATCCAATCGCTCGCTCGAAGCGCCTTTCAGCGTAAGCACAGGGCGTAACTCATTGGCCGACTTGAAAGCGTTGTTGAAACGCATGTAAAAAGTCATGTCGTTCATTTATATTCTTCATTAATGTTTTAAAAGCAGGTTACCACGCAATTAGTCTTCGTAATCTATCGGTTGATGAGTGAGAATCGGCTCTACGGTCGCCTTCAAAAATTTAATACCATTTTAGTAAAGAGGTTTCTTATATAATATGTTAGAAAAATGGTCATACATGTCATATAGCACTACCTTTTGATTATATAGCTCTACAGCGGTATATAACAGATGCTTCCACTACAAACTCTTAAAAAAAGGAGCTGTTATTTTGAAAACTGAAACATCAAATTTTTTTTCAAATTAGGCCGCTGAAACAAAGGGCAAGAAAATGAAACGGGAGGTAATGAAGAAACTAAAAAAAATAATCAGAAAATATGTCAATGAAACTAAAAACCATGCAAGACGATAATTCATCAAATATTTGTCAGATTCAGTAAGTTTATAATTGGCGAAAGCACATAGTCCACTTTCAGCACATTTTTTCAGTAGAAAATTTAAATCCTTACTTTTACAAAAAAAACTCAAAAAAAGATGGTAAATGAAACATCTATCAGTACTCTCACAGCATAAAAAACACTGTGATATAAATATATGCGACATGATGTGTGGCTCTTCTTGTAAGCAGGTAATCTTAAGCTGATAAGCGCAACCCTATTTACGTTGGTAAGAGTGAAATCAAGTAACAAACCTTAAGAGGCACTCAACACCACTTCTGTTTAAACCCTTCAAAACAAATAAAGCATTTGTAACGATGCAATACACGTGATAAATAAGCACGTATCGCAGCGAAGATCTACCATTATGATTCAACACATTTGCGAGTTTTCGCAACAGCGTTGCAACAAAGATTATGCTGTCGCCAGAGAACGATCATATGAATAAAAACAAAATTAAATTTGTAAAGTCGTGCTGTGACTTCTAGGATATCTGTGGCAATAAACCATGATAAACTCATGGTGCATATAAGGCATGAGTACAATAAACCGTTTTTCATCATTTGACAGAGTCAAACACAAAAAAAGTCATAAAACCAATTTCAAAAAGTATGGTAGTGAGTACACTAACGCTCACAACACCACCGACTAAGAACAATTTTAAATGAGTGTTAATATCACTTTCGAATAATGCACGTTAACCTCTGAAGAACCGTGCTGCGTGCTACTTGTTCATCAGTTCTCCAAGAAAACAGATATTAGAGTAGCTACTGTTCATCAGTTCACCAGTAACACAGACATTAGAGTAGCTACTGTGCATCAGTTCACCAATAAAGCAGATAATAGAGTAGCTACTGTGCTTTAGTTCACCAATAAAACAGATACTAGAGTAGCTACTGTGCTTCAGTTCACCAATGACGCAGATACTAGATTGAGTTGAATGACACTCACGATCGATTCTTGCGATTCATTTTTCATTCGCTCGTCATTGAGCATTTTCTGTATTTCTCGAAGCATGATGGAATGAGTGGCCTGCTCTTGCTCTCGATCGCTCTGGTAATTTCTAATTTTTTCCTTTACCTAATGTTTCAAATGTACAGTCAGTTGTATTGGTTTGACCATGGAAAGAAAAGTTAACTTTTGCAGGAGCAACAAAAAAAAAATCACAAAACCAAGAAAGATGGGTGAAATGCAACTTGCTTGGTCATGTCTTAGCATTGAATCACAAGAGCCTCAACACTGCACATTTCCAAGTCTTGAGGTTGAAGCCTGGTCTACACTGGAGCCAGGAGCGGCTTTGTTGTTTTATTTGGGCCCAGTCGCAAGCCGCATGACAAAATAAAACAAACAACGAGTTAAGTTGCGCCCACCTCAGCGTAAACCAGGCTTGATCTTCAAAGAATAAATAGGAGGAATAAATAATATGTCCTTTCGTAGTGACAGCTGACGTAGAATAATACTTTAAATACAAAACTCTTAGTGTCTCAGCTCCATTGATAGCAATATCACAAAAAGGTACACAACAAAAAGCAATAGCGTACTTTTGTTAACTCTTCTTCTAACATTATGGTTTTCTTTGAATAGACTTCATTTTCCTCTTGAAGAAGCTTTAGCTGTTGTTCTTGTTCAAACTAAAGATTTTTTAAAGACAAATTGTGGTGAAGCTAATACAGTAGTTATTGCTGCAGATAATACAATTAGCAGTGACCCATCAATGATTTTGCTTAATACTACTAATAGTACAGAACAAACTGAACTAATGATCTTGCCTCGTAGGTACATTAGATATCATCCATAGAAATTGTGTGAGCAGCTATTCAATAATATATGAAGTTGATCAGAAACGGCAATAGCCGGTCAATTGACACAGTTAATTACAAATCAGGAAGAAATATATTTGACTGAAAATCATACGTTCTAACATGGTCAGACTTACGTAGTTTATCAAAATCACTACCAGTGGCTGCGTTGTAACTAATTGAAAACAATTAAAATAAGTGAAACACATGGATAAGAAAGAAGTGAATATAAAAGTACTTTTAACTTTTTCTTCTCAGCTTGGTACGTTGCCACCATTTTCGACTTTTCTGCAGACATTGTTGACAGTGATTGAGTGAGAGTGAAAACTTGTGACCGCAAATGCTGCACATTTAAATCTTCGTCTTTTTCATCGTCTTCGAGTGCACTGGAAGGTTCGTCGCCTTCTGTTTCGCCTGAGTGGAAAAACAAACCAAAACATGAAAGCGGCCATCAATCAGGGGCACAACTAAGCAGAGCCATAGATGTAATGCCATCTACCTTAGTTTTGACAAATGGGTTTTGAATGTACTGAGCCCCTCCACAAAAAAGTCATCGTTTTCAATTAAGATGGATAATGCCAAAATATAGACTTTGAGAACCCTCATCTCTAAAAAAAATAAAAGTCATCGCCTTCAATCGAGATTGAAAATATAAAAATACAGAATCTGAAGTTGTCCCCTTCAATCAGGATTGAAAATGTATTATCAGTTCGATGCCAACTCCCCTTGATTATTTCTGGTTGTGCAACCGTAAACAATACCTCTGCACTACTGCGACGTTAGAATAAATAAGCATTTTGGAAACTTTCCCAAGCGTTTGAATTGTTTGCAGTAACACTGCATAGTGCCAGCAGTACTGGCAAGTTACAACTTCAAAGCAAAGCCGGGCATTTGTTCTGAGTATATATTTCAAAGTTTGCCAAAGATTGAAACATACAGCATATTGGCATATCATAAAAATTGATTACAATAAAAAAAACAAGTAAAACCAAGAAGTCAAAATAACAAAATCAATTTATAAACAACTCTATCATCACCTAGAAACACTTGATCAGTCCAACAGCAAAAATTTGAACAATTTTCTATTCTGTGTTCTTTGTTTGAACGTTTTGAAGCAATTGTTTACAAAAAGGCATTCTGGTTTCAACAATCACAAATAAAAAATAGTTTCTACAGGTCTGTGCAAAAGCAAGTTTTTAACATACTTTGACTGGGCTGGTCATCTTTATTATCATCAACAGATTCGACATCAGAATCACAAACCTACAAAAACACAATTCTATTTAATGTAACTTATAAAACATGAAGAGTCAGCTTCTTAAGCATAAATAATTACACTTCTCCAGATGCAATCAGCAGCATGTATGATAGACTGAGTGTTGGACTTGTCATTGAAAAACTACTGGTTGAATGATCAAAGCGTTACAGTGCGTGCTGCATGACAAAACGGAGCCGTTCTTTGCATCAAAGTTGATGTGTTGATTTGCTATTATGGCTGAAATTCACTGTACAATGATACGTAAGAGTGTAAAATTAGTTACCATATTAAGGTAGATTTAATTCTGAAATCAGAAACTGATACACTAGTGAAGAGGATAAAATGTACACTAAGCAGTCAATAGACCTGAGTTTGATTTTCTTGTAAATAACTTTTAAAAAGATATTCACAGAACTTCTGTTAACACTCAGCACGAAAAAAAACAGTGCGAAAAAAGAAGTTTGCTTGTTGTGTGCTTAGGAAAGACACCTAACAAGATTCTCCTACCTTTATGTGATGTCCGGTGGTGGGGTCAAGCAGTCTACCCATTACAGTAGTTCATTATGGCTAAAGACATGCAAACATAACATGAAGTCACATGCATAAACACAAAAAGTGATAAAATGTGGTTTGCAATTGTTTGCACCTAGTTAACGTTGCTATCACAAAAATGAAGCAGTTTTTAAAGAAACAGAAAAGGTTCAACTGAACCTGTTATGCTTCTGCAAAAGCCTAACGGTAAAAACGTGATGTCATGAACACAGGTCTTCGAATTAAAGAAAGTGGCTGCGAGAAAATAAAGGATGACATCAGATCCACACAACTTTTCACAACCAAGGCAGATGAAAACACCACAGAGTAAACTAGCTAGTGTGGAAAGATTGTTGTTTGACAGTGCAAATAATAACAAATGACATTGCCAACACAGAAAGGTAGCTTTGTCACGGTGGATGGACTTCATGGAGAGACAACACATGACTCCCACATCACAAAAATGCTCCCAGACGCAATGTGATATGTATAAGAAAGGTAGTAGTAGTAGTAATAGTTATTTGGTTTTTATAGTGTTGCCCCCTAGCAGAGATGGCCAAATTCACCCCATTCCTTCTGCGATTGCTTGCACTCCGTCTCTCCACTTTGCTTGATTCAGGGCATCCTCCTTCTTCAAACCAATCTTCTCTGTCTCCTCCTCCACTTGTTTCTTCAGGTCTTCTTTGGTCGTCCTCACTTTCTCTTGCCACTCACTTCAAGACCAGATCAACCCTCAAAACATTACCGTCATCCCTCCTAAACACATGTCCATACCATCTAACTCCATTTGGTGTTCCAAACCAATCTATAGTATTCCTCAACCCCAACATATCCATCATTCTTCAGTCGACTTTCTGTCAACCACTTTCTGACCGCACATGGCTCTCACCATAGCTCTCTCTCCGTTTTCCTTAAAATTGCTTTTTCATTCTCTTTCAAACACCATGCTCCATTCTTCTTCAAACACTATTGTTGATCTTATGCAACAATGACAAACTTTACCTTTCATCCTCAGAGGAAACCTATTTCCAAGCAATAACTTTGCACATTCCCTGAATCTTACCAACCGATTCTTACTCTTGCTCTAACTGCCGCTTCACAGCCTCCACTAGCATTTAGTCTGTCTCCAAAATAACAAAATCCATTCATTGTCTTCACTTCATTTGTTTGTTTGTTTGTTTACCCCTCCTCTTCCTCGGGATGGAGGTACAGCATGAACGGCAATTCGGATTCATGCCGTCAACCTAATTAGAATTAGGCTAGGAGAAAGATGGCAGCCCATTTTGAACCAGTCTTGAGTGACTGGTAGCCTCACCACCAACAAGGCAGACTGCCACTGGTGGGTACCCAAGAGTCATCTGACATGCTGGGTTAGCAACTTCACAATTGTAACCCGGTGAAGTACGGGAGGGCCACCATCTGTCTGCCACATAAAGATGGAGGCGTCCCATTAAGTGCCTTGCCCAAGGACACAACAAGCAAGCTTGCCGGCTTGTTCTCCACACTCTCCCTTTTATATGCTGAGCGCCAAGCAGAGAAGCTGTGAATACCATTTTTTAAAGTCTTTTGGTATGACTCGACTTAGGGAATGAACCCCAGGTCTACCGACTACGATGCAGACACTCTAACCACTACACCATCACGTCATCGCACATTTTGCTGATCAAATTCACTGTTCCTTCCTTTACATTTCCAGCAAACAAAATGCATTGCCAACCTAGAGGTAACTCTCTTCATTTTTGCACATCCATCATGAACCCAGTTTCCACATTTTGTGCAAAACGCTGAATTGCCATGACTCGCCTCCCACAAACTCCACATGAATCTATCTTGCTTTTGAATAGTTCTTCCAACCCACCTACCAGCACTTTTGTTTTTCTGGTGTTGATCTTTAAACCTTTACTTTCCAGTGCATTCTTCTAATTTCAAAATCTTTCCTCCAAGTCTTCCATGGTCTCACTTATGACAACAAGGTCATCTGAATGCAATATTTTATGAACCACAACCCTTCTTGCATTTTCTGTAATAACGTCCACAACCATTGCCAGCAGTTGCGACGACAGCACAATTCCTTGATGTATACCGACTTTTACTTTAGATTCCTCTGAATATGCAGATCCCACCCTCACTCTTGTCTTTGCATCATCATTCAAACCCATAACTGCCCAAACCATTACTTCTGATAGACCCTTCTTTCTCATGGCCCACTCCATCACTTTTCTTGGCACTCTATCAAAAGCTTTTTCCATGCAAACAAAAACACATATACAACTTCTTATCCTTTGGCATTCTCCTAACAATGAATATTGCATCCACTGTTTCTTTTTCTGGCATAAATCCAAACTGCATTTTATTCAAATTGACTAGTCCTCGTATTCGCCTCTCTAGTACCCTTTCAACAATTTTTGTGGCATGTTCTAGCTGTTTCACTCCTCTGTATGATCCGCAGCTTATCACACCACCCTTTCCTTTGAAGACAGGCACAACCACACTAGTTTTCCACCCATCAGGCATTCTTCTACCATCCAATACACACTGGCACAGTTCCATTATGAATTTTACCCCAATCTCGCCACTTTAACCATCATCTTCACACTTACTTCAGGTGGTCCAGTTGTTTTTCCTGATTTCATCTATTGTATTGCTTTCACAATTTCATTGCGAGCGATTTTTCCACTGGTCCTTCTACTACATCAGTTTCCTCCAGATCAATTCATTCTCTTTATTCATGATCTTTTCCATGTGTTCCTTCCAAACTTTTGCCCAATCATCTTCAATAAAACCCAACCGTTTATTTCCTCCTCTAAGCACTTTCCTCCTTCCACATCCTTCCCTTCTTCTAAGGAAGCAAAAAAAAGTGTTAGAATTCTGATATAAATCATTCAACTCCTGATTAACTTCCATTCTCATAGCTCTACCAATAACTTTTCTCCTTTGATTTCTTAAACGTTTGTATTAAGTCTTATTTTCTTCTGATGGAAACCTGCACAGCTCTTTAAATGCCGCCTTCTTTCTTGCTATGGTATCCTTGACCTCTTCATTCTACCATCACAAGTCTCCTCAATCTCTCCTAGAACTCTTCTTTCCACACACTTCATCACATGCCTTTGGAACACTATCCGTGAAAGTTTTCCACAAATCAGGCGCAATTGTGCTTACTAGTTCTTCAACTCTTTTTTGAAATCTTACTCTTGTTTGATTTTTATTCAACTTCCAAATCTTTCTTCTTTATGATCCATTACTTTGTCACAACCTTTTTTAGAATCTTTTTATTCAGATCAACGATCACCATTCTGTGCTGAAGTTTCCATGGAATCACTTTCACATATCTTATATACTTTCTGTATTTTTTTCCCACCAGTAAAAAATCAATTTCTGTTTCACATCCACCAGCACTATAAGTGATCTTCCTTTTGTTGGTCTTATAAACCAAGTGGCTGTTACGCACAGCTCTTTTTCATCACAGAACTCCAGCAATCTTAAGCAAATCACAGCTCTCGAGCACTTTTTGCAAACTGTATCCCCAGATTGAGCACCATGTGATGTATGAGGTCTGTCCAAAAAGTATCTGACCTTTGGGCATAAAATTCACAACACAATAAATATCACAAAATTTATTTAATCTCCTTCAAAAAACTCCCCTTGCAAGTGCAAACGCTTTTTCCAACACCTCTGTCACTTTTGGAAGCACCTCTAAAACTCCTCCTCTGGAATGCTCCTGAACTCTGCCGTCATTATTTCCATAATGTCCTTACAAGACTGAAATCATGTCTCTTTTAGCTTAGTTTTTGCATTGGAGATTAGCCAGAAGTCGCATGGTGCCAAATCAGGAGAGTAAGGAAGCTGTCGCACAAGTGCTGTATCGCTATGGCCAAAAAACCTTTGATTACACAAGTGGAATGAGCAGGAGCATTGTCATGGTGAAACTGCCAGTTCTTCCCTGCTCACATTTCTGGCCGCTTTCTTCGTACAGCATCACAAATCTTCAGTTAAAATGGAGTGAACTGATCCTCCGCTTGTTCCCACTTCCTCAACAATTTCCTTTTGAGTGTTGGACAGCAATCTTTTATCACAATTTGGCAAACGTTCTCAATCACCTCCTTGTTTTGGCTTGTGGATGGCCTGCCAGAGCATGCCTCACCCTCCACTGACATTTAACCGTTTCTAAAGTGATTAAACCATTCTTATAGTTGAGTTTGACTTTAGGCTTTATCTGCAAAAGCTTGCTGAATCTTTTGAAATGTTTCAGTTTGATTATTACCTTTGGGCAAAACTTGATACATCTTTGTTCAATGCTTTCTGTCATTATGCTTGCAAACAAAAAATCGACAATCATGCACTAGATGACTGCACTAAATGCTTCAAAAAAAAAGAATGATACCAACTTACTGGTGTGACAGTTTTTATGCGGATGCAGTAATTATGACATTACAATCTGCCAAGCCCACTTTGCTGGCATGGCATTGCTTTTGGTAGGAAGAGATAGGGTCAAATACTTTTTGGACAGACCTCGTATAACTTTTTCTCAGACTGAAGTCTGAGATTTTGCTTTGCATTCTTTGATAAAAAGCATTGCATTAAGAAATCTAAGCTAAGAGACAGAAATGCTGAGAAGCCTCAAAAAGAACAAGTTTTTGATGAGGTTTAAATGTGGATGCCAGGATGAAATGCAATGCATTAACTCAGAGTGCACAACCTTAAGGGGGACAATCCATAATCAAAAAAATGTAACAACAACTTTTAATACAACTGCTCATTGCTTTTTTGTCATACCTTGTAATTAATAAGATTGACATGCTACAAGATCGCATGCAAATTTTTCTCATACCTTTTTGTCGGTTTCATTTCGTTTTAATTTCTTATTTTCAAGAGGTGTTGGAGCTGCTGCAGTAAGTGCCTTCATGCTGTTTTCTAATGCTTCTTTTTCATTTTGTAGACTTTTATATGCATGAACAATATCTGTAAAAAAGATACAGATGTATAATCACATATTATAAATTAGCTTACACTACGTTCAAAAAGCATTTGTTTTTATTCAGTTGACAGGAAATACATATTTCTCTGATAATAAAATCTTTACGAACAGACGAGTTAAGTTAGCCTAAGAATAAAGAGAACTTGTTTAACTTAAACAAACACAAGAGGAACCTAGTAGTTTGGAGAACTGCAAAATGACAATATAGTCTTTGAATTAGCAGTTACACATACGAGGTGCGTCCAAAAAGTAACAAGACTGGTGTTATAAAAACTTTATTGAAAAATATTGAAATATATCAAAGTCAAATTCCTTCAAAGTAATCTCCTTCCACTTTGAAACACTTGTGCATTCGCCTTTTCCAGGATTCAATACACTCTTGGAAGACATTTTCTGGGATCTTTTTGAGCTCCGTCGTCGCAGCCATTTTGATGGAATCGATGTCAGAAAAATGGGTTCTCTTCGGAACAGATTTGATCTTGGGAAAAGAGGAAAAAGTCACACGGGGTCAGATCGAGGGAATATGGGGGTATTTCAAAGTTGCAATGTTCCTTTCTGCAAAAAACTGGCTAATACTCAGGGCTGTGTGATCAGGAGCGTTAATGTGATGGAGCCTCCATGCGTGAGCTTCCCAAAAAAGTCCACCTCTTGTCATGCACTGTCTCATAAAGCGCCAAAGAATGTTTTTATAGACGGTTTGGTTCACTGTTTGGCCTTGGGGTAGAATTCGAAATGAATGATATCTTAAAGACATTCTTTGGCGCTTTATGAGACAGTGCATGACAAGAGGTGGACTTTTTTGGGAAGCTCACGCATGGAGGCTCCATCACATTAACGCTCCTGATCACACAGCCCGGAGTATTAGTCAGTTTTTCGCAGAAAGGAACATTGCAACTTTGGAATACCCCCATATTCCCTCGATCTGACCCGTGTGACTTTTTCCTCTTTTCCCAAGATCAAATCTGTTCTGAAGAGAACCCATTTTTCTGACATCGATTCCATCAAAATGGCTGCGACGACGGAGCTCAAAAAGATCCCAGAAAATGTCTTCCAAGAGTGTATTGAATCCTGGAAAAGGCGAATGCACAAGTGTTTCAAAGTGGAAGGAGATTACTTTGAAGGAATTTGACTTTGATATATTTCAATATTTTTCAATAAAGTTTTTATAACACCAGTCTTGTTACTTTTTGGACACACCTCGTATGTTACATTGCAATTGGTGCATAGTTTAGACCGAACCTGAAATGTGAGCATCCTCAACTTCAAAAATTCACAAGACTGAAAGTGGAGAAAAAATGTAGATTAGGACAAATAAGAGAGGTTGTAGCAACAACAACACTTGTTTTGTCTCTGATACCTAAAGTTTCAGCTATTTCTCACTAGTCAGAGCACTAATTTTATGATGGAATTTTATTTAATACAGTGGTTCATACATATTAGCACTAATAGTATTTAAGCAAAACTTATCATATTTAAAAAAAAACAAAAGGAAACATTAATCCAATAACTAAAAACAAAATCAGCAAACCTACGACACAAAATTATGATTGCTTCCATGCTGAGCCTCATCTATACATCAATATCACATAATAAAATTGGTATATTGGCATTAAATTTAAATTAACATTTGCAATACTAAGTGATGCGTGAAAATTAGTAGGGCATAAAAACTAATCAAGAGAAATTCAGAAAAATGGAACAGAAGAGTGGTAAATTAATATTTGCAATACTAAGTGATGTGTGAAAATTAGTAGGCATAAGAACTAACCAAGAGAAACCATAAAAAATGGAACAGGAGAGTGGTAGGTAGTGCTACAATGTTTGCTTTAATACATTACCTGGGCATAAGAATATGAGCTACATTACTATGCTGCAGAACAGTTTCCGTGCTTTTGGAGTCAGTCTGGCTGCTGCCATCACCAAAAGACCTAGATGTCATTCTCTGCCGATGTGCATGTATTTAGGGCAAAAAAAGCCATGGGACACTTTTGTTGACCTTTTATGCATCTATGCATTTCATTTTTAAATCAAATTTGTCAAGCATTATTATAGTATACAAGCTTTGGTTAATAGCTGTATAAATTAATAGCTGACCCACATATGACCCAATACATAATAATGGAATGACACTGTAAGGTTATAGGGCCAATACACAGGGAACATATTGAAACAGTTTTAAACCCAAAAATTGAATAAATTTGTTGCCAAAAGTAATCGCAGCTTTGAAAGTTGTTTTTAAATACAGGTTGCTTACTATTGATTTTTATAATTGTGAAATCAAGACGATTTGGCAGCAAATTTCATGAGAAAACAATATAATATGAATACATTAATAGACTAAGAGACAAGCCACAACATGCTGCATGATAAGTTGTCAGTGAAAGGCAGTGGCTATTTCACCATCGACGGCAATTTGCCCTTGGAATCTATTTTGCCGTAATCATTCACGTGTGTTTATATAGCCAAATTTGCTATGATAACACTAGTGACACTGTGGTGTAGTGGATAGAGCGCTGGTCTCGAGATACCATGGTTGCAGGTTCGAATCTCAGCTGGCCAGGGCTTTAAAAGAAAGGCAGTGTACACTGGAGGGGCAGGCCCGGTATGTAAATGTACGGGGCAGTGTACACTGGAAGGGAGTGTACAGGGTGTGGGGGATAGAGACCTGGGGGTGCAAAATTTTTTAATTGGTTTTTAAAATTGACCAATCAGAGACGACCAAAAGTCACATGTTTAGTACGTCATTTAGATTGACCAATCACAAATAACTCACGGCAAAATAGTCTCTGAGGGTAAATTGCCGTCGACGGCAAAATAGCCACTGCCTAAGTGAAAAGCAAAGCACAGCAACATTGATAAACTAAGCTACACTGCATGGATTGACAGAATTTTAGATCCTTCCTGGTGACTTATCTTGGTAAACCTCTTATACAACTATGATTCCTAAATTGCAATTTGCAAACCACTGGCAGTCTGTGACAAATACAGAGTTGCAACAACCTTTAGGTTTTGAGTGACAGGCTGATTGCCAAGCACCTTCAGCATGAGTTATCTCAAAAGAAATATCTCCTAAGTACAAAAAACTGAGAGTCTTTTAGCAGCTCAGCATATTGTGTACACCAGAGCTGCAAACTTGAACTCAAAGAACTTAGCCTTTTTTCTGAACTTAAATCCAAACAACAAAAATTCCTGAACATAAACTCAAAATAATACTGAGTTTAAATTCATCAATTGAGCTGGTCCTAAGAGCGCTTTTGAAGGTCTTGGACTTGGTCTTGATCTTAATCAGGGCAGCAAACTTGAACTCCCAAGAACTCAAGTCGTTTTTACCAAACTCAAACCCAAAAAATTGAAAATGAACAACAAAAACTTAAACTTGCAAATTTTTTGTAAAGTTATATTTGACTTAAAACCCATTAAGTTCACAGACTTGGTTTACACCAACCTATCCTCTCAATCTTAACCTTAAAATTAAGGCAGTGGCTATTTTGCCATTGACGGCAATTTGCCCTTGGAATCTATTTTGCTGTGATCATTCACGTGTGTTTATATAGCCAAATTTGCCATTATCGCACCAGTGACTCTGTGGTGTAGTGGATAGAGCGCTGGTCTTGAGATATCCAAGGTATTGGGTTCGAATCTTAGCTGACCAAGGCTTTAAAAGAAAGGCAGTGTACACTGAAGGGGCAGGCCCAGTATGTAAATATACAGGGCAGTGTACACTGCAAGGGAGTGTGCAGGGTGGGGGATAGAGACCTGGGGGTGCAAAATTTTTTAAATTGGTTTTTAAAATTGACCAATTAGAGACGACCAAAAGTCACATGTTTAGTACGTCATTAAGATTGACCAATCACAAACAACTCACGGCAAAATAGTCTCTGAGGGTAAATTGCCGTCGACGGCAAAATAGCCACTGCCTAAAATTAACTTTCACTAACCCTTACTCTACAACAATAATCTACAATTTTGTGCAAGTTTTGCATTTTAGCAGTAACTAATGCGACATATCCTGCCATGCAGCCCATTCTTTGGTAAACCTGAAACTGATGCAGATCTTCTCTTTTAAACAAGCAAAAAAAGGTTCATCAACGTAAAATGTTTGAGAACCATTGTTAAGATTACACGATGTTGCAGTCATAACAAAGAGAATCTATAGTCTCAAAGGCCAAATAAAACCAAAACTGATTACTTACCTCGAAGTCTATTTTCATATCTTGCAAGCTGGTCTTTTTGCTTGTCAATAGTGGCAAGCAACTCTTCGTTTTTATTAAATTTGAACATTAGTGCACTGTTTCAAGGGTCAACCCAATTCTGGCTACGCTAAAGAAACCCACAGGACCAACCAAATAAAATTACAAAACTAGTTTACACGTTTCAAAAATATCGGGATTTGCTTGGTGAATGTCAGTGGATACTGGAAAGCAGTGTGTTGTATTGTATTGTTCATATTTATCCTCCATTCACGAGAAAGCGAATTGTATCGCTATATTTTGGACGGGACGTCCGCACTCGCTTGGGAGTTGCCATTTCCGAGGTGTCTGGACCACCTGTCTTCCACATAAAGGCGGGGGGGTCCCGTTAAGTGCCTTGCTCAAGGACACAACAAGCGAACTTGCCGGATTGTTCTCCACAACCTCCCCTAAATGCCGAGCGTCAAGCAGGGAAGCTGTGGATACCATTTTTTAAAGTCTTTTGGTATGACTCGACAAGGGGAATGAACCCCAGGTCTACCGACTGCGAAGCGGACGCTCTAACCACTACACTATCGTGCCGGTATGCTACCGGGGACTACAATTTGAAAAATCAAGATAACACCTTATAAAAAACCAAGGTTGGAGCAAAAACCTACACTTTTATTATTTTCCTACTTTTAACTTCCTGACAACTGTATATTTTTGAGACATACAGTTTTGCAATGCGGTTGTGCCTTGGTCTGTTGACTTGAAGAAGGCGATCTTCAAAAATAAAAAAAGGTCCACGCGTGCGATTGTGCTGCCATGTCCCCTTGGTTTTGCTTCCGCAACTGTAGTTTCCTTGACCTTTGAAAAGTGGTCTCAAAAAAATGGTCACCGTCTGTCACCCGGGCCTTCAACCTCAGAAATTACGAATTTGTCTCTGTCTTTTCTCGATAAGCGTGCAAAACCAAGATTCCATGAAATTAGTAAAAAAACAAGAAACCTAGCCTTAAGTAAAAAGAAAACAAGATCTAGGTTTAAGTGCCTAGCCTTAGGTAAAAAAACTAAGAAGTTGGTTTTAAAACCTAGCGCTGTCAGCCATGCTGGAAAGTGAGACAGCGAAAATGAGGTGAATTTGAGTTTTTGCAGTATTACAAAAGTAGATATAAGGTGACCACATAGTAGTAGTAGTAGTAGTAGTTGGCAATTTATTTCGCTTCTGTTTTCTCAACACAAAAAACTCAACCAAAGAATAAAAACAACGAGCGAAAAAGGAATGCAGGTGACAAAACGAATTGACGTTAAACATACCCAAATTTTTTAAGATTACATTAAAAAGATTGTAGAAAGGGGCATGGTCACCGCACCTGACAAAAACATCGAGCAAAAAAATTGAAATAAAAAAAAAACACAACAAAAAAGAAACTAAAAAAGCAGTCAGCCAAATAAACAAAATTTTACCCTATGTATAAAACCCAATAGCTAAAAGAAATACATTCCTCTCACTGCCAAACTGTTGTTACCCTAACGAGGGGGGCTAGCAGGTACTACACCTTGCCGAAGGGTGACCTGGGAGCAACGACAGTTAAAGAGTTAGCTCCATTACACTCTAGGAAGGACCCTGTCGCCGGATGCAGTTATAGTCTTACTGCCCAGGACCATGCAATTTGCAGATAAACAGTAGCACCATAACATTGCGTTTGAATTTTTATGACCTGATTTTAATCACGTGATTGTGGATAAACCATTGGAAGTGTCCCTGTCTTTTTTACTCAAATAAAAATTAATCATTTATTCTAATGAATAGACTGTATTCAGTTGCGTTGACAAGGGGGTACGGGGTACCTTTGGTACCAGGCCCGAAATTTTGAAAACAACGCGTGCATTGTTACCTATAAATTAGGCCTAAGCTTTTTATTTTTTCTGTTAACAAATGCATAACCTACGTATATAATAATTTTTGTGACATAGTGAATAATATTTTCTTCACTTTGGCTACAAAAAATTTACTTAAATAGTCCTTTTCAAAAAAAATTTGGGGCCCCCTAAATACTTCCTGGCCCCGTAGCCAAAAGCATAACATCTGGTTCCTGTAACTCTTATAGTACATAACTTCCTAAGCATTACATAATTTAAGCTCCAAACCCCTAAATCTTAAACCCCGATATCCTATAGGGATCAATCAATCTGTTTATGGCCAGATTTTACAAAATCGTTTCACATCAGTCCCGTTATATTTTGTTTTCTCTACTAAGCAAGAAGATTACATTTTACTTACCGATTACTGGTGACTTATAATGTTGCATTGCATGTTATTCACATCATTTTGACTTGCTCTTAGCTTTATATTATTCTATAGACATGGTATTATAACTGCGCTTGATTTATTACCCCACATATAAGAATTTGATTCTTTAAATGGTGAAGTAGCTAGACGAAAATGTCTTATTCGTATCAGAGTAGAGGTAAAAAAAGAAAAAAGCGCAGACAGAAAAGCAATTTCTAAGCAATTATGCTCAACATTCATCCATTTGTAATTGGATAAAACCCGGCAACTGTAGATTGCCAGATCCTTGATAAATGGGAGCCTAAAATTCATGTTGGTACCGGGCCCCGACTGTTTTCTAAACAGCCCTGACTATATTTACATACGTCTCATGCTACCAATTTCTCGTTAAAACTGATTCTGCATTATTGAAAAAAGTAAAGAAGCTGGGATATTTATGGGATGATATTGACGGCAAATAACTTCAAATCTTGTTTTTTGTGTTTTTGTGAATTTCACGACAAGATTTTCTTCGTTTCAAACGCCCTTATAGCTCGTTCTTTAGTCATCATTTAGCTGCACAGATTGCTATATGGGAAAAGTGCATTTCTCTAAACATTTACGTTTTTTGTCATCACTCAAACCAGCTTGGCAGATTTAGACAAGCCGTTAAGGCACTGAGTAATTTTACAAAGCATCGATAAGTTGTAATTGTTGTTAATTTAGAAGTTAGATTTATTGAGCAAAGAAATAAACAAAAAATTGGTTATCAACTAAGCGTTTATTTCAAGAAGGAGTATTCATACGAAGAGCCAGTAGGCTAAATTCAATTGCGTTTGTGAATGATAGTATGTTATTGGTAAAATGTTCATCAATCAAAGTGATTTCTTTGTCAGAAGACAAGTATTTCGTTGCAGCCAATATCTGTCGTTGATTTAGGTTGAGGCAAGTGAGATAGTTGTTTCGGGTTGTCATGCTTTGAAGAATAAGGAGCCTTCCTTTTTTCAGATATGTCCGACAAGCTATCTCAGCCCTTCGAAAAAAATGGTCTTTATCCAGAACTTGAATAGGCCTGACAAGTCTCCCGATTTCGTTGAGTGCTTCCCGATTTGGACATATTCTCCCGATCTCCTGGTTTTGCTCAAAATTTTTCATTTTGCAAAAGAAACATTGTTAAGTTTTAAAGCTATTTTGAATTGTTCTGGTTGGACTGTTTTGTACACCTTTTGGCTTTTTACACGGTCTTGTCAAAAATATTGGCTCCCTTTTTCACCAAATGAGCATTCACTGTTAACCATTGAGACGCAACAATAGCCTCTAGTTTCGGCGCCAGCTTCATCACTATGTTCACTGAATTGTGGTACATATATTTTAAAAAGGCTTCTCTCGGACGAAAGCGCGTTAGAGCGGATTAGCTGAATGAAACATGAGTAAACCGACGCAATGGTGTAGTGGTTAGAGCGGCATGATGGCGTAGTAGTTAGTTTTAAAGACTTTAAAAATTGTATCTATAGCTTCCCTGTTTGGTGCTCGGCATTTATGGGAGGTTGTGGAGAACAAGCCGGCAAGTTCGCTTGTTGTGTCCTTGGGCAAGGCACGTAACGAAACGCCTCACCTTTATGTGGAAGACAGGTAACCCGAAAATGGCAACTCCCAAGCGAGTGCGGACTTACCGTCCAAGATATAGCGATACATCGCTTTCTCGTAAATGGAGGATAAATATGACAAAAAAAAATCGGTTACCGGTAACTAATCAAAAAAACTAAACCAGCAAACCTAAACCGGAGTGGCTAAATGTCTGCGCATTCGTTTCTTAGAGTTGTAAAGGCAGTGGTGCATTGAGGATTTTAGAGACCTAAGGCAAGATTTTACATGGGGCCACCTAATGGCCAAGTATTCATTGGAGGATTCCGTTTTTTCATTCATTTGAAGGTTAGGGACACTTGCTGCAAACAAGGGTTTCGGCCCTAAAATCAAAAGAGTTGACCTTTTTTTTAAGAATTATCACTATTTTGTTGGCTTAAAATACACAGTGTAGTTTAAAATTTGAGTTTTGCCCAGAAGATAACGTCGCAGAACGTTTGTTAAAGATTTGCACTATTTATAGAACTTGTCTTGTCTAGAAGAAGGGCCCGAGACAGTTGCCAAACTTGCCTCATCTCAATTCCACCACTGCGCAAAGGTGACGAATTTGCCAAATGCTGTTCTTGTGGTGTAGATGCTATGATGTAGCTCGAATTACAGTATATTAGAGAATCACAGGAAGAATTATGCAGTTGTCTGTAAGACTCAGAGTGTTGCAGTGAGGAACCGCTATACTGGCCGTTTCACTGCTGCTTCTATTTGGGAGATCCTGTCTCTAATTGTCTTGCTCACCAGAGATCCTCGACGCACGAGCACACACCAACTTGCAGAACATGAAGACTGTATTAAAGGAGAACAGAAAATTTTGCTCACAAATTAGCTGCACCACACGCATCAATTGCGATACGCTAGACGTATCTGGCTCTAGTTGTTACAAGATATTAAAGACTACCGAGAGATCTCCTAAATACAATTCATGCAAATAAAGATATAAGCGAATGCGA
The DNA here is from genome assembly GCA_963675345.1 of Trididemnum clinides. Lineage (NCBI taxonomy): Eukaryota > Metazoa > Chordata > Ascidiacea > Aplousobranchia > Didemnidae > Trididemnum > Trididemnum clinides. The sequence goes on along the minus strand of OY776298.1, from coordinate 29,489,098 downwards.
AATAAGGGTATATTATCAATTAAGGCTAGCATTAGTTGACAATACAAGCGGTTTATTGTTTCCCAGTTGATTTAAGACAGAGACAAGGGCTTTCGAAATACATAAATAACTTGCCACTAGCATTAGTTGGTAATACTAATAAAATATTAGGTTTCTATTCACTACCACTCCATACTAAACACTGCCAAAGTAGAGTGAGCTCATAAACAGTCAATAGGCCTATTTATATCCACAAATAAATATGAGATTAATCAACGAAATTGTCACATAACCATTAACAAGAAACGAGAATAACAGGCGTTAAGTAAAGAGAAAACAACTAGCCGTATTAATTTATAAATGATTCACTGTACCAAACTTACGGTTTTTCCATTAGGGGTCGAACGTAATAAAAAACAATTTGGGAAATATAAAAAACAATGCATTAGTCATCACATACTACAAAACATCCCTATTCCTCACTTATTACAAATTACAATCTATTAAATGAGGCGGCAAACACAACAGCTTAGGAGGCGAAAGCTTCTGAACAACTATGACATCAAGAACATTAACAGTCACTTTACTAAAGGCACAAAAACAGCTAAACCGATGACAGGGCTCATAAATCACGTTAACACAGAGAATGACTGGCTCTTCGCAAAACGACGAGATGAGATGCATCAAGTTATTTATGCAGAGACTATGGTTGTAATATTCGTGGCGAAAAACAACGATCCGTTCAGTATCTGTGTTAGATTTTGCAAAATAGGCAGCGACAAGTCTCCGGACAGTGAACTTGCCAAGAAGCATTGAGCTGGGAAGACCAACAAAACTAAGAAATGATAAAAGATAAGGGTAATTACTTTTCGGTTCTAAAGAACCAAATGTGCACAGTGCCTGTTTGAGAAGATAATTTCAAGGTGATTGTTCAGTTTTTGTTTCTTCCTTTTTGTACCCTCTTGTCACGAAAAGGTGACCGAGGCGCTACGCATATGACGAATGCACAAGACCCTGCTGCCTTAGAAGTTAGCATTTTTTTCCGATTGGCTCTTGATTTCTCGTTCAATGTGTGCTTTAAAATCCACCAAGCAGATACAATTATTTTGAAACATTTTATCCATGGATACAAAAACGCAGCTCAGGTGCATAGGTGGGAGTTGAACCAAGATTCTGTAATCGAGGCCGTCATGTTGTTAGAACGATACTCTACAGTGCAAGAGCACGAATCATGCGTAACACCATAAGTTCAGGTGAAAAAAAAAGGTGCTAAACATAAATTGGGATCTGGGGCATAGCCCTAAGATTTGTTTTTACTCGCTCTATGTATTCTTGGCGCAGGCCCCTAAAATCCTCCATTCACCACCGCTGCCAATACAATCAATTACTTCGGAATCTAGTGCGATTAACTTTTCGTCGCGAACCCACGTAGGCCTAAGATCGACAACAATTTAAATCGCAGCTATAATGATACTTCAGAGGCATTGCACTTAGGTTTACCAAACGGAAAAAATCCTTTTTTAATATTTTTTCCAAGTTTATTGTGTTTGATGTCTACTGTATACTATTCATCAACTCATGCATTTTCCTTTTGGCCGATAAAATGTGGTCATTCTAGACTAGAATGCAGACAGTACCATCAGCTGTCCACAAATATGTAATGTAATAAAAGTCAAGACGTTGACGCAAGTAGTCAAGCCTTATTCACGAGAAAAAAAGTCGTTGAGAAAAGCCAGACGCAATGCCGTAAAGTGTGATTTGCAAAAATAGCACGCTTGTGGTAATTAACAAGATCACAACAGGAGACTGTTTGTGTTAAATAAACAATATCACAATAGAAAGACAGCGTTTCAAACATTATCAGCAAGCTTTGCTGCAATTCAGACATAAGTCACCAACCAAGTCAATTTGCAGTTAATTGCACATCTTGTTAATCGCCAAGGGAATCGATCCAAGTTGAAGGTTTGCAAAGAACATCGGGTAAGATAATCATGATTTTTCTGCTTTAGCCACAAGCATTACCTTGCAAAAATTAACCGATTGTATCTTCATCGAAATTGTGCTGGCTAGATTATAAACAATTTTCATCTGAATAGAGGATAAAAGTTAGCTGAAAGTTTGAAGTAAAACTATCTAGAGTTTATTTAATTTGTCTTCCGGAGATTTAGAAGTGAAGTTGAGAACTCTTGCAGTTGTCCTTGTAAACTTTGTAGGCCCAACCTAACCAATGATAATTTAATAACTTTGACAAAATGGTTGGCTTAAGCTGACGGGATGAGATTTGAAGGCTATCATTCCGACACTTTATTTATAGTCGGCACGCCTACTCTCTTTCATATGGAAAGCAAATTAGGCATGAGATCAGGTCGCTTCTGGCTGGAGAAAACATTAAAGTAGGTCTTTGGGTAAAAAAAGATTGTTTTTGCAATTTAGCTTTAAATCTGCCTGAAGAGTAAGCAAGCAAATAGGCTTCGTAAAGAAAAAAACCGTAGGGTAAAGTAGCGTTGGACCGTAAGATGAAGTAGCGTTGGACCGTAAAGTAAAGTAGCGTTGAGAAGCTATAATCCAGTGGGGAGCCTACCTACTCACACTTGTGACAAAACTACAGTTCGACTTTTGAAAAAATCGAAGTTTTGTTTCAAATTCGAACAGATTGATTGGTCGAAACTTTTCAAAATTTAATGCTGGGCCTGAATTTTTTTTGCAACAATCCACGCAGGGAGTAGGGGAAAGTGGGGCAAAACGGTACGCTGGGCAAAGCGGAATATTTGAATTTCTTACCAATAGTGGGAAATAGCGCCACCATCTTCCGTCAAATTGGCAATTATCACGTGACAGGTTTTCCCACTAAAATTTGTTACTTGGTGGATTTAATGTGCTGAGTTACAAAATAATGCAGTTTAATCACGCTTCTTTAAAGGAAACTGTTAAGAAAGAGACACAATTATGTGTTTAGCTGTGCTGCTAAGCTATCAGGTTTAGGGTTAACTTTGAAATATATTTAGAGAGCATCCAAACGTAGCTTAATTACCTTTTCTACTGCTCAAGAATTTTCAAATTCATTACTTTCGTATGGAATGCTAGCTTGGGGCAAAACGGAATAAAACAAAAAATCAATAGGTTATGTAGCTAATTGGGGCAAAATTGGTAGGTTATGTAGCTACATTCAGCTATCAATCATTTAAACAATGCGACAATTAATGCCTAGCAAACCTATACCAGCTTAGTTTTTAGATGATATTCTTGCTTTTTAATCTGAGATCAAATTATTTTACACTAGTTTAATACAAAATTCACTGTAGGTTGTAATATAGCCCTGTTAGGAATGGAACCAAAAACTTCAGTGAGTCAAGTATGATTTACAAGCTACATCACAGCCAATCTATATGTGATTACTTGTAAGCATGCGAAGTAAGTAGGCAAAACGCTATAAAATAATCTTGGAACAAAACGGAACAGGCGTTCCGCTTTGCCCCAACGATGAGACAAAGCGGAATAAATTTTTAGTTTTGAAATTAGCTTATAAAATTACAGTAAAACGCGGATTATCTGAAGTAATTGGGACCAAGGATGGTTTGGATAATTGTTTTTTTCGGTTAATCGAATAACAATACAGATCAAACTCGATTATTCGTAATGCTCGGGGGACAAGGAATTTGTTCGGATAATTTAGTTTCGGATAATCGATTTTTCCTGTCAATGGTATAGTCGAAGGATCAATGGTAACCAAGGTATGCTGCCAAAATTTAATGCCAGTACAGTACCAGTGTCAATTGCCGTTTGCATTTACACTTGCAACGAAGTTTAACAGTTTATGCTTCATAATTTTGTGTTCTGCCAAAATTATCCGAAATTTCTTGTATCATATAAAATTTTACGGAAAATCGCAAAAAATTTGGGGGACAAGATTTTCTTACGAATAATTGAAATTTCAGAAAATCGCATTTGGGACAATTGCGTTTGACCTGTACCAATATTGTACCGCACTGCAAGAAAAGAAACGCTTATCCTTGTAACTAGTTTAACTACAGTCTCAAGCTTCGTCTCAATTGTTACTACATTCCATTTTCTCTTCATGGAAGACATAGTCACTAGATTATAGATAGTTAAATACTTAAAAGCTTTTGCACTCCAACACAGTTCGTTATCAAGCGCAGAAAGCGATTTCTCAAGATGAAAATGTAAATGCGCGTTTGTGACGTTTGTCAGAATAGCGCACGGACAATTTAATTGGCGTTTGAATCATAATCAGTGTTTTACTGTATTAGTAGACAAAAAAATTTTACGTGCTGGCGTGTTAAGATATACTAGACATGGGGTATAACTATTGCCACTTCTAACAATGTCTCTCGCGTACATATAGCAGAAGTTATAAAAGAAGTTGTAAAATTGTTCTGCTTTGCTCCACTTTCCCCTTTATGTGGCGTTCCATAAGTCTCATGGATAGCGTTGCTTCTATAGCCGCCATATGCGGTAGCTTAAAATGCCGCGCAATTCCGATCGAGCAAATCATAAATGTCGTTATCACAATAATGGGTTCAAACACAGCTAGAATTTATGTCTCCCGATTAGAAATGGTCGCCTGCTTAATGCGGCTATCTTTTACTGGCTCCACATACCACACTTCCTTGCTACGCCAGTGTTCAACCAACAGCTATTGGCTTGCCAAACATCAATTTTTCCAGGTTAAATTAATATGCTCTCGTTAAACATTGTGCAAAAAATCCTTCTGGCTGATTTTGATAAAGCAAAATAATTAACCTCTTGATATCTGTTTCCTACAGCGTGAGTAACCGGCCTACCTAACAGTTAACTATATTTCAGAGTTTTGATTTTTTCAGAAATTTTTATCTGCGGGGATGAAAATCGGTCCTATTTGTTACCATGTGGGCAAAGTACTACTTTGTTTCGGGATTATTTGCTTTGCATTTTTGTATATCGTCCTCGCCCTCACTGCAAGTGTGAATTACATGAAACCGGCAGCTTGGCAACATCTTGCAGGAAGAGCACAATCGTTTTATCCTGCAGCAAAAGTCAAGCCACTTCAAGAAAACCATGGCCAGTTTTTGAACATATCGATCAAAAAAACTACCAACAATGTGTTGAAAGTTTTAAATAAAACTTCACCAGTTGAAGAATATACCAATGAAGTAAAAATGAAAGTTCAAACAGCCACACAAAATACTTCTGAGTTATTCAAAAGTGCTTTTAAACAATTGCTTCTAAATGCAGTGCAAGAAATCAATCTTGAAATGCAAGAAGATAAAATGGTACCTGATCACGAAAACTCTGAAAGCGACTGGCACAGTGACACAAATAAAATGAAAAATTATCGGAGCAAAGAAAAAAATAAGCAACCAAAACCATCCGAGCTTCATGATGCAAAGGAAGACGACAATAAAGACAATGTTCAAGATGATGATGATGATGATGAGGAGGAGGAGGAGGAGGAGGAGAAGGAAAAGGAGGAGAAAGATGATTAAAGTAGCGTACTCTCGACCATCTTTCAAAATTAGCAAATATTATTGTTGTCGTTTTTCAATTTTTTTGAACGAGATTAGTTTTGACAATAGGCTTGAGTGAAAGGCGTTGTTGGAACCGCTTGAACGTGCCATTTCTTTTCTGGCAAAAAATACGCCATAAATAACAAAGAAAAAAATTGCAAGTTTTGAGAGAGGCCTTTCTTGTATTACGTTGCTTAAGTTTGCTTCTCTTTTTGACAAATGAAAAACACAGACATAGGTGTCAACTTTTGTTAATACTTGTAGTTTCACTTTGCATAATTAAAACATTTTGGCATGCTGTACTTACTACAACCGAAAGATCTTTTCGTCTGGTGGTCTAATCCCCATCTGTAGCAAATTCCTATCCGCTGTCCTGTTGACTGCACCATTGGCGGAATATATTTTGCATGCGTGAATCTATTTTTGAGATATTAATGTGGTTAGGTGAAACTTGTTGAGTAAATTGGAGAGCCGCTGATAGTCACAATGGACGTGCGTTGAAATTGTGAGTGGTCAATGTTGGTCGTCATCCAGAACTAAGGGAGGATGCAGTTTGCAGTCCTTTCTAAATTTTTAGAATTTTTAGATTTTTAAAATTATTTCTATGAAACATTGGCAAAAAAAGATTGTCACATGTGGTTTCCGGTGTGGAACATCGAATTTTTAGAATAGAGATTAGGGAAACGGGGGAGTGGGTAGCGGTAGGCTTATGAGATTTTGCTGAAGGTAGAAATACTGGTTTAGCTATCTTATTTCCGCTCTCCCTTTATAACGACTGTTTGGATCATACATGTATATGATATGAATTGCCAAATTGCGCAACGAGTGCTTAAAAACTTCACTGCTGCAATATCATTTACTACGTAATAACACATCACTTACTCTTATCCTCCGGTCTCGGAGAAACCATTGCGATCATGAATAGAACATTTTGCTCGGCCTGTTCATATTAATTGCCGGATCGTTGTAATTTTACGTAGCTGTGGGCTGTGTAGATGTACATCGTGTACACCTACAACTTTTGAAAACCAAATAGTAAGAACAAGACTAGATGAGAGGTGAAACGCGATTTAACGCAAGGTTTTCTTTAAAAACTTAAGCGCAGCTCAAATTCCTCAAAGTAAATATTTAAATGGGTGAAATACGACGCAACTTAAGCGTAAATTTTTGAGTGTTTGCAGCGGAGGGCGATCTAATATCCCCAATTGTTCAGTATATGAACGAATTAAACTAAGTTATCGTTACACTATCCTCATTATCAACCACATTTTTTAAAAGCAAAAATTCCAAGCTAATGGAGACAGTAAGGCAAAAAAAAATTGTCTTTATTTTAACATAGCAATAATAAAAATTTGATATATTAAAATGGTCTCCTGCTCATTTACAATTTAAGGTTTATTTCGCTTATTGTCATCTTTAATCATTACAAAACGCGCAAAATTTTGTGAGCTCAGCAGGTTGAGTGATAAATTTAAAAAGTTCGACTCAATCGGAAACGCCCAGTTTACTATACTGTGGTTAAAATCAAAACGCTAGTGTTACTACTAAAGGTCACTTCAAACCATTCTTTACAATAAAATAGTAGAAAAAAACTTGGTCTTCGCTGGTTTTATCAGTTCTTCAATTTGCTTTTGATTCAGAAATTACCAATGCTTTTTATTGTTAGAGTTAATAAAAAAAGTCGTTAAATTTTCCTCCCTTTTTTATTGACCGTGCCAATTTGTTTTTTGAAGCATTTTTCGTACCCTTGAAAGTAGTCCGTAAAATCTTCGCCAACGAAAACATGTCAACAAAAGAGAATTTGTACCGTATCCTTTGAAATCTCTACGGTCTATTTCGTACCGCCGATCGGTTTAACGCTTTATAAAAATTATAGTTCAGGTTCAATTTTCGCTCAACGGGTATCAAAGCTCAGTAGGGTTTGATTCATGTCTTGAAGGTTTGGATTTTAGAACAATAAACATTATGAAACTGATTTCGGGGTCGATTTTTTTTATCCTGCATTTATTGGTGTTTTAAGAAGATATTGAAATAAATTTAGTTGTACAGAAAAATCAAACTTTACTGAACTTAAACTGGTTCGATGACCATCAAAATTAGAGTAATAATTAAGACAATTTTTAATAATCTTAAAATGTGTTCTGTTGAAACATGAGAAAATATATGACTTTATTCTCAGAACATCAAATATATGTCGACCTCCGCGACTAGCAACTCGTATACAAGTTTTTACATATATTCTGAACATTACCACAATCAAACAATTCGGGCAGAACTATACTGTTTGACTTAAAAATTTCTACAAAAATCAATGCATTTCATCAATAGGTATTTGAGTGTAATTTGATAAAATTATACAATGTTTGCGTCGACAAAATTTCTGTTTGTAATAAGCGCTAATCACTACTAGCTACTAAGATTTAGTACAAGACATAACTGTGAGCTCGAAAAGTATACTTGCTTTCAAATATTTCAACACAGGCTGACCTATAGCAAGTGTTGATATTGTACAGAGACCAAAGTGTGAGTTGCAATGATGTGTCGTGCAATGTCAATTGCGCATTTTAAGTCATATTTTATAGCCTAAAACTAAAAACAAGACTTCTTAATTTCTTAACTAAACCCGGCAACAAGGTAGTTTTTTCACTGCTATAGTTTTTGCAACTTTGTGTATCAACAAAAACGGTATGACTTTTATTGGCTCTATCAACAACTTGTTGGTTGTTGCTCACAACGTGATAGATTTAAAAATACAGCAGTGCTGTTCTGTGCTTTGAATCAAATCAAAGAAAATTCGTTGTTATGAAAGAAGTAAACCTGCATGCGAGGAAATTATGATGTGGACTTGTGTAGAAGTCGCAGTATCGACGCCATTCGTACATGATTGATCGGATTTTTTCGTCTCTGAATTACATTTGATTCAACCATCAAGAATGCTTTTAGATTCCGCGATTGAATTTACGCTGTGCGCTACGATCTTCCACCAAACCGTGTGACTGGAATAGCAGCAGTCACAATATACAGGGTGTTTCAAAAATCACGCCCGATTTTTAATATGAAAAAAAGTGCTTAAAGAACGAATTTATATTTCTAAATTTAAAAATCAATGCAACGTAATTTCTATGTTGTTATTTCTATGTTAGAAATGATTAGAGAAAGCATAGATATAGAAAATATCATAGAAAAATATCCATTGACTTTTTAACTGTATAAAATCGGGCGTGACTTTTGAAACACCCTGTATATATATCTTCGTGAGGCATAACAGGAGATAGAGTTGTCTATTTTTTTCTATTAGAAACAGTATCTGAAATTGTACAAGTGCAACCATGAAGTTTGATGCATTGTTGTCTTGCTGCCCTTAATATTTTTGTGAGCCATACAATAAAAATGCTTTAAGGACATTGTTTAGTGAAAGCAGACAAAGAAGTAACTCTTTTTATTAAACTAGAACATGTGATGATGAGAACAAATCAATTAGACACTTACACTTTACGATGTCTCTTTCCCATATGAGCTCTCCTATCGAAAAATATTTGAATTACCTCATTTTTCACATCTGCTGAAAGGAATTCTCTTTCGATGCTGATTAAAACCAAACTTGTTAAGCGTTCTTGTAGCATAGATGATCTTATACATGTTTTTATCAATTTCAACTTTGAAATGGCCTCTGACAGCTTGCAAGTGAAAATCCGATGGTGACCAGTAACCTATTTGCAATACATAAAGTTGGGAAGACATCCCTCCCAAACTGCATCAAACGTTTAAGAGCATGCTAAGGATTAGAGGGAACTGTATTTCCTCAAGCTCAAAAGAGCATAACAAAGTCAAAGGTAATTATATGTTTGGTTTTTGTACAGTACATAGCAAACTAATTGAAATTTTGTAAATAATAATTCCAGTACAAAAGCTGACACTCCAGAAGATTTTCTGCAAAACATAATCACACCATGCCCCCCAAGCAAGATCCTATCAGCTCCATGCAGTATGTGTTACTAGACTTACGATACGAAAAAGCATATATTTTTAACAATTTAAAAAAATTTAATTTTTGTAATTTCATTCTTTTGATGCCCCCCTGCCTTGGATGCCTGAGACCGTCGCCCCGGTCTCCCCCCCCCCTCTGCACGCCACTGCCGTGACATCAACATTAATTTTAAACCTGCGATTGATGAATTTTCACGTAAAAATCGTAGGCTAAATTTCAATTAAGTTAGATTTTGACATACAGCACCAGTAAAGTTTTTTGGTTGTCCGATCACCAATATCGATCAGTTTGTATCAGCAAATGCTTTGGGTGCAATTGTGTAAGTGCAAACATTTTGTGTGTGTGCAGTTGCACTAAATTTCTTTACGTTCTGTTTAAAAACCGCCCACACCTCTCATTTCATGGAGAGTAAAACCTTGATATCCCTATTGTGACTAGATTCTGAGGGCTTTACCATTGCACCTGGGCGGTGTTGTTCAAAAAACTTTGACCCCCCTTGAAGAAATCCTGGCTGCGCCACTGCTAGGGGCAGTTGCGCGTGAAGTTATTGTCCGCGGTTGTTTCGAAAGCCAATAACTGATGTGCTGCCAGTTAAATTACAATAATAGCATTAACGTAACACTAAGCAAGTCGGAATACCTTTGCACATTTCTGTCGCAAGCCTAACTAATTTTAACCTCGAAGATATGTCAATGCAGTGTAACAAGGTTAAACAAGATGGCGTGTAAAATAATCCAGAAATCACAAAAATTTTCTACATCTTCAGTACAAAAACCTGGTCCGTGGATTATACTCTTCAGCCATAACTTAAGTGTAAGTGGTTGACTTTAAGTTAGTTTGCTCTTTCCTTAGCTGAGCTTGTGGGCGTAATAGGCCTACAAGTACGAAAAAGTCCTAAGTAGACTAATATGCCTAATATTCAATAGCTTATTCCTGAGAATACACAGCAGTCACTTTGGTGTCCTCATACAACTTTAAATTTGTTTCCATACCATTGTCCAAATGAATGAATAAAAGTCTGTGAAATTATCGGCTCTTTCATTTGTGAGCATGTCCAGTTCCAAAGTATGCCCATGCTAAAAAACGGGGCTAACAAAACATTGCCAGGGACTCAAGCGTTGCCAAACTTTGAAAAATATACCGATCCCTTATAATGTTTTGTTTTTAATCGTCTTCTCATAAAACGGCACTTTTAACTTGGGAACGAGAATTGGCTATGCCAAAAAAACATTGCTCATTGTTTGTTTGAAGCCGCACAGCCGGCTAAACCGACATTCTACCTCGACATTACTGAAGAGCGCCCTCCTGGTGATGCGGCTGAGTTGGCCAGCCAATTTAGATAACACAAGGAAACTTTTCGTTCCCTCACGCGGACTTTAGCAAGGCAAAGGACTAAACACAAATGCTCTGCTAGGACGTAGCCAGAGCCGAATTTTTACGAAGGCAAGCAATACATAACCGAGCGTACTTCCCGACCATAACCGATTAAATTTTTGGCCATTTTTGGTTGTAGGATATACAATATCTTAATTGGTCCAGAGAAATTTTTGGTGAAACATTCTATTTTGCCATGATTCTTTTATCATATCTTCACTATCCACTTCAAACGATGTAGGCATGATAATACTAACAACCAATGATGTACGCGCATAGAAAAAATAATGAAACCGTAAGCGTTAATGTAACTTTGAACAAAAATATATAGTCTACGACGTAAGCGGCAGCGTAAAGTATATACTCGTATATATGTTTTGTATTCGATAATAGGGCTCAAGCCATTGGGCTTGTATCTTATCAAACTTGGGTTAGATATAAGTTTATTAGTCTACGTGCGTAGTGGTTTCGGACTTTTCCAATCACTGATTGAAATTTGCCGGTTTGGTGCTTAGTGTGGCGTGAAAGAACACCCTGGCTGTTCTTAACTAGAATTGAGTGGCTTATGAATAATGGCCATCTACTGATTCCGTTAGGCTGTATGGTATGCTCAGCGCTTCGGTCGTTCCTAATAACAGTACAGCCGGTAAATATAAAAAAATTATGCAATCAACCAATCTAGATGTGATGCTTTCTAAGCAAAGGTCTGCGAAATGTCAAAAGTTAAAGCTCTTAAGCACGTAAATAAGGAGCAAACAGCTTGAAACAAACAAATTTTATTCACAGCTTTTCGCGCAAAAAACTAACATTTCAAAGGGTTATTCAGTCATTCTGCTGCGTTTGGGCTTCAACACGTCTTTTCCCAAACTACACATTCTTTCCGCGGCACCACTCGAAGTATCGCAATGTTAAACCAAACAAAATATTCAAATGCTTCCGCAAAAAAGTTTACGCTGACAATATACCGGTACGCTAGAAAGTCATTAAAAGTTTATGGAATACCCAGTTTGGTACTAAACCCCTCAACAAAATAACGGTGAAACGACCAGCGTAGACAAAAAGTGTAAGCCGTAAGTACACGGCTTATAACTTATGGCGTGAACGTACATCGCTGCTAATGGCTGCTGCAATCTCAACTTGATTATTTAAGCTAGCGTCCACAGATTTAGAAACCTTGTCTGTTGCACCAAAATCAAATAATGTCTTTTGTTTTTGAGCCATTTCTGCCATTAATTGTGGAGTTATTGGTACGGCAATTTGGTACTAGTCTGCAAGCTATATTAAATGCTGAACTAAATACCAGCAAACACAAAATTTAAACAAGGCAAACTTCTGGCTATGACTTAACAAGTCCATATATGCCCGTGGAACGCTGTTCCCAACCCAGGCCACTGCTGGGTGTGCTTTTGCTCATATTATGTCGCCTTCCTCTTTTTGAGATAGACATGCACTGAAATTAGATCTTTTTAAACTCTTCATAATGTTTCCTTGTGAGAATTCCAGAAAATTAAAGGTGGCAAGTTCCTCCCTTTGCTTCAACGTAGCTACGGCCTAGCTCGGAAAATTAAATTTTGTTAAAAATTGTACAACGAGATCAATCTGATAAATTGTCAGGTTTTCACATAGTGCTTCCAATGGAAAACGAGCAGAAGTAACTCCTCTCAATGTGAGAAGTCGAGTTTTTCATTTAAAGATGTCGCGTAGGTTTGCAGCGGAGGGTTATGTGGGCGTCTGTCGCAAACCTACCCTTACCAGCCTGTTTCTCCTTTTCGTTGCTCTGGAAACGAGGTCTCCCAGCGGTTCATTGCTTCGTGCTGTATTTTATTTATCGTATGCTTCACTCTTGAAAACCGGTTTATAATTTTTCTTTGTTTAAACGAAACGGATAACCAAAATCCTTTATCAGTTCATATGGTTGACCAGTTCATATGCTAAAATGAAAATAGCCAACCCGACCTCATATCAATTCTAATTACATATCCCGAAATGTCATTTCTAATTTACATCTTTGCCCAACGCTTCCTTACATCGATACACCCATCGTTAGGTTAGGTGAAGGCGTTACTGTATTGTTTCCAGACAGACCAAACACCGACGTAAAAATGGCCTACCAAACTTAAAAATCTTCTACCTTAATCTCAAATATCTGTCATTCCCTCTATCTGTTCAAATGTTGTCTTCCTGTACACCGCACATGTCATTGTGACAAAGGCACATTATACACCGATATGACTACTAAACAACCATTTGCTGCGCGCATAAAACTAAATAGAGAAACAAAATATTTTTACGCTACGCCCGCAATTTACGCCTAATGGAAACCAATCTTTGAATATAAAACTCGGCTACTTGCATCGAACGAAGGCGCTTGTGTATCTTTTCAGTTGAGAAAAGTAATATTGAAATGTTCCTGTTTATCAGACTGATCTTGCTATACAATCCTTTACAAAATTGTATTTTGTTTAGTCTTTTGCTCTGATGAAGTCTACTTGAGTGGACAAAAAGCCTCAATCGTTAGTTTACAGCCATTGATGTTGATTGTAGTTCTGCTGAATATACCTCCATTTCGTTTGTTGTTTTTTTTGTTTTTTTTTGTTAAAAGCTGCACGAAAAGTTTCTTGCTTTCCGAAATGTAAGCCTACTGTTTTTGGCAAATACATGCGCTACCAAAAAACTTAAATAAGGAAAAACAAGGTCAAAAATTAAAAAAGCATCCAGAGAGAAGATTACTTGGCAGAAAGATAGAGGAGATGATGAAGGCGGAAAAATTTTTGAATACTTTCAGCGGTGCAACTTTTAGCGGCCCAGAGAAGAGTCACAAGAAGTGGTGTCAGAAAAACAGCAATGTCGCCAGCAAGTGTTGGGGAGACTCGAGTCATTTCGACTCGACTCCGGACTCAACACCAGTGACTCAAAACGCGACTGGTCTGCTGATAATGAAATTACTTGCATGAAAAAAATTTTCTGTCTTGGAAATTTTGATTTCTTAAAAATGGTACCTTGAAACTTTGTGTGTTTAAGAATAATTTTTTACACACTGACAAACAGTGGCGAACATAGGGGAGCTCCTATGCACGTGCCCTTCGTATATTTTTCTATTTATATTAGTGTGATGCTGAAGGCAGGTCCCTCTTAATTAAATAGATCGCCTGAAAAAGCTAACTAGCTACTAGCACTTTCTATACTTTGCTTTGTGTTATTCGTAATTCTTTGTGATAAGTCATTTAGCTTTTACTGATAAAAATCAAACTTTTCTCAACTTTACCTGAGAGGTTGTTTCTATACTAAGTTATATGAGATACAAGGAAATGTGTTAATGATACAGGGTGAAAAGTATAAATTACTAGTAGGAACTTTTTAGGTTATAAAATTCAATCAATAAGTTCCTTGAAAAGCTTGTTGGGCAGTTGCAGCATATCCGTATCCGTTGTTAAAAAACAAGAGTAGGTAACAATTTCTTAGGTGTAGCAGTGACAAATGCCAACAAATATCAAACAAAACTTGCCTTAAAAGTGGTTCCAGAGAGCACTAAAATCTCTTAAATTTGATTGCAATTTTGTAAAATTTTTCCTAGGGACATGCCCCCAAATCCCCCATAATAACTCAAAAAGCGAAAATGCTTTGGCACATTTTCGCGCACGCTCCTGCAGGCAACTCTGGTATTGAGTCAAAATCTTGCGACTCATTTTTATCATTTTGCACTGCAAGCCTGCAAGGTTTCTGTTGCACGTGATCTTGCATTTAGCATGTTGTGTATGCAGACCAAATATTCGACGCACACCTAAGCACAAGTTTTTCCACCCCAACCAGCAAAAACTTTCTGTGACCAAGGAAGTTGCTGCTTTGGCATCAATTCAAAAGCAAAACTTAACCAATCGACGTAGGCCAAAACTAGCTTCTACTCGTTTAAATTTCGAAACGAATACTTTATTGGGCCATGGCACACATTTAAAAATCTTAAAATAATTAATTCATATTGTTCTGTAGCTTAGCTTTACTTTGCAGATTAAAGGTCTGTTTGCGTTTAAAAAAGTTGCTAAAAGGTAAATGCTTCCAACGACAAAAAGTCATTTATTATTCATATGCTCATTTGATGTTTGACACTCGAAAGTTTTGTTTTCCTTGAAGCTAAGTAATTTCTCCAAAAGATAGCAGCTCCAAAAAAGTAGTGGGACACGCACTCGCATTCCTATACTGTATATTAGGGCTTCCTACTCTTTGTTACAGACCGCATATCTTTTACTTTTGTTGAAGCATTCTTCATACCCTATATAATATTTCATAAAATTTTTGCCAGTGAAAACAAATTGACAAAAGTAAAGATATTTCTTGAAATTGCAATCTTTGCCGAGCACTGCCGACCGGTATCCTCTGCTTTTCACGAAGCGTCGCTTTCAGCATAGATGCCAAGCCTATACCACAGTATTTGTCGATACAACTTCCAAAAAATGTGCAATGTTTATGGTATTTACGTCACAGTGGATCCAAAAGCATGATTTGAATAAAATCAAAAGGGGTTGGAAAAACTGGCATTAGCAAAAAAGCGAAAGCGATAAGGCAAAAACCGTTAAGCCATCCGCTTTTATCAAACAAGGCATCGGCCTTTTATCAAAAGGAATAACCAATAGCAACCTTCATGCTTGTAGTTTGCAACCACGGAGCTCTATTCTGTTTACTTTCAATATCACAAAAAACTTAGCCCTGCATAATCAGTACCAAATTTACAAAAAAGAAGCAAAACGCCGACTACATTTTACACTTGAATGAATCCTGACACGACGTAATGACTCCAAAATGATATCAACTTTTTTCTGAACCACGTGAAGACGAAAAAAATCACTGTAACAAAACCAGAACAACTTTACGGTTGTACGGAAAACAGCTTGTGTTGACAACCTCTTCGGAGTTGTCAGATGTTTCCGCCACACGATCGGTGCGTATTTATAACTTAATAACAAAATCATATTAAACTAACTTCTTGTCGCCAACAACGCAGAACGCAGGCGATCATTGAACTCAAGATGTCAGGATTCCGAGCTGGTGCCTTGTCGTGCTGAGCAACGTCGCCATAACGACGACAGTTTTTTCAAGAAGTTCAAGCTGTAAGGTCGTTGTTGGTTTCTTTGCCAAAAAAAAAAAATGAAAAACATGTTTTTTGCGGCTTTTGCACAAACATTATTTGGAAGTACAAAAATGGAATTGGCGGTTTGTGAATATTTATTTTCTGCAAGCTGCTAGCTACGGTAGCCTTGTGCCTAAAGTTTGTGATAATCCTCATTCTTATGATGTGATGAAGGACCCGTAGCTGGAAACAAACTGATAAATCAGTAGCAGGCCAAGGTCACCAAAAATTGAGGGCAGTTTTGGTTGGCATAGAGAGAGACAGAAGGTTAATTAGCTCTCGACGTACTCCGTCTATAAAGCCCTGTATTTCTGTTAATATAGGTAGTGACATTTTATTATACACTAAAGCGATTGTTTCTCTCCTATCTGGCTCAGGCTGAAGCTTTATCGCCCTTAAGCAGAATCACAGTGTCCAATGTCCAAACAATTTTGGCGTATTAAATATAATATTTATGCTTTTAGCATAAAAAGCCCTAACAACCCCTTTCCAGACCCGCTTTGTTTATGGTGATTTGCGAACTTAAATATCGAGTTCTTGGTCAATATTTTTCAACGGCATCCCACTCGGTTAACGTCAGGATAACCATTCATTTTTTAAATGCCTTGATAAATATTTAATGGAAAGAGAATTAAAACCAGTTTGCATCCTGTTGCATCACTGATATTTCGCTTTTTTTTGTCATTTTGAATCACGCATAAGTTCAACTTCAGTGCTTGCAATTAGCATTAAAAAGAACAAACTGCTACTTTGCGTCGTAGAGAAAAAATGCTTAAATACAATCAACTTCCTCAATTCGTTTTACTTAACAAATGGAAAAGATCTTTGCTAACTGAGTCCAAGCTTATTGGAGCGAAGAAAAAAGCTGATAACGTGTTTAAAGTGGAAGATCCCTCAATAGAGACTAAAATTTAGAGTTTCTTCTCAAAATATCAAAATTTGAATCGTTTGATTTCTCCATTAATGTACAGACAAAATTCTGTATTGGTGATAATATCACAAAGAGGGTGCCTGCGAAAAAGCCGGCAAGCTTACTTGTTTTTCCTGTAGGAAAGACATTTCTTTTTAATTAAATGCGACATTTAAGCCTATTTATTTCAAGTCTTTAAGCGAGCAACGGAAGTATAGTGTTATGGAAAAGCTTAAACATGATCGAAACTTGATTTGTGCGTCATAAACAACAGATATTTATAGAGATTTTATTGTCTTTGCATGGCAGACGAACGTTTGGCTGGGCAGTTCACCGGTGGCAATGGCCTAGTTTGACTGAAAAGTAGCAAATAGAATATGAGCTGTTGTGCACAAAGGCATGGAGCCTACATCATAAAAATTGGACTTTTTACACGATGTTGGCCTAACGCACCAGGGTTGAGTTCAAATCCATGTGACGATAGCTCTTGCTTTATGATGTAACTGCAGCTTTTGTAAAATATGGCTCTAGAGGAAAACGCAAATCTATGTATCGCAAGTGTTTTAACAGTATAGTAGAGAACGTGAAAAGCGTTTTGTATTCTGGGGCTGCAAAAAGCCTTTTCAGGGGTAAAAAATGAGATTTTTGAAAAAGCGATATGTTTGTTTATGTTCGAGCATCTACCGATGCTTCTTCTCAAAAGGACCAACCGGCTTGATGTGTTGCAGTTAATCATATACAGTGTACCATCAGCATGGCAGTTCTAGCGACTAAGTACGTTTTGATATTTGTTGGTACAATATTTTTGTCAAAGTTTTCCCTAATCACAGGTGAGAAAATTAAACTTTGAACGCGATTTGTTTGGGAAAACAAAAATTACCCACACCATCCATTTCGTGCTAAGCGCAAAGCATGGAATTAGTACACACCATATTCTGTTCCGGAGCACAATGATTTGGCCAAACTTTGTAATGGAAAATAAATCTAACGTGAAATATTGGGAGCCAACAATAGCAGCTTTGGCAAAATTATGATTAATTGAAAAGTTTGTTGAATTGCAGATGATCTCTAACAAAAGTTCTCAACCTCAATTTTTCATGATCGGAGGAACTGGTAGGGTTACTCACGATACCTTTCCCTTCTTTTCGCTACATGTGTAAGGTGTACAGGCAAAACCCTAAAATCTCTTTGAGAGGAAAAAATATGCGAAAAAGAAAATCCTCTTGAAACTTTTATACTGTAGATGCTTATGAATTTATATTTTATAAAGAAGAGGCCAATCTGATGGTCATCGCCAATAATTAATTCACTTTGATAAAACAAGACTGGGAGTTTGATTCTAACCCATGTTCATGTGATGATGAAGTTGATGAGGAGCATCTGTATCAGCAATTTCTCTACCTGCAGATCATCCTGAGACCACCATCAGTCTCTTTTGTTGTTGATAAGGCAGATTTCCGACTTCCTCTAATCGAGTCTATGCTCTTAATCATTTCTGATCCTCCCTGCGTGGAGGTTCTGATATTTCATTCACCCGGTAGAACAATGATTAATGACATAAAGCAAAGGTTCTCAAACTGGATCAGCTATCTCTCGGACAAGGGTCCTGTAAAGCAGCTTTATACCGTTTGCAAAAGAGAAATTTTTTTTAAAAGAATTTGACAAATAATGTTCCGGTTTATTGCCTGATCGAAGGATATTTTGTCCATTTTTATTTCGTAATCGTCCATTTGCTTTAGCCTTTCATACTCAGGCAACCCTTTCTATGAACCCTCAACTGATCGCTCGTTAGCAGGATTGTGCTGGATGATTTAAACTCAAACGCGGCATACCGGATAATCGGACGCGTCGAACCAATAGATTCGTAGCAGCTGGCATTTAAAAATTCCCCATACTCAAAAGATGTAGCAAGAATTACCTCAAAGTTGTCATTATGTTGACCACTGTGACCACCCCACCGTGCTTACAAATAAGTTATTTTTTAGAAACAAAGTTTTGCATTAATACGACAACCAAAAAACATTGGTGGGGACCGAAATTTGACTTTTTGGTTGTCAGGTTGACGTCAACACTAGCTGTTGGAATGCAAATTTTGGAGAAGGGAGAAATCGTCTCTTGCAGGCTACGTCGCCGTTTCCCATGTTTACTCATCGGGTATAGAACCTCGAGATCTCACAGTGCAATGATCTTTCCACAATAGCTCACCCTCAGTTGCAAAGCCTGTTAAATTTGAGTCCATATTGTATTTTATTGCAGGCCTCGAGTGCAAGAGATGTTCATCAGTGAACAGTGATAAGTGTGAAGGAAGGCCGGTCACGTGTGGTATTGATCAGGTAATGAAGTTATAAAATATCACCAAGAAACAAAGTAAATGACCCATTGGGGTGCAAAGTAAATGACCCATCAAATTTAACAGTTTATATTATTATGATGATACGATGAGCCATCGCCTCAATGAAACAAATCAAAATGATTAAATTATCGAGAATGTAAATAAAGGAATATGTAAACCAACAAAAGTAAAAAGTTCAAATGTTTCAGACTTCTTTTAATTAATTAATCAAAAATGCTCACTACCCTAAAATATCAGTTTGCTCTCTATCTTTTTTTTGAAAGCCATTTTTGTTGGTGGTAAAGAATTTTAATGTAGCTTTGAAAAAAGCTGTTTGAGCCATAAACTTTTCGTGACGCTCTCATCAGTGGCAAAATCGCGTCAAAAGGGAAGATCTAAAGTAAGTGTTTTGAAATTGTTTTGTTTTAATATCGAATAACTGCATTAAAATTCTGTACCACCAACAAGATTTTTGCGTGCTTTCGCCTTCGGTACATTATACAGCAAATAGATGTTTTTAACAATGTGGTGAGAACTAAAGGAAAAATCAGAACTCTTAAGTTCTCTGCAGCTTCTCTCAAGGCTTGCATATCGAAAAGAGTTGTCCCTAAGTACATCGTGGCTCGTATTGAACGATCACGAGCCAGGTACAGTCCAGAGATGGAACGCGCTTTTTTAACAGATGATGTTGAAAAGCTAACAGAGCAACCAAGAAAACTACGAACAGTTTAATAATCACATTGGCGGGCGGTCCGCGAATTTCTAACATTCTTCGACACAATCAGGTTCTGCAGATACCTGGCATTACTTGATGGAAAAACGGAATCAAAGCACAAGATCAAAAATGAGCGACTGCTTTTTTCACTTTAGACCTGACTTAGACGTTTCGGCAATGCTCTCAGTGATACTACA
Organism: Trididemnum clinides; assembly: GCA_963675345.1. Taxonomy (NCBI): domain Eukaryota; kingdom Metazoa; phylum Chordata; class Ascidiacea; order Aplousobranchia; family Didemnidae; genus Trididemnum; species Trididemnum clinides. Next base: position 29,468,977 of record OY776298.1, on the reverse strand, counting down.
AGTCATATTCTGAATCTTTCAGATCATGTTATATCTGACACTGAAAGTTTTGTACTGTCGCATGTCTCAACTTTGAGTTGCCACCCAGGCATTTGTGCAAAGAAGAAATCTCCGCCGAATTTGAGTCATTGTGGGTACAGCTTTTACATCACTGTGCCAATTCTGTTGAACAACACACTGCTGAACAAAGCCCGACACGCCGATCTTGCACATTTGTATTGTGGCAGCACGATAGATTCACGTGACTTCACAATGCACGAAGAATGCTTTCATGCAATCAACAGGTTACAAAAAAATGATGATATCATTATTACTAAACCTGACAAAGACTCCGGCATTGTCCTTTTAAACAAAAGTGACGTCGATAAAATGAGCGAGATTCTTGATGATCAATCGAAATTCAAAAGGCTTGCTCCGGTCTCTAGCATTGAATCGCGCCTTCAGAAGCGGTTGCTTGTCTTAGTCAAAGCCGATCTTATGCCGAAGTGGATATATATCCAACTGGATCGCAAAGACCTCGAATGTATGGCTTGCCAAAAACACACAAAGAATGCACTCCACTTTGCCCTATACTGTCTATGACAGATTCGTCCCATCATGAACTTGGCAAGCGGTTGGCTGGCCTATTACAACCTGTGTTGGAGCGGTTTTCGTCACATTGCATTTCAAATTCGCTTACGGTTGCTAAGACCATCCAAAATCTTGACATTGACCCTAATGTCTTCATGTGTTCAGCTTGTTCACCAACGTTCCTGATCAAATTATCAAAATCTGTTCAAATGCTCTTTACGACGATTCTGATTTACAATCACTCATTCCAGAGGACTTGTTTGTTAAATTGATGAAGAGCGCTACATCCTCAGTTGAGTTCAGCTTCAATAACACTATGTACAAGCAATCAGACGGAGTAGCTATGAGATCACCACTTGGTCGATTTTTGCTCACATCTTTGTTGGATATTATGAAGAGAAGTTTCTCAAACGCATAAGCTTCCAACATACTTCAGATATGTTGACGACACGTATGTCATCTTCGATCACGAAGCTGAAGCAGATGAATTCCTGATCAAACTCAACTGCCTTCATCCATTCCTCAAATTCACCTTTGAAAAAGAGAAAGAGAAATGTCTACCGTTTCTTGATGTTTATCTCGAAACAATAGATATTGGCTTTGAAACCAGTGTATACCGGAAACCCACTTTTACCGGCCACTATTTACGTTGGGAGTCCTTTAGTCCTCTCAAACGTAAAATAAGTCTAATATCTACATCAGTGCATCGAGCGCTAATAATTTGCACCAAGCGTAGACTCAATGGAGAAATAAAACGGATCAAGAAAATATTTACTGGACAATGGCTATCCTAAAAACGTCATCAACGCTCAGATCACCAAGAAAATTGCTTAGTTTTCCACCCTTAAGCAATTCGGCTCAGAAAAGTGCCCGGTGTACTTGAGGGTCTTTTGGATTGGCAAGCCCTCCACAAACTTGGAAAAAGAAGTCAAAACCGCCGTGGAAGGCTGCTATGGTTTCGTCAGCACCCGCTTGGTCTTTACGTCAAAGCGCATGTTGCCTGTGGCCCGTAAGGATGTTCTACCTACCAATCAGAAAAGTTCTGTCATGCAGGGTAAGCCAAAAGTAGGTGGACAGTAAAAAACATTTATTTAGAGATCACGTATACGTACAACTAGACGTAATAAAACAATTATATTAATGAAAATTTAATGTTGTTTATTAACGCAAAAGCTCAAACTGTTTTTCTTCTTGATTTACACAACTTTGAAGTCTGTCTCTTACGCTTCGACAAACTTTTTCGCACAAGTCACTTTGAGCATTATTTTCTTGAAATGCATCTCTTATGTAATTTTTTAAATCATCGACACTTCTTGGTTTTTGACTATAAACTTTGTCCTTTAGTACTCCCCAAAAGAAAAAAATCCATAGTTATAATAAACAATTACATTAATAAAACTAATCCATAAACCTATTCCAATTGCTGTTTACCTACTTTTGGGATAAACCTATTCCAAATGCTGGTTGGTAGGTGTGATAGTCGGTACATAGGGCAAACATCTCAACGGCTACAGGATCGCATCAAGCAACATGTTCCGCAATGGTTAAGATAACAATTGACCCGTCCACGCCGATCTCAACCACACAGATTGTGCAAACGAAACGACACCAAACCGGATTGTGACTCTGCCATTGGTCCACATCTTTTAGAAAATAATCAATGTCCATTGAATTACAGTATGATGACAAGGGGTTTTCAATTCTCGCTACAGCACGCAGCTCTTTCCACCTCAATCTCTTAGAAGCTGCTTATATCAAGACCCAGCGCGCGGTTTTACGCAGACAGAAAGAGTTTGTTTACGCTTTCAAACTCTTTCGATAATTGCGGCATTTGACCTCCTGCTGCGCTTTCTCTAACTTTCGCAATTGCGAAATCTTTCTTTGGCGCGCTTTACAATACTAGCGCTATCATTGGCTTGTCTTGATTGCCTAACGTCCAAATTAACCACATAAAACACTTACTCACTCAAGATCTTCCCTTTTGAAGCAATATTGCCACTGATGAGAGCGTCACGAAAAGCTTATGGCTCAAACAGCTTTTTTCAAAGCTATATTAAATGCCAATTTTATATAATATATGGTGACTTGGGTTTCTTTCAAATTTCTACAAACGATGGCACAGTTTTTTAGTCAGGGAAGCAAAACTTTAGTGAACCAGAATATCAGCCGCGCCAATTAGTTGGTATTTGATGATTTTTAAACCATTCGGCATCCGAATGGATAGCATGCACTATCCGAGGAAGTTTGTCACCAATTCTGTAAAAAGTAAAGGAAAAAAGAGAGCACGAACATCTGAGGAATTTCTAATTTTCTCGAAAGATTAACAGTAAAGTTCAAAAACAAGTTTTTGCCTCATTCTCACTAAGATTTTCTCCCATCGGCACTGAGATCTCAAAACTTCTTCCCAAAATACAACATAGAAGGCGCCCCAGGCGATTTCTTCGTTTCATGATGACGCAATATATTTTGGAAAGATTATAAAGCTGTAGGTTTTGCAGCTCATTTACCAGCGCTTCTGCCGGGCAAATCATGTCAAAGTTGAAGTAAACTTCATGTTCTTTCGAGCAAATGTGTATATTAAGGTAGATAAGTTTGCGAGAAAATTCGTAGTAGTTTGTTTTTAGTTGCCCTTTGATAACTTTGTTGTTCTTTTTTCATTTTTCGAATACTTGCATCACGCTTAAATTCAGTAGATGTTTGCAACTTCATTCAAATCTTCAAACCGCAAAATTTTTTCCCACACAGTTAACCTAAATTACTGTCTTGATATCCAGGAAGTATGTTCTTACGTTATTCACAATAATTCCCGTGAAGTAACCACTATAAGGCAAGGATGCGAGCAGAGGAGATCGTGCGAAAACGACGGAGGCCAGTACGCCAATTGTAAAACCGGGCAATGCAAGTTTTGCTGCACAAAAAACAACTGCAACATGAATGGACCAAAATATTGTTCGTGCAGCATTGGTAAGTTGAGGTCCGATGTCAGGAAATGGCTTGGCCCTCACTGAAATGAGTTTGTCTTACTTCAATCGAAATATTCAATTTCGTGACAGTGATAATTTCTTGAAAAAAATTTTTCCCATTTTTTTTATCTTCCTTCTTCTTCCCTTTTTTTTTTATCCGCGTTTACGTCTGTTCTATCCTTCTTTCTTTTCTTCTCTCTATATTCCACCTACTTTTTCTCACCCCAAAATTATTTTTGGCCCAGCCTACTTTCTTGAGTCAACCGCCAAACTTAAACATCACAACGCTGGTAAGCATTCAGAACGAAGGTTGGTAAACTGGGGCATATTACCCAAATGGCATAAAATTGAAAAATCGGGGCAAAAAGGCAGGAACGCACAAAATTAGATTTCATAGTTTTTTGTCAAACAACAAGTTTTTCACTCGAAAAAGCGGAACAAAAAAGCTCTTCGACTTCAATTTGGGCTGATTGGGTCTAACCTTTTTTGATGTTTTAATATCAGTGGGGTAATTACATTGTTTTTAAAATAGTTTTAGGATAAAATACAAAAAAGTCTCTCAACCCCTGCTTTAGACTATCAACAGATGTGCGTTTGACGACGCCTGAATGGACTTTGCATTTAACCTGTTGGAATTTTTGCTTTCTGACGAAAAACCAACTGTATTTCCAAGCTTCGTGAAATATTGACCATTCTCCATTTTCCTCTCCCTGGAAAAATTTCCAAACCACTGACCACTTCTTTTAAAACTCGCTCAAACAAGCAAAGCTTATAAATACAAATGAGTCATAGCCTTCGACTGTTGATTAGATTTTCTTTTTTGCCTGCAGGTTTATGTGAGAACAAAATTCCAAATTCGGCGCCAATTTTATTTTGTAGCGACGACAACAAAAAGGTGAGTGAAGCCGCATTTTGATGGCATTTGTTTATGGTAGCGCATAGCTTTGCTTGCTTTAAATCCTCACTGTAGTTGAGTCGGTCTTTCATGGCCATGTTGTCAAAAAGCATTAAAAATAGCCACTACCTTTAGGTTTTGACTTGAGTAGAGGCGTCAAAGTCGACCAAAAATTTCCGGGGATATTTAGCGAATTTTAAACGTGTGTTCTTGGTTTAGAATGGTTGTTTTTGTTTCGTTCCAAAAATGGCCGGGTGCTCAGGCCTGTGCATGGGGTCCATTGTAATTTTATTATCAAGACTGGGTCACCGAATTCCATATAACCCTCCACATTGCTCCTATCGTTCAGCGCCAAGCACGAGATTGGTGACAATTCTTTTTTAAGTCTATGGTATGATCTCAACTTGGGAATCAAACCCCAGTCTAACGACTGCTAGGCTGACGTTCCAGTGATTAACCGCCGGGCCGGTACGGTTGGAGATCACATAATGACCTTTTTTTAAAAAATCGCTTTGAAATTTTATCAAAAAAGAGCCTTGATAAATTTTTCGGAGAAAAATTACTTCGTTCCTCTAGCCAAGCTCTTCCTTTTGATTAAACCATGAGTAAAGCAAAGTCGTTGTAGGGCTTTCAAACTCACACAAAATCAATGCAAAACCAAATTTTTTCGCAAAGATTTTCGTTGCTATGGCACCTGGTATAGCCGAGGTCTTTTTTAAGATACATAATTTTTAATAGGAAAAGCTTCCTCTTTTACAAACATTTTCCCAATGAATCTTGAAAAACGAATTGTTGTTTTTATGCACATATAGATCTTTCAGTAAACTGTTTTTCATGTCTACCACCCCAAAATATAATCACTAAATGCAATCTCGATGCCAAGATCGCTTGAGAAATGCCTTTTGGCATTTTTAGAAATATTTTGATGCTTACAGTTCAAAGATATTGTACAGAAATTTCTCCCCATACTGTCTCTACCGAAAAGAAAGTTCTGTACAGAAACCAATGAGCCTTTTTTTCTTGGATGCAATATTTGTGGAAAAAATGTACTGTACTTGTAGCCTACAGGTAACACTAAAACGTGTGTGGATACATTATAAATGTACCAATTTTCCCGTTACTGTGAAATGAAAGTAGGCTACAATTTTGTGCTCATTTCTTTTGCTCATGATGGTTGTTTCAGATTCTTTGTCGCACTTCATCTAGCTGGCATGCATTGATTAATGGGAAAGGATATTACATTGCAAATAAGACTGATCGTGAACAGGTTATTTCCTGTCGAACCCCAAGAGTTGTGAGGGGGTCAAGCAACAGCACTGTGACCATCAAAGCCACTTGTTCTTTGATAGTCACCAACCTTCCAAATAGCCAAAAGAACACAAGAATTCGCTCGCGTCTCGGTTCTTTGGCTTACTCGAAGTCGAAGTTGAGGCCTGAAATGGACCAAATTATTGTCCAATGTAGTCACCTCATGCTCAGCGACTATCTCTTTGATTGGAAATGTGTGGAGCAGACTGTAGACTGTTCCTTTGTCTTTATTCCTGCCCCAACCTCAATGCCAACGCCGCAACCAACAACTACAGAACCTGTAAAAGCTCCAGCTGTTGCTGCAGGATTAGACTTCTGGGTTTACATCATCATAGTCGGAGTTGGCCTTGGCGTTCTCATCTTCGTGGGCTTATCAAGAAATATCATAGTAGCAGCAGTAAGTTTTTAACTACAGTAGACCTCACATATAACCAACAAGTCGAGACCAGCGATATTTATCTGTGAATTTTTTATGCAAGATCCGTAATGAACGAAATTGACCCTAGCCACTCTGTGCAGGCTTACTAGGTCTCCAGGTAAAACGTTTGGCAATACTGAGTCAATTAGACATCACATTCCAGTCAGATACAACGTAGTTTAGTTGCTTTGCTATTCCGCTCTGAAAACAATTACTCACAATTAGATTATACTGTAGGGGAGAGCGGGAATGGTTGGGTATCTTCCTTAACATTGTAAAACTTCTATATTATCAACAGTACAATCACATTTTTTCATCCGATGTGCACGATTATCCATTATATACGCGTTCGTTTTATGTGAGATCAAGTGTAGCACATTTTTCTCGCAAAATCCATCCACTAACAGCTTAATTACGGCTATTTCATTAACTACGTGGGCAGGTTCGTGTAATTCATGCCGTTTTTGAAACTTTAGTGCATTATTAATGAAAGATTGTATTGCTGATTACTAACTTGGCCCACTGGTTTTGAGTACAGCGTCTTAACCGGTCCTGTTGTTGACAGCCATTCATCTTTCACTCGTTAGTAAAACTGATTTCAAAAATATTGTTTTTCATGCTAAACAATAAGTTTTCAGCTAGTACATCACTTTGGTACTGGGTTAACAATTTTTTTATTCCATGATAACGAGAAGAGCCGTTGGCAATTTTCCAAGATCTATGAAATAAATTCTGATAGGCCTATGATTATCTTCGTTCTTTCTAGGCAGAATAGTCGAGGAAAGCAGGTATAAAATCTTAGGAATTGGATCTATGACTTTCTTCGCAAATGCGAAAGAGATGTTGATCACTACGTCAATGGTTTATTCCTTTAGTAAACAATGACGTAACGCACCAACTTTTTAACTTTTCTTGAGACGATCCCAAATTACGTAAAGCTTTCTTGCGAAGTCTTTTTAAATAACCCTAAAAGCCTTTCACGAAACCATATAGTTTTATCGGAGTTAACTCAATCAAGAATTAATAAATATCACCGCAACAGTGGCACTATAATGGCCTCCACATTTTGGTTATATCAACGTTGCCTGGAGAGGGTGCATAGAGGTCTCAAGCTTGTTTGCCTCTTTGGTACGATTGCCTCCAGGCAGGGGCATGGTTTTCTTCAAATTTGGATTTCATTAATTCTAGCACGATTTATTTGTGGACAGTGTCATCACCAAAGTTCGTGGCACTCGCAGGTTTCAAAGCATCACTTTCATATTCAAAATTTGCTACTCAATAAATTTTTCCCAAATTTAAGAGTGTTCTCTAAAAATAAAAAATACCTTCTAGGTAAAGTGTTACCTCCAAAAATGGTATCACCCGTAGTGGACAGACTCTTCTTCCCGGCGACGTTAAAGCTTGCAGGTCTATAAATCCATGACCTGAATGGCAGCCATTTTATGTTCCCTCCGGTTGTAATCGCAAATTGCCTGAAAAAAACAAAACGCTGCCTACCGTAGTTTGAAATGTTATGGATTTAGCCGAATTCATTCTTTCAAAATTTTTAAATTTAAATCTCTAGTTTTTCTGGTGACGGCTTTGGGTTTACTGCACTTGCTCTTTATCACGTGCTTTATTTTTAGTGCAAAAAAAGAGGAAATTACCGGGTCAATCGTGTGAAACCGAGAAGACTATTAGTGAAAGAAGCACCGTTACCATCAACCGTGAACCATTGAACGTTTTTTTTGCTACGAAGCCAAACCCGTAATGATTCGATTTTGAAATGCTGCTTTTGTAAAAACTTTTGTTTTATTCAATGCCGGAGCTCGCCAAGATCTGACCGACGCGACAAATCTTTTTCAGATGTGCTGCCAAGCTGCTAAATTAGTATTTGTTAACCGGAGGGTCAAAGAGGACATGCCCCCTTCACAATTCCTTGAACCCGATCAAGCTAGGACGAAATGTGACGTTGATCTCCAGAAAAATTTTATCACACAGAATTGAGAAAAGCATGCCCGAAAAATTAAACCACACTCAAAATTTGCTTTTGGCGACGTTGATAAGAGCAACTTCTTTGATGACGTTGAGGAGAGCAACGACTTCTTTGTGTGGGAAACGACTTATTTGGTTATTTCAATTTCAACTTACAATACAAAAACACGGAATCGGAAGAAATAAGTGAACCACAGGCCTCTGTTTTGTTTGAAAATGGGAAACGTGTCCACAAAAGTAGAGAACCACAGTGCTAAATCAAGGTCAATATCAAATTGTAGCCTATTTCTTCGGCGGTCCTTAAATTATGCACGATACTTAACATCGTATTAGGAAAGAGTAAAAGCAGCAACACTCTGCTGAACGGCATAAATACGATGTTGGTTGAATGCAATGTAAATTCACCAACAGTTACCTCTCGATTTGTTACCGTGTAACCCAATCGAAAATAGGCGTTCGCATTTGGAGTATTTTTCGGCGTAGCCACTATTGAAAATTATGAAAGATTTGTAACTCCATTCATTGCACTCGAAATCAACACTTAAAACCATTTTATAATCAATGCGTTTTATTGTCACTCTGAAAGCTAAACATCAAACATAAGATGACCAGATGATCCCAAATTGCGGCCTTCATCAAAATAGCCTGGATTACGCCAGATTGCTGGAAAGCCACATCAATGTACACGTTTCCAGTTGAACCAATAACGCTATTGTAACGTGTGATGTTTTGCGCTTTAACTTTAGCTTACACAAAACAGTATTTCAAAAACTTTTAATATAGAAACAAACGTAATTAATCTAGTACTTGCTTGCTGCAATGACCACTTAAACATCTAGAGGTTGTTTTGAATCAAGCAAGTTCGAGGACCGAGACATCAATGCCTAACTCAAAAATGAGATACATTGTAAGTTGGCATTACAATACGTAAATACTATTTGAAAAGATAAATATTGGATAGTTACAAATCGCCCAACACTGGCCTGTTGCGGGCAAGCCCTACCGTCGCTAAGCTTTTCTTACCGTTCAAAATACGTTGGGCAACACTCTTAACCTGGTCATGCGTAACAGCGTCAATCATTTCAGCCATTCGTTGTGGGGTCACGACAGTGTTCAATATCGAAGCCTGTGATGCGGCGTCTCCGACCGCTTGACTGCTCTCGCTTTCCAAGAGCACCTTCAACTTCAATCTACGTTTAGCGCTCTCCACTACTTCTCTTACGACACCATCTCTAGCGACCACTCTCAGCTCTGCTCCTACCAAATTGACCGTTTGAATGAGGTTTTCATTCGGAGCCGCCACAGTGACTCCGAACAAGCCACAGTCGGAGTAATTGACGGAAAAAGCGGACGTCGAAAACGGAGAAGTGGTGCTTTTTCCGACAGCGTGGTTCAATACTCCGTTAACTAGACCAGAACCACGTTTAATGTTCGTCTGCGTCCCTGCAACGAGATTATAGCTTAACTCAAAAATTATGTAAATAAATTTTTTCAATGCATCTTTCAGCGCATGCGCCGCACATAGGTAAAAGGTCACGTTGTCGTAATTTGTTCTCTGAACTTTTCGGCAAGTGGCGACTGCGTGCCTAACAAGAAAAAAATACCTCCTACCCTTGCATACTTCAAAAAGAAATCAAAAAAGTTTCTGATCCCAGCTGGTCGAAACACATCATGAGTTGCAGTCGTCAATTTAAAAATGGCACTGTTGACTACATTCTGAGGCTACACGAAAATTCCTTTTGCGTCCGGACTACCATTAAAGAAAAGCGAGAAAGGTAATGCAATGGTGCTTCATTTTCCGAAAAAGCAGCATTTTACCTTAGTCGCAAGGAATTTTATTATCGTTGCATTCGAGCAACTTGGTTTCAGTCCCGCCTAGAAGCTTACCTTCCAGGCACAACAATCAAGCAGGGGAAATATGAAGCGGTACAATAGTGCAGATCCAACACTGGTGTGTACCTCATAGCATTTCCATTGCGGTTGGTAGCTACATGTGCTGAGCTGTCAATGAAAAACTATGTGTAGATGCAGTTTGATCTACATGTCATCACCGTATTGTAGACCAGTAGCAACTGCACTGGAGCGTGAACTTTTGCATCTAAAAACGAGACGCTGCGGCTGGGATTACTAATGTAACGGATCGATCACCGAAGCAAGCCGATTAACTGAACGAATTTCAGTTGACAAACGTTAAAACCACCAGTGCGACAGCCGGCATATTCGAAGCCAATTTTTACTGTTGTCTACGGTGGTGACTTATTAACACCATCCTTCTCAACCGCTAGATTAATCAAACAATCATTCATTGGTTTGAGGAGCTACAACTACTTGCCTAGAGCATGTTGCAGCACACTCGACGCCAAGACATCATTATCGTTGAGACCAAGTCCTTCAAACGTGATAGCAGCGTAAGAGATATCGTCCGATCGATCAGCATGAAACTCGCTCGGCACAAAAGGAACAGGTTCACGCAACAACGTTGAATCAGAAGCTTATATAAAAAACAAGGCATTAATTTTAGTCATAAGGATCGATTATTGAACCTGTTTCACAAGCCTGTAAACCTACAGCTCCCTAAGCTATGCGCTGTGCTGGCCATAACTTGTCCAGGTGGCTGTCGATTCAAGTATCCCCTATGCTAACCACAACCTGTCCAAGTGGCTGCCAACTCAAAACCCTAAGGTGCTATCTAATTTCCTAAAGTCTCAGTTCGAGCTCTCCCCTCACATATTTCTATCCGCTCTGACCACGGAAAAACTTTGAGTTTATGCCAGAACAACTTGGTGTGCTAACCCGCTTCATAACTACCAATACTGCAGGCAAAGTGGTTTTCTACCACAGGCAAGGAAAATTGCAGCAAATTGTATTTCACTAGGAACAATAACGTAGCCATCGCGAGGTTTGTACACTCGACCAATGCCGCCATAGATGGCGCTCTATCCACTCGACCACATGGCTGACAAAGGATGAAAACTCTCATCATTTCGTTTTCTTACATAACATGTTCATCGGGATAGGGAGATTACGATGGCTGTCAATGACATTCACAGAGGACATTGAAGCTAACTCCTATCACTTGTTGTTGTTACCCGACCCCTTCCTCAGGTTGGAAGGTTTGTAGAAAACTATGGAGTCCCGCAAGCCGGGCAAATCCCTACAGCCTGAACCAGAAATCGTACAAAAAAAAAGAGAGCGTGGCATAAAGAGTGCGTAACGAGACAGAATGAAATGAAAAGTGTTTTAAGTCGCGTGGTTGCAAGTACTGCACTGTCTGGCAATTCTAGATAGATAATCACCTAAAAGGAGCATGTGCCCGTTGCAGCAAAGGCGAAAAAGGGCACAGGAAACAAGGAGGAACTAAGGTACTGATTTTGTAGTCGAGAACATTTCAAGTGCATTATGGTAATAATCAAGTCTTACCTGTTGGGAAACCTTCAATCTGACTTCCAATCTCTTTGAGAGCTCCAAGACTAATTCCCGATCCAGCTAGCACCATGTTGTTCAAAGTGAAGGAAGACTGGAACCTGGTCACCAACATGTCAGTTGTATGCTTGCCCATCATGAAGTCGGGACTCATCAAAGGATGACCGACTCCTCCGCGAAAAGATGCCTACAAAAAATGAAAATTGACGATTATTTTCAGCTGCGTATTCCTGCAGTATTTTTGTCTGCCTCTCTTTCAGGCAATTGTCAGAAAAAACAATCATTTAAACAAACAAACATATTAAATGATATCTACAATTCCCATTAAAATAATGCAATAAACCAAGAGTTTATATCACTTAGTAAGATTTAATGTGAGTAGTACAATGAACTTGTAAATTAATTGCATTCTATGCAAAACTGCAAGAGTTACATGCGAATTCCGCTTCCTGGATATTGATGTCCAGCAATGGTTTTCTGCAACTGCGCTAACGAAAAAAACAACTTTTTAAATGAAAAAGGATCAAAGTCCAATGAATTTGTACCAATTTTATTATTTTACACAGCTGATTATTGTAACTGACAACCCTATCCCAGGCTTTATGTGGTACCCACTGAATGCAGGTCACCCAGCGTGTTGCAAGTAGTGACTTTCGGGCACCCACAAATGACAATGTGCTTGCTGGTGGTGAGACTACCACCAAGAGTTCATAACTGATTCAAAAATGGCTGATGGTTTCCAGTTGCTTGCTTGTGTTTGCAGTGTGAGGCCTGGATGTTCCATTTTCCACTGTACCTCCAACCCAGGGATGTGGAAGAATAAAAACCACCATCTTTTTACAGTAACACAGAATTGATTCTACCAGTACAATATGCAATAGGTACACATTAAAATTTGTACTAATAATTAAGATGATAGAGTGGAAAGCCAATTATCTACAAGACTGCGTTCAAGTGGTTTTGAAAGCAAAGTGGTAGCTTTATATGTACAAAATGCAAAAGGCATTTTAATAGGTACAGCAATATTTAAAACTGCGTTACAATAGTCATGGCACATAGTATGACGTTGCCAATATAGGTTTTAGTGTGTTTTGCAAAAGAAAGTAGACTATGTGTTGATCAGCATGACATACCTAGAAGTGGACAAAAATAATAATTAAATCGTTATTAAACACATTTGATCAGAAATATGCAAAAGTGACGACTAAGTTTTTAAAAAAAATTTTCAATGCTTAGGGTACACTTATGATTTTAATTAACTTCCGATTTGAAAATCAAAACAAATACAAATTAAAGATAAAACATAAACTGCTTAAGGGTACTAGTACAATAAAGATAAAAAAGGTTTTAGCAAATACCTTGAGCAACTTTTTTGACCAATTATAAGTTTGGCACTGTATGAGACTTTTTGTGAGAGACAAACTTATAATTGGGCAAAAACTCAAACTCTCAAGAAGTTGCAAGTTTGATTCTAAGTTGTTATTTTGATTTTAAGCTACTTTTGTAATTCTTCTTTATTTGAGCTATTTGTTGTGAGCTTTATGCAGAAAGATGTATATATAGGCCACAATGCATTAGCGCTCACGCTCAGTTTGCAATTCTTCAGTTAGACTGAGACCACCACAACGAGTAGATTGTTTGGCCACACTATCTGTCTGCCATATAAAGATGAAGGCATCCCATTAAGTGTCTTGCCCAAGGACACAACAAGCAAGCTTGCTGGCTTGTTCTCCACATTATCTCTATTTTGCTGAGCACCAAGCAGGCAAGCTGTGAATGCCATTTTTTAAAGTCTTTTGGTATGACTTGACTTGGGAAATGAATCCCAGGTCTACCGACTGCAAAGCGGATGCTCTAACCACTACACCATCATGCCAAACAATGGCGTAGAACAGGGGTGGCCAACGTGTGGCTTGTGAGCCACATGCGGCTCTTTGGGTCCTGGACTGCGGTTCTTTTGACTCATATTTTGTGTTCAGTGACTGAACATAGTGATGTGTAAACTGAGGGCATTATGTTAAATTCAGTGACAAGTGGAAGGTCACACAAGGTTAGTATCATCTTTGAAAATGATCTATGAAAAAACTGGTCATCCTTTTGCTGTTATGATGATGCTTCAGTATTTTAATGAGTGATCTCCAAAAAAAAGGTCGGCAATCTGTCCTCAGATGGATAGTGAGAAAGTTTGAAGTAAAAGTCGTGCAACGGTTCTTTCAGTGATGGCCTTTATTGAGTTTGGCTCTGCGCAGCACTGGTTGGCCAACCCTGGCATAGAAGAAGAAAAAGAACTATTTTGTTTATGTCCAAGAAATTTTTAAATTGTCTTTGTAGTAAATTTTTGTTGCATACTGTTATTATATTTTTTGTTAAATTTTTAAACAATAGACAATTTATAACAAAAAATTATTATTTTTTTTTATACATTGTTAGCTTACAAATCAACCACAATGGACAAGTGTAAAACAAGAATTGTTCTTAAACAGCATAAATTAGAAGCACATTAAATTACCTTATGTACACCTTCCATAAGGACATATAAAGGATCATTTTCTGCATATGCTTTTTGATATTTCATTCGTTTAACAACATGATCTTGTAATTCCCACGATGGAAACTTTGCTCCCTTTAAAGATGGCACCAGCACATTTAAGATGACTTCATTGGCCGTAGTTTCATAGCAACCAATGTTGTACAAAATACTATCCCTGGTAGCAACCACTTCCAAATCAGAGCCCAACGCAGCTAGAAGTTGTGTTGTGAGAAAAGAAGTGTTGTTAGCAGATGTTAATCCTGCTGCAGCTTGCAGGCAGTGAGTGAGGCCCAACTCTAAACCAGAATCATCGCGACAGCCAGTGTTGACTAGAAGAGCCACACGTGCACCTAAAGCATTCTCATTGCAAGTAGCAATCTTTAAACCATTTTCAAGGCAGCTGTAAGAAACCAATTGGCCATCTGATTGAGCAGCTTGCACCTGGGCACTGAAGCATCTCCGTGCAATTTGACTAAGTCGCTGAACACGATGCATTATCAAATAAGTCTTAAGCCAATACAACTTACTTTACACAAAGTAACTGACAAATCCTTCAGAGCTATTCAAATATAATTTTTACAGCATCAATATAAGAGTCTAATCAGCAATATGGTCTCGTGGGTGGCACCACTACATATGGCAGCAATTTCAAGTGCTCAAACCATGAGATTGCTATGTTGTTGATTTTTTGGTAAAGACTAACTACTCCAATTTAACTGCTTGATAGAATGGCATTGTTTCATTAATGCCAGAAACTCCGAAATGGGTCTGCACAAAATTTGTGCTATGCATATTTAACTAAAGCCTTCCTGCATCTCAAAGATTATTGGCTTTCTCTTGTACTATCAGGTGGTAAACAAAAAACTTTTAGTTATACATGTTTAGAAAAAATTTGTTGTTGACAATTCGGCATGGGAATCAAAAATTTTGTCAATGAGCTAAAGATGAAGTGCATCCAACCTAAAAATTTAAATTAATTGCATAAGCTCAACAATAAGAACATCCCATTCAAAAAGAAGACTGCCAGCTGTTGAGGGAAAACATATCTGCATATGTTTGGATACAAAGTTGGAAAATTCTTTTCATTTGCATGTTTTAACATAAATTGTTTTGTCATCTTCTTTTTTTGTCCACTGTTAAATTTATTTTCTTTTCATGCTGATTTGGGCAAAAATAAAATGACTGATTGATTTTTTCAAACAAATTGTCAATGCACTAAACAAATTGGAATGTAAGGAAAATATCTTCTTAGGTTAGTAAAGATGCGACTGCTAGGTTTGTAATATCATGCCTATTTTGTAACTGATGGTTCATAACATTTACTAACCACTTAGTCTGACGTAACACAATGCATTTTAGCCTACCTCGCTAACCACTGGACTTGGCTGCACTGTAAGTTGCATCCTTGATTTTCCTTGCTGTTCAGCAACACCGCTAGGGAAATGATATCTTAAAGCAACAAAAAAGAATTAAGGGTTGTGTTGTTGATAGATCAAGATGTCAGTTACACCACTATACAGTGTACAGTGGAGATTTTGTTGAACAGTGTGAATACTTGCAACCAAAGTACTCTTTGCTGAAATGTTGGAAGCAGCCAGTCGCGGCATGGAAGTGGTTGCACATCTTTTTCAGAACACATAAAGTTTTTCAAAGCTTAATGCACCAAGCTATCACACGGCATTTGTCGAAGCGCTTTTGTCTTCTGTTAATCGCACATCCAAGACATCTATTAGCATGTTATTTAGGTATTGTCTCCATAGTTGTCAAAATTCTATGGTGCAGTCAAAAAAAAGATGTGTAAAATTTAAATTTTGTAATTTTTATTCCAAGATTAATAATTAAGATAATTTTTATTCCAAGATAATTTTTATTCCACGAAAAATTTAATGTAATTTTTATTCCATTCATTTCGCAAATTACAATGGGCGCAAAAAAAATGTTTTCATCATTTCCGCAAAATAAATGTTGACACGTAACTTCGCGTAGCCTTTTTCTTGTGTTTTCTCTCGTATTTCTAATTGATCTTTGGTCAGTAGGGAGACATTCTCCTCACCAGTTGTAACAGCCACCACAGGTGTCGCTATCGTGCAACCACGAGGCTGGTAAGACTTGCCATTATTCAGCACTTCATAAGCGAAATTTTAGCAATTTTGGGCTGTTGTCATTTGCTTGTTAAAAAGAAAAATGGGAAGAAAGAAGTTATCAGAGATTAAAAAGGCTCAGCCTTTAACAAAAATCAAAATGAACGTGCCTGTAACAAAAAGTTGCGGCTGATTTGAACGTATCAAGACAGACTGTTTACACCTTGTTAAAGACTACAAAAGGCCTACAAGAGGGAACTGTTCCAAAACGAAAAATTGGTTCTGGTAGGAAGCGAAAGACAACCGCTAGGACAGATCATCTTTTAAGGCGAGAAGTGCTCCTCAGACCATCAATCACACCTGCAAGTTTGAAAAACAAGCACCCAAAACTGTTAAAGGGAGTATCTATCAGAACCATCCAACATCGGTTGAAAAATGACTTGGGCCTCTCCTGTAGGCATGCAGCAAAAAAACCCTTCTAACAGAAAAAATGAGAAAAAAAAGTCTAACTTTTGCAAAGAATTATCAACACTGGACACCTCAACAGTGGCAAAAAGTGATGTTTTCTGACGAAAGCACATTGCGACTGGTGAGGGGGCAGTCAAAAGTAATCAGAAGGCCCATAAACATACCAAGGCATGACCCACGGTACACCGTTAAGGAGGTTAAGCATTCAGATGGTGTGATGGTCTGGGGTGCGTTTAATGGTACCCAAGAGCGAAATGGATGATATTTCTTACCCAAAAATGTCACAATGCGGGGATCTATTGTAACTGTCTCAAAGTTTTGCAGAATCACTTGCTGCCTTTTTGGGGCATTTATCAACCAACACATTTTCTGCATGAGTGTGCTCCCGCACACCGAACAAAACTTGTGAAAAAGTGGTTATCTGAAGAAAATATACCCACTTTATAGTAGCCCGGTAACTCTCCCGACCTTAACCCGGTAGAAAACGCATGGAATGTGATGAAAAATAATGTACAAAAAGCCCAGCCAGTTAACATCTCCGGACTTGCACATGTATTGAAAACCTTGTGGGTTACAATGGAAACCGATTATTTTGAAAAGTTGACTGATTCAATGCCTCGAAGATTGAAAAATGTAATCCAGGCCAAGGGGTTTATGACTAAATACTTAATAACAAGACTACTATTGCAAAAACCATGCGTTGTTTTCACTGTCAATGCTGAAACCATAGGTTACTGTCAATAAAATACAACTTTTCGTTGAAATTTCATTTTGTCAACATTTCATTTCCGCCCACTGTATACCTACAGTACTAGTTTTGGGTATGAAAATCACTCATTTTTAACGAAAGCCTGAATGTTTTTCATGGCTCTTTTTTTTTTTTTATTTGCCATATTTATCCTCCATTTACGAGAAAGCGATGTATCGCTATACTTTGGACGGTAAGTCCGCACTCGCTTGGGAGTTGCCATTTCCGGGTCACCTGTCTTCCACATAAAGGTAGGGCGTCCGGTTAGGTGCCTTGCCCAAGAACACAACAAGCGAACTCGCCGGCTTGTTCTCCACAACCTCCCATAAATGTCGAGCGCCAAGCAGGGAAGCTATAGATACCATTTTTTAAAGTCTTTTGGTTTGACTCGACAAGGGGAATGAACCCCAGGTCTACCGACTGCGAAGCGGACGCTCTAACCACTACGCCATCGCGTTGGTCACTACACCTCTTGGAAACTTGATAACAACTATCTTTTTGGCACAGCCATTGCTGCACAAAAACAAAAGCCAATGTAAAAATTATTTGTTTTCTCATTTCTATTCACATCAAATTCAGAAGTAGCTTTTGGGAAAAGGCTTATAGGTTATAGCCCACAAGACTCCACCTGATTCCAGTTGTTTGCACGCAATGGCTCCACTCAGGACTCCACATAAATGGCTAGTGCCTTGATCAACTCGAGATTCAAACATAATAACTCGAACTCGACTTACGACTCGACTGGCTCGATGATAATAAAATCATTTGCTAAAAAATTTGTCTTCTTTGTGATTTTGCGTGAAATAACGTAAAACATAAAAACTGATGAAGGGCAAATTCATATATCGCTCATATGTGACCATTAAAAATCGTAAAGTGGTATAAAGAACACAGAAAATAGCAATAAGCGATTTTTATCTGCTATAGTAGGTCAAAGGTGTGCAATCTGCAGCCAGCGACGGGAATTTTTGCGGCCTGCAGAAGAATGAAGAATGTGGCTTGTGGAACGCGTCAAAAGGTTGACTTTTAAATAGACATTATTTAATTTGATCCATTTTGAAGCAGAACTTATAGGTTATTTTTTCAAAGAAACAAAAGTCTTCAAGTTTTTTTAGTGACAGAAACTGGCAAGGAGCGAAAACGATAAACCCCGAAAAAGATCATCTGTCTGTCAGCACCAAATTCAATATACCAAAGCTTCCCAACCGGTGGACAGCGACTCAATGCTGGTCCGCAAAGCTATTTCAGGTAGGCCGCTGAACATTTTAAAATTGAATTCACAAAATAACCTTTAAGAAAAACATTTTTAACTGGATTCATCAATCCCTTCCTGGTAGTGGGCTAGAAGTAAACTACTCAAGGTCTCAGCTGACTAACTTAATTCTCACTCAACAACTTTTTTGTTTTCTTCGCTGCTATTCTCACTCAACCGACGCGATGGCGTAGTGGTTAGAGCGTCCGCCTCGCAGTCGGTAGACCTGGGGTTCATTCCCCTTGTCGAGTCATACCAAAAGACTTTAAAAAATGGTATTCACAGCTTCCCTGCTTGGCGCTCGACATTTAGGGGAGGTTGTGGAGAACAAGCCGGCAAGTTCGCTTGTTGTGTTCTTGGGCAAGGCACTTAATGGGACGCCCCACCTTCATGTGGAAGATAGGTGACCCATAAACCTCGAAAAAGGCAATTCCCAAGCGAGTGCGGACTTCCCGTCCAAAGTATAGCGATACAATTCGCTTTCTCGTGAATGGAGGATAAATATGGCAAACAAAACAAAAACAAAATATTATGGTTTTAAATATTGCTAATAGTAACAGTTATTATTAGACCTTGTACAAAAATTTGGAAATGAGTCTTGGCATAGATCACCATTTTTATAAAGTAAAAGATGCTGTCCCTGGCAAAGGCGTTAATACCAGTACCTTGATTTTGATAGCAGATTAACGATACTATCGGCTTAAAACTAATGCAAACATCTTTTTTGAGGGAAAAGATTAACTTTTTGAAAGCCATTACTTTTTTTATTTTTGGTTCAAAATAAATAAAAGAACGTTTTTTGAGCGGAATGGGATCTTTTGGGGTTGATTTTTTGGCTCCAAATTTTTGGCGCCAAAATGTAGCAGCTTTTTGTGACAAATTCTTATATGCTCTATTCTGCAGCTTGTCGACATAGCAGGTTGAGCTCATGTATGGAAATGGCCGAATATATTGTCAGTAAGAAAAATAAACTAAAATTTACTCACAATAGGTACGGTACATATTGTTCTTATTTGTGTTCCACAAGCCTTATTATAAAGTTTTGGCGATGTGAAAGCAAGAACGATAGCTAAGCTCGTATACACACTAAGGAAAATGTAGTGATTCACGAAATAAATAAACAATTACGTGGTGCTTCAGCAGCAAGTGTAGAAATAGCTGCAATTAAAACCAATTTGAAGCGTCGTGCTGAAGAGTGTCGACACTACTAAATTCGAGTAGAGAAAATATTTCTCAAGCCGGTCTAGGAGAACTTCCAAGTAAAAAAAGATTGCTGGCCATGCTCCAAGACAAAAACTCCATAAGTATGTGAAAGCTAAAAAGCACATTTTGCATATTGAGCAACTATTTCGTGAAAAAGAACCGATAGAATGTTTGTGTGGTTTAGCTCACAATCACGAGATGCATTCAATAAACAACTTTATTCAATATTAGTGTTGATGTTATCTTTTTAAGTATGTGAAAGTTGACGAGCGTATTTTACATATTGTGCGACTATTTCAATGCAGGTTTTACATGTTATTCTATTGAACAAATAAAAGTTTTTATAATAATTTCATCTAGCCTATTTATCTTGTTTCAATTTCAATCAGCGCCTAAATATTCTGCGCCAAAAATCGGAACCAAAAAATTGATGCCAAAAAATACAGACTCTTTTTGAGAGAAAACTGTAGGCCTACTCATTTTGGAGCGAAAGTAAATCCTATACATTTAAGCGCTTTGTAACATTTATTGCTGACCTTCATTTTCAGACTAAAATTCCGGATATGTTAGAGAAATTCCTGACGTACAGTATAGCAACCCCATCGTAAAAAGAGCTATTTCTGTCATAATGGATGCTCTGAGCTTTTGCTAATTTCCGGAGGAGAGGATTGGTGTCAGGAAAGGCTGCAAAACAAATGCCAAGAAATGAAAATGCAGATTAGAAAGTATCTGTGGTGGCGACTTCTAATCGGGAAAAGCCAAAAGACAATAACCAGAGGAAATAGCATAGGCCTACATTTGTAGTGACCTAGTCACTATACATTTGGACCTTTCTAATTTCATAAGTGATTAAAGCACATAAGAGCAAGAGTCAGCTCGATTGATCATATTCAAAGTCATTTTAAATGCGACCATGCAATCTCTTGTAACCCAGGCACGTAGCCAGCCGAATATCTTTCGGGGCAAGAGCAAATTTTTGGGGAGCAAATATTTTTTGGTTTACTCTGGTAATTATAATGTTTGTAACAACGATAGTTTGGTTTTGTAATATTTTTGAAAGAGCTTCTATACAATTCTTGGTTCAGAATGGACACATTAAACATTGTAACAGTGGGCGAGAACCTTTTTTTCTAGAAAATCACACTCATAAAGCCCCGAAGTTTGGCATTTAGAGCCCAAATATCCCGTTGCAGCGGTGAGGGATGATCTTTCTTTTTGGAGATCATCATCTTCACTGCACGTAATTACTACAAACCAGCTCATAAGTCAAAAGAGCCGCAGTGAATAACCTAAAAAGATTTGTATGGGGGCAAAACAAAAGTTTGGGGGGCAACTGCCCTTCTAAGCCCCCGCGACTACGCGCCTGCTGCAACCAATACCAGATGCAATTACCTTCAGCTATAGTATAAAGTTTTATCTAGGACGAAAAATTGCTTGAGATCGGCCTATATACTCTAATTCAGAAATTTTTAAAGTGCTCCGTACGAAGCCTCAGGGCTTCGCAAGAGAAGCTTAGGGGCTCCGCAAACCAAGAGTACAAACAAGAGAGATTTTAAGAAATTTATTGTCGCTTTGACTTGAGCAAAAAAAAGAAGTTTGCTTAATTAAAGTCTGCCGCAAAGTTAGCTTTTTGTACTATCTAAAACATAGGTTTCCAGAGGGCTCCACGAGAGAAGCGTAGGGGCTTTGTTAGCCATTTTTTTATTAATTTGCATTTTTTTTATGTCTTTGATATTTTACAATTTTTCTACTCTTTATGCATATTTACGTAAGCCTCTTCTTTTATTAAGTGTTAACGATATCTTTTAAAATTCTATATTAACTTTTTTGGGGTTCAGCGATCAATGTTTGACTTCTTCAATAGCTCCAAAGCATCAAAAGTTTGGGAAACCTTGCTCTGATTGAATCAATAGAATACTTGCCATTCTTAAAGAAGCAGATAAAGCTATGATGAAACCACGACGCAATAATCTTAGCCTATTAAGTGTTAATCTACTTGAAGTAAAGAAAAGAACTATATATACAGATTTTGAAGACGATTGCATTCTTCGATCTATATTTACTGCATATGCAAAAACATGTTGGCTTGTTGACTTGCTTTCATTACTCATTCCCGAAATGATATTTCAGGAGTGGGCTATTGTTGGACCAGGTGCGTCTTGCCATGAACCACATTAAACTCTTTCTTGATAAGCACCAGTTTGTATTTTTCACAGGAATACCAATCAAAATTATGAACTACCGGTACTTGTTATTTTAATATAGCTTTGAAAAAAGCTGTTTTAGCCATAAGCTTTTCGTGACGCTCTCATCAGTGGCGGTATCGCGTCAAAAGGGAAGATCTAGAGTGAATGAGTCTTTTATGTGAATAATTTGGATGTTACGTAATCAAGACAGGCCAATGATTGCGTTTGTATTGCAAAGCGCGCGAAAGAAAGATTTCGCAAGTGCGAAAGTTAAAGAAGGCGCGGCAGGAGGCCAAATGCTACGATTATCGAAAGAGTTTGAGAGTGTAAACAAACTCTTTCTGTCTGCATAACACCGGGCGTCGGGTCTTGATATAAGTAGCCTCTAAAAGATTGAGATGGAAAGAGCTACGCGCTGCGGCAAGGATTGAAAACCGCTTATCATCATAGTTTAATGCGCATCGATCATTATCTAAAAGATGCTGACCAATGGCATAAAAGACTCATTCACTCTAGATCTTCCCTTTTGACGCGATACCGCCACTGATGAGAGCGTCACGAAAAGCTTATGGCTAAAACAGCTTTTTTCAAAGCTATATTAAAATTTTGTACCACCAACAAGATTTTTGTGTACTTGTTATTGTCATTAACATTTAACTTTAGGTCTTTTGCCAATAACGGCCGGTAATTTGAGAAGTGCTTTTGGAAACACCTAAATAAAGCTATTATTTGCTGTACCAATTTTGGCGCAACGGCAAGCATCTGACTGTAGTACAAGTTAAAATGAGTGCACTACAAGTAGCGACTAATCACTTCTATCATGACATCCACTGAACGTCGATGGCGATCCATATATAAAGCCAGGTGTTGTTGGCGACTTTCTACTTGTGGTTTGCAGTTGAAGTTGCTGAGGTTGCTACACATTTCCCCTCCTCAAGCACGTGCAGCTAGCGGAGACGTGCGTAAGGAACGGAGGAGGTTGCTGAGAGTGCAACATGCCTTCCCCGCCAACGTTGAGAGAGTGAGGCTTGCCGGCCGAGGTAAGTGAGATTCTCGTCAAAACTTCAATTGAAAAGCGGTCTTGACGTTAGGGCTCGGCGACTGGAAGATGGCATCTGGTGCTTGACTGAAGACGCTGCGGTCCAACTGCATTGGAAAAGATGTAACTTCTTTGTCGGGGGTCACCATTGTTGCGCAACGGCAGGCATCTGATTGTAGTCCAAGTTAAAATGAGTGGACTCCGTGTGGCGACTATTCACTTCTATCGTGATAGCTACTGAAAGTAGATCGCGATCCATATATAAAGCCAAGTGATGTTGGCGACTTTCTGCTTGTAGTTTGCAGTTGAAGTTGCTGAGGTTGCTTCACAAGCAAAGCTTTGAAGAGGTGGAACTTCCGAAAGGACAACTGGCTTAGGTTTACGCACTTAGTTGACAATAAGATTCGTCGCCTACCAGACCCAGCATTAGGTGATCTCGATACATCCTACACATCCATCTGCAAAGTTCTACTTATGGCAGCAAAAAGAACCATCCCGCGCGGCTACTTCCGCCAGTTCATCCCTACATGGGATGAGGAGTGTGACAGCCACTACGAAGCTTTCCTGTTCTCTACAGACAGTGAAAAAACAACCCAAACCACCCCTTACCTGATGCAATGTCTTACTGGAAACGCAAGCAACGTTGGGAAGATACTGTCCGAAGCATAAACTTCACACATTACAGCAGAGTGGCGTGGAAGACAATCAATCGTCTCACAGGACGCAGCTCCCAACCTAAACGCTGCCCTTTCACAGCTAACTCTATTCCACACCAGCTACTGCTTAATGGAACGTTTAAGGAGGCAGACAAAGCCCATGCTCACCTGGTGAAGCAAGAATGCATTAGACTTTAAAATACCCCAAGTGTTGACGGTTTCCTCTCAGCTCCTTTCTCTATCAAAGAGCTACCCTCTGCCATCACACATATCGAGACTGGCGAAGCACAAAACCCTGACAATATTCCGCCTGAATTTCTAAAACGTTGCGGCTCAAAATCCATCAACTGACTAAGCAAATTCTTCTCAGGCTGTCTGGAACACCAGTCTATATCAAAAATCTGGCGGAAAGCTACTGTGGTTACCTTGCCGAAACCACATAAACCATCGGATGATCCAAGGAGTTACCGCCGTTATCACTACTTTGCATCCCATACAAGATCATGAAACGACTGCTCCTCGCCAGACTTGACCCAGTGATTGATCTCCAGCTACCCGAAGAACAAACTGGCTTCCGACGAGGACACAGCACAACCCAGCAGATAATCAAGCTGAACAGTGATATTGAAAATAATTTCTAGAAGGGAAAGAAGGCTGGCGTAATCCTGGTTGATCTGACCGCAGCATATGATACCATATGGCACCAAGGACTGGTATTAAAGCTCCTCCAGAAGGTCCTGGATAAGCAAATTGTACGCTTCCTAAGCAATATCTAGGCAAATCGAAGCTTTGTGTTAAGACCAGCGAAGGATAAAACAGTCACCCCCGACGTCTGAGAAACGGAGTACCGCAGGGATCATGTCTATCGCCTATGCTTTTTAATGTCTACATCGGTGACATCCCGAAAACCAAGTCTCGTCAATATGGATATGCTGATGATCTTGCACTGTGCTACTCCCATAAAAGCTTACACATGGTGGAGGAAGCACTTAACTACCGACATGGCATTGATAACAGAATATCTGAGAACGTGGAGACTCAAACTGAGATTGGCTAAGACTACAATCACACCATTTAACCAAAACAACAGGGAATCCGAGCGCCAACTTTCTGTCTACTTGAACTAGACCCCACTTTCACATAACTTATTCCTCGCGTACTTAGGAGTGAAGCTTGACCGACAGCTTACATATAAACAATACACAGATGCTCTCTGTGCCAAATTTACATCTGGAAACAGTCTGCTGAGATGCCTGGCTGGCTCATCTTGCGGAGCTAGCACCAACATACTCCGTACAAGCGCTCTTCCGCTTGTCTACAGCACAGCTGAGTATGCAACTCCAGTGTGCTGTCGAAGCACACATTCGAAGAAGATTGATGCTACTCTCAACGACACCATGAGGATCGTAACCGGATGTCTGTGTCCCACACCCACGGACCTCTTACCAGTATTGGCAGGCATTGCCCCAGCCAGCCTGTGTAGAGAAAACGCTATCCACCGTCTTGTTTAACAAGCTGTGTTGGATGAAAACCATGCCCCAAACCAGTTGGTCAGTTAGGTGCCACCAGGTAAGCGTCAAAGGATAAAATCTTGCCACCCTTTCCCTCGCCATTCAAGAATCTAACTTCAGCATCCTGGAGAAGCAATTGGGATAAAACTCCCAAGACCTGACCAGTTCACGGTCCAACCCAACCTCCTAAGAACAGGGTAGGCCGTTCTAATTACATGTTCCGTTGGGGTCTTGTCAAATCACCATTCTGCAACTGTGAACCTGAACCTCAAACTGCAGAGCACCTCATTTATCACTGCCCAATTTACCGACCCCAGGGTAGTTTTTGTTTTGTTTTATTTGCCATATTTATCCTCCATTCACGAGAAAGCGAATTGTATCGCTATACTTTAGACGGGAAGTCCGCACTCGCTTGGAAATTGCCTTTTTCGAGGTTTATGGGTCACCTGTCTTCCACATGAAGGTGGGGCGTCCCGTTAAGTGCCTTGCCCAAGGACACAACAAGCGAACTTGCCGGCTTGTTCTCCACAACCTCCCATAAATGCCGAGCGCCAAGCAGGGAAGCTGTGAATACCATTTTTTAAAGTCTTTTGGTATGACTCGACAAGGGGAATGAACCCCAGGTCTACCGACTGCGAAGCGGACGCTCTAACCACTACGCCATCGCGTCGGTCAAAGTAACGTGGATCTCACACTACCAGATGAAACCATAGTTCAATGGCTGCAGCGCCTAGACATATCATTGTGAAGTCCGCTGTTTCATACGCAAGAAGAAGTCATATATATTGCCGAGGCAGATTAGGAAAGTTTGGAGTGAGATCTAAACTAACGTCGCTGCTAATCAGAGAAAAGTAAGGACAAGTTGGCAAAAAAGGACAGAGAGAAAAAAAGCCAATAAAGCAGGAGCAAAAAAAAGGCAACCAATATTGAAGAAAGTGGTCTGCTCTTTTGCAATTGTTCCAGAGCAGAACGACAAAAGTGCTTGAATGAAGAGACCGGGGACTTCCGAGAAGCCAGCAATCATTCTAACCAGGGATGAGGAAGCAGTCCTTTTTCTGTGGAAGCGCGAAAATTCCATCTCTTCCGCTTCCACATAGAAGGGAAGAATGGAGGGAAAAAAGAAATTAGTTTTGATATTCTTCGGAGAAGAGCGAAAAGATAGAGCATAAACATTAAGAAATGAGAGCAAAAAGGAGGCGTTTAGAGAGATGTTGACCTCTATATAATCAAGAGTAGGGGTCAAGCGAAGAAAGAGAGGAGGTAGAAAGCTCAGAGAAGATAAGCTCTGCCTGACGAAAATGATGACACCGCCGCTAGCGTCTGTGACATCACTAGGAAAAATACCGGATCGGGAGTGGGTGCCATCGGATCGCAGAGCTGAGAATCCAGGGATCCGGAAAGAGGAAGATGAATTAAGGTTAGATTCCTGGTTACAAATAAGGTCAACGGGATGAGACGAAATAAAGTGTAGCAGTTCAGTGCTCCTGGCTGGGAGACCCCCAGCATTCCATTGAAAAACCCTGAGGGAGTCAGGGAGGGATAGAGAAAGCAGGAGGTAAAGTGAAACAGCCAGGAGCATGAGGCGGTGGTGTGGGTGCAGAGGGGGGAAGATACAAAGTGGGCGGAAAAAGGATTAGAGGTTTCAAGGCGAGTGCTGCATTAGCAGAAGGGGGCCAGATTGAGCAGTGGAGGTATACCAGCTGGAGGAGTCCGAGGAGGAAGTCACACTGCTGGTAGGTGTAAAATCTCCAAAAAAAGCAGGGGCGCAGCAGCGAGGGCAGCTCCAGGAGTGAGAGCTGCCAAAAGTTCTGAATCTAAAAAAGGAAAGAAGTGAGCACTTTAAATAAACCCAATTAGAGCATGTGCAGCATTGCACTGACCTACCCCGCCAGGTCACATTTCCAGCGCACACTGAACAGGGAAAGACTGGACAAGGGTTAGGATGAACGTTGCCGCTCATCAAGAGAAGGAGAAGACGGGCAAGAGAAAGGCAGGAGAGGAGGGCAAACAGGCCGATTTTAAAGAGGCTGCGTGCTACCCTTCTGCGGTCGTTCAGGGGGCTGCACGGCGAAAAAATGGTTTGTGTGAGGGGAGTGCCCGGGGTAACTGGGACCCTCGGGAAGGCCAACAGCCATATTAACCCAACCCAAACAGGGTTGGGGACCGCACTACCACGTTGAGGCGGCTTTTGATTGGTGCAGTTCAATTTTTCTCGCTTAAATGTATATACTATATATACGACAGAAATTTTGCACTTCACTATCCAAAAAGATCGGAGTCAATACGTGTTTTGGGGACGGACAGACAGTCCGTAATGATAATTAGAGTTAAAGTTAACTCAAAGTCAGAGTTAGTTGAGGATAGAGAGGGAAAATCAGCGCTATACGGTGTAATTTGTTGTTGTGACGACAGGTTATTGTCGAGAGCTGAAATATGTGGTCATACGGTTTAGATCGGAGAAGCATTAAGTTTACTGTTGCAAAAGTAGTTGTAAGTAGTGAAAGAACTTGTAATAAGTGTCTATTTGTTGAAGTGTTTAATTACTTTTTGAATTTTAGTAACGAAATATTTGATTTTGCAAGCAATTCTTGATTTCTAAATTTTTGTTAGGGGGGGTTCCGAGACAAACGTGAAAGTACATTAGGGGTTACGCGATGACAAAAAGCACTGTTCTACATTCAACACGAGTTCCAATATCTAAGAAAAAGAAACACAGAGTAGTTCGGAACAATAAGCTCAAGCGAAGTAGGTAAAGTAATAGCAATAAATGAAGGTTTTTGTTTTCTCAAAATGATGAAGTGTAGGAGAAAGCAGGCTACAGACCCACAAAAGTTAAAAAAAATTGTCAACGGTCGTTTTTTTGTTTTTTATTTGTGGAAGCGGACGCGGTTGAAAAATAACTGCTTCCACATCCCTGATTCTAACCCAGTAAGTTCGGGTTGGCAGCACCACGTTGAAATCGCTGTTGATAGTTAAAACTAGTGCAATCTATTGACTCCGGGTATCCGGTACAATTTTTATTGTCATGATAAACAACAAACAACCCAGTACAGCACCAAGCAGCACTTGTACAGTACAGCAATCAAACTGCCAGTCAGGCAGCGAATTGAAGAGATATGAAACAAAATTAGTTTTGCTCACAATAACCCTGGGGTTTGCAACAAAGCGCGATAAATATTCCCACCAAAAAAGACCAGACTTAAAATAGTCAGGTTTCGTGATTTCCTTTAGCAGCAAATCTTATTCAAAATTTGGTAAATTCAGCGATCGCTCATAAAATACCGGTAGTGATTTAAAGAGCTGTTCCACATTATTCCCTGTAAACTACTTGCACTTGATTTCATGGCAAAATCGCTTGCTCTAACGAGCTTTTTCCCTAACATTTTGTAAATAAATTGTTCACCAAGGAGATACTATCCACGGAATTCCAAACACTGGACGCTTTATAGAATACAAATTACATCAAAGTTGTTTGTTTATCATACATCAACGGATACTACAACACAATAGAAATGATAGAGCTTCTAGAATGGAGACGAATAATGAAAATATACAGCAAATAAACTACATACAGACTACAACTATAACACAGCAATCTCTAAAACAACCTAAACAGTAGCAAATGATGTTTAAAAAGAAAAAGGATACTGCGTGATAAACATACAGAACTTGGAGGATGAACCACAAAAAAAAAGTTAATGAACAATTTTGAATGCTTAGTTTCCCTAAAATAACAGTACTAGAAACAATTGCCTTCTTTTTCAAGCAAAATCCTAAATACGTTACTGTACCCGAAATACTTCCTAAGAGTTTAGGCATCGCAAACTGTCCTGCAGCTTTTGAATATCTGCATCGAGTGACGCCAAGCCAGCGTTGAAGTCTCGTTCGTCATGTGACGTGATAGACCACATGGAAGATGACACTGAACTGGTTGCTGGTAACGATGGTGTTATTGTAGAACCTACTACTGACTTAGACGATAACAAATCTACTGTATCAGCCACCGTATTCATGTCGGTATCAGTTTTAGGTTGCTCTTTGATAGGAGTAAAATATCGCTCATGGTTTGCTAGGTCAGGGTATGTGACCGCAGGAGATTTGAACTTCATATTATTAGGTAAATCCGCAGTTACTTCTTTCCGAGTTGGTGACGACAGAAATTGATCAACTTTTTTCAATACTTCAGACGTAATGTTAATTTCATTACCAGCAGGTTTAGACGCCTTTTTCAAGTCTTCAAGTAGCCTGGACACACTACGTTGCAGGCCCTTGTTCAACTCATTCAAACGGATAATTTCATTATCTTTGGACTGCACTTTTTGCATCAATTCTTGATTACTTTTGTTGGTTTCTTCCAAGCTCAATTTTAAATTTTCAACTTTCTGCAGAGCATCATAGACATCTTTTTTGATTTCACGAGTTTCAGATGAAAACAAATCGCCACTCTTTGCAAGTTCATCGTGTTTTAAAGACAATTCACTTTGCAGTCTTTCTTTCTCCAGTTTTAGCTGCGAATTTGAGTCTACAATGGAATGCTGCAGACACAATGCTTGCTCTAATGCAATCGTCAATTCTGAAACTTTTTGTTCTAACGCTTTGTTTTGACATTGCAAAGTCATAAGTTCGAGACTGAAATCTGAAGTTGAAGATAAGCTCTTATGCCCAGACAGCTCTTTCTTTACTGATTGTAACTGTTGTTGTAAAGATGAATTTTCACGTAAAAGCTCTTCATTTGTCAAAGGATTTGACATAGTTATAACATTACTGGTGTTTGGCTCTGCTGCCAAAGTTGACTGCTTAAGGCTGTTACTAGAAGTAGATTTGTGTAAAAGCCTGTATGCTGCTTGAACATCCTCAAATGCATGTTCAATTTTTCCATTTTCAACGCTTGCATCTGAATCAACTGAATGAAGCAAATTCCTCAAAACCTCTTTAAAAGTTTGCAGTTGTGGATTCACATCCTCTTTTACCGGCGAAAGCTGAGCTGGTTGAGGTGTCAGCGTTTTTTCCAGCACTACACTATCGTAAGCCTTTTGTTCACTTGAGAATGTATTATATTGCTGCAACAGTTCAATCAAGCTGCATTGGGATGATGAAATCGAAGAAGGAAGTTTGTCTTTCTTTATTGGAGTAAAAACAGGAGTAGATGAAGGAACATTGGAGTCGAACTTTGTCTTAGGAACAGCTTTTCCACTTGCCACTGCTTTGGGAATACCTTTAGATGGGCGGGGTGCTCTTGAATTCACTTGAGCAGATGAAACACCTTTCCTTCCACCACTTATGTAACGAGCATTGGTTCCACCTCTATATAGTTTCTGAGCAGGAAGTTTTGTTGCTTTTTTATGTGTTTTTCCACATTTGTTCAATTTACTAGATGAAGGTCCTTTCGTAGGTCTAGGCTGCTCTAAAATCTCTTTAAAAAGCATGTTTAGATTACATTTAAAAACATTCTGTAAAGAAAATAATTCTGTTAAACTGTGTCAAAGTAAAATATTTTCAACATGTAGCCCGATTCCAACATATTATTTATTGCTAGCTAAGCAAGCACTACTTCCTTAACAAACATTATAAAATCAAAATTTTATTTCATGAAAACAATTTCCCTTAACATATCCAACTATACGCCTGATACACACACTCACAAACTACCATGCACATAAGCTAGAGGCATATTCACTCGTTTATCTATATTTGATCGAGCACAACAATACATAAATATCACAATTGAAAACTATAAACGCTAGTTAGTAAAAATAAGTTTTACTCAATAAGAGGCTGCAAATGACCATAGATGAACCAGACCCAGAAAAGCATAGCAGATTTAACATATCTGCAACCTCTTGCTTGTACGATACACGCTATTAACTTTCACAATGTATATAACTGAAACATAATGTACAGTAAACTCTGGGCACAGGAATGATGCGCTGTAGCAAGTCAATATAGCCTACATATCATAGCAACGAAAATGTGCTACTCAATTGGTTACATATTTTATGGTGATATTGCAGATATTGTTACGTTTGTGATAATTTGAGCAGGTTCTTAAATGATTGTATAAACAATATAAAGCCCAATATAGAAGTACAATCAAGATTTTCATAAGCTTTTTGAGATTACTCTTCATGAAGGTTATCAGAAAAAAATGAAGAAAGTGATCAAAACTTTTAGAGCAGAGAGAAAGCAGTAATTGCACAAGAATAAACAAACTCTGATAAGCCAGAAGTAGTGTACGTGTTGGACATTGTGAAGAAACAAATTCCTTTTTGTCAACATAATGCTGGATTGAGTTCTATCTGTATAAAAGTAGCTTACAAAGTCTGGAAGTGAATACCAAAAGCATGCACGTAGGGCTCAGGACATCATTATTTCAAAAGTATCTCGTACCAGCATTTAGTAATTTTCTTATCACGCAATTTGGCACCAGCACTTATTGCAAAAATAAGACTGCTGAATAACTTAGTAGTATTTGTCCTTCTTAAACCTTTATCAAATGAAAAAGCTGCAGCGTTGGGGTGCTGCAGACACCTGAAGTTCCGGTGCTCAGAGCATTGCGTTGCATGCAGCACGGCCACACGTGCAATTGACGTTTCAAGTTCCAACTACAGCTTTAGAGTGTCATTTGTGATGACAATGAGCAAACGTACAAACTTCACAATCCTTTTGATGTTGTGTACTTCGAAACACACTTTAAAGCAATTTTTCCTGCTTGGTTGCATCGTTTGTGGTAAAAGTAGTTAATTTATTGTTTGTCAATTTAAAATATGAAAAAACAATTATACATGGTGACAGAAGGGAGAAAAAAATGAAAGCAAAATTCATAAAAAGCAAGCAGAGAATAAATGACTTCAAGCACACACAATCACGCTTCAGAGAAAGCAAGTGTACAGAAACAGACATTACGCAGGGACATTCATGAATCACATGCCAGACAGAAGAATTGAAACTTAGTTTGATTGCTAGGGTAAAAGCAGACTGAATGAATGCAGTCAGCTGCAGAAATCAACACTGTGGTTGTGAGACTCTGGTCATACACCTCATTCACACCCCATTTTTAAAAATCGTATTCTATGTTGGCAACAACTAAAGTCAGTTCTGTCATGACTGCACTTACAGATGCAACTGTAAGCATTACAAGTTAAAAATTTTCTGATGTATGTTGAAGAACTTGAAGTTATGGTTTTTAAGCAACTTTTGTCAAATTGAGACCTCACGCAATAGTAACATTGCATCAGTGTTCCCTCTAAGTTTTTAGTAAGTGCATAACCCCCAGCTTATGTGCAAATTGCTGGCAAATGCACAAAATCCACCAGACAAAAATTACTCATTTTGCTGAATAAAGAGTTACACCATCTTCAGTAATTTATTTTAACTGATAAAAAATTTTGGTTACTTTTTTGATGTTTTTGGTACCCAACTGCTGTTCATCAAATGTATAAAGATTCAATGTTGTTTTTCCCAATTCAGAACTTCGATCGTTCACTCAAAATTGTTTCAAAGGCTGCTAAACATCTCACCTAAATATTACATGATGGTGACACTTCTTCTTGTATGAAATGCTCTGCACTGGCAGAAAGGTGATTTGATGAGACCCCAACAGAACATTTTATTATTAAAACTGCCTACCCTGGTTCTTAGGTGGTTAAGTTACAATAGTGATGCAAAAGCGATTTACAGCTAAGCACAAATTGTTTTAACACTTTTATGTACAGATCCAGAAAAATTTAAATTTTTGAAGTTTATCTGCAATGTTGGTTCGCATATAACGGCAGCCTTTTACTGTCACTCAAACTTATTTTGTTGATTTGGTACACCATTCATGATCTAGTTCAGTGCTTCTCAGTCATATTTGCCATGTGCTCCATTTTCAAACTACACAAAAGCACACCTTTTGCAAGGTGAAACTAAGGTTAAATACTTGTCAAAAACCTCCAAAGAAAAATACTCAAAAAACATATCCAAACAATTGCACAGGTGTAAGAGCCAAGTTCTAAAAATTTTCCTGGGTGAAAAGACAAGACTGAGGTTGTACTTCAGTGGTGTCATAATTCCCGTAATTATGTCAGTTAAAGTTTACTAACAAGAATCCTTCTGGTTTTTTAAATGGTGGCAGCAAATATTTGGCTATTTCTGTTTCATTAGTTAAAAGTGATCACTCTAAATCTACAATGTTTGCAACAGCAATTTGTGTTTCAGAATATCAGGTTAACAGTGCATGTAAATAAGATTAATCCTAATCCGATGCCTAAAATTAGCACAAGTATTTGCAATACTCAAATCAGCATTTGCAATTGCAAAACTTTATTTTGTTCGCTTGAGAGAAAATTTGCAATGCAAAAAAAATGGCTAATGGAAAATGCGATATTTAAGTCATCACCACTTGCCGTTGCGTTATGGGTGCACTGTGCTTACGTGAGACATTAAAATAAACATTGGCCACAGTTTGATTTCTCTTTACTGTCTTTCCACCAATTAAACAGTTGGCTAAAAATTTGACTGGAAAAATAGTAAAAATTTTAACTAACTGAAACAAAAATTACTACAAACTGCAGAATTTTTTGTATTTTATTTGCAAATCCACATTTTTGCAATTTTGCACTTTTTCTGTTTAAAGCAATAGTTTTCAACCTTTTTGCAGGCGCAGATTGTCTAAGGAGCTCAATATTTCTTGCAGATCCCCATGTACATGAATGCATATAAGGTATTTTTTTAATGCAATAAAAAATATTTACATTCACAAAAACACAATACTATCTAAATTAGTTTCTTCAAGAGAATTACAAATTAATGTGAAATTTGATCTTGATGATTTTCAAACAGAACTGGAAAGTTAGGCCTTGTTTTGAAAAGACACACATGCATCACTTTTTCAAGTGCTAGTAATTTTTCTCTTTTCTTACTTTTAATATTTGCCATGGTGGAGAATCCTAATTTGCACAAGTATGACATACAAAACTGCAGAATACACAGAGCCTTTTTGAGATTGATGGATATTCTTTTGTAGTTAAAATTCAAAATGAGTCCAAATCAAGTTCAGTGTGCTTCATTCAAAGTGTCCAGTCATTTGAAATACCTGCTACCTCTTCTTTGGTCAAACTGAAATCCACGTTCACAGATTCAACAAATGGATTTCTAATCCAATCATACTCTTCAAGTGATATAGAAGAAAAGTATTTATCTAATCCTTTAACACTTGCGGTGCATTTGGACGTTTAAAAACGTCTATAGAGAAAATGCAAAGGGCACGTTCAGATGTTCCAGAACGTCCTGGTAATAGCTGCAATGCGTTTGGTTTTGATTGCGTTTTCTTGGAGAATAAAATTTGGTTATCAAAAACTTTGTTTTATTGTTTCTTTTCAAACATTGTTTGTCTACTCTAAGCATGTTTTGAAAAAGTTATGCAGATAGACACACAGTATGCTACAAAGAGAGTACAAATGACAAAAAATGAAAAAACAGCATCGCCTTGTTGCGATCACTTTATGCATGACTAGCATAGCACTGAACGTGTTAATTAAAGATTCCAGATGGTTAATTATCAGTGGCAAAATGTCAACTAAATTTGTTCTTTGAACTAAAATGGGAAACATTTCACAGTTGCCTCGCAAAACATGCTTTTTCCAAATAATCAATTTCCTTTTAAACACATTAATTTTGTTTACTGAAGTTAGAATATTCTCTTTTTTCCCTTGCATACTCGTATTTAAATTATTCAGGTGCTGGAAGATGTCAGAGAGGTAGGCCAATTTTGAACACCAACTTTTGTCATTCAGAAATTTCACATATTCAAACTTGTTGCTTGTAAAGAGAACCAACAATTCTTCTCTAAGCTCATGAAATCAAGACAGCACTCGTCCTCAAAAGAGCCATAGGACTTCTGTATGAAGTAGAAGAGTGACATGTTCAGCATCCATGCTTTCACAAAGTTTAGTGAACTGCCGACATTTCACTGGCCTTGATTTTAAGTAATTGACTATTTTGACCACCATATCAAGCACATCTTTTAGCTTGGGGCCAAAAGCTTTGGCAACTAGGGCTTTGCAATGAAGAAAGCATTGTGTTGTGAAACTACTTGGCTGAGATTGCTTTACCAATGTAACAAAACCTTTCACACTTGCAATCATTGAAGGAAACCCATCTGTGCACATTTCAACACACTCTTCCCATGGCATGTGCCAGTGATCCAAATATAAGGTAAGCACATCATATATATCTTGTTCTTTTATTGTTTTGAGCAATTCTTTGCAACAAAAAGTCTTCAACAATTGCATCATTTTCAATAAATCTAATAAAAGCAAGTAGCTGTGATTTTCCACTTATATCAGTGCTTTCATATACTTGAATAGCAAAAAAATCAGCAGCTTTTAATTTTAACACAACTCTTTTTTTGATATTGACTGACATGTCCATAATCCACTTACTTATTGTGTTGTCAGACAGAGGGATGTTCTTAGTTTCAGCAGTAGCAGCATCTTCAAAAAAAATCTTTGCAATTGTTATGTACACTGGTAATATTAATGATTTAGCTATTGTATGTGGCTTCATCTGCTTGGCTACGATCTCTGCCACAGCAAAGCTTGCTTGGTTTGCATTTTTGCTAATGTTGAACCTACGAGGTCTGTTCAAAAAGTATCTGACCTTTTTCTCTCTCGCCAACAAGGTATGAGCGAATTGCCAATGCAAAGCATGGCTGCACACACACACATTCGTGCATAATCATGAAGCGTTTCAAGCTGATTCATCATTCATTTCTTTCTCTGTAAAGCATTTAGTGCAGGTGGGTGGCACGTGTTAGTCAATTTTTTGATTTTTCAACAAATTTCATTTCAATGACAAAACGCATCAAACAGAGGTATTGCATCAAGTTTTGTCAAAAACTTGGTGATACTCAAGTTGAAACAATTCGAAAGATTCAACAAGCTTTTGGGAATGAGGCCTTGAGCCCAACTCATATAAAGCAATGGTTTAAATGCTTTAAAGATGGTCGTGCATCAGTGGAGAGTAATCCCCGCTCGGTAAGACCATCCACAAGCCGAAAGGAAGAGGTGATGGATCAAGTTTGCGAAAAAGTGCTGGAGGATTGTCACTTAACGGTACAAGAAATTGTTGCAAAAGTGGGAATAAGCACCGGCTCAGTTTATTCCATCCTTACTGAGGATTTGAACCTGCGGAGAGTGTCCGCTAAATTTGTCCTGAAGCTGCTGACGGAGCAACAGAAGGAATGCTGGAAGGAAATTTCTGAGGACATGCTTGATCTTGCAAATCATGACCCAGAATTTATTAAGACCATCATCACTGGTGATGAGACCTGGGTTTATGGTTACGACCCAGAAATCAAGTTTCAATCCTCACAATGGAAGCATCCGGAATCACCACGGCCAAAAAAAGCTCAGCAAGTTTGCAGCAATGTGAAAATGATGCTGATCTGTTTTTTTGATTCCCGTGGCATTGTGCATCACGAATATGCACCAGAAGGCCAGACAATTAACAAGGAGTACCACCTGCAGGTTCTATGTCGCCTTTGTGAAGCTGTGCGAAGAAAGTGGCATAACGTGTGGGCAGCAAAGAATTTTCAGCTCCACCATGACAATGGACCCATTCATTCTGCACATGCGATCCATGCTTTTCTAGCCAAAAGCAGCATGCCACTTGTTGGACAGGCTCCTTACTCTCCCGACTTGGCACCGTGTGACTTCTGGCTGTTCCCCAAGCTAAAAACAATTTTGAAAGGGAGGCGATTTCAATCAAGAGAAGACATTATGAAAAAATCGATGGAGGAGCTTGGGAGCATTCCGGAGGAGAAGTTTAAGATACGTTTTAAGAAGTGGCAGAAGCTCTGGGAAGTGTGTTTACCGCCAAGGGGAATACTTTGAAGAAGATTGAATAAAACTTGCAAAATTCATTGTGTTGTTTGCTTTATACAAAAAAGTCGGATATTTTTTGAACAGACCTTGTACTTTCAAATGCACCAGCCTGTTTTGAAGTGGATTCTTTTAGTCTTTGAAAGTATTCTTTAGTTTTTTTAGCCAAATTAGGATATTTTGATATCAGATGACACTTCAACTTAGATGGCACCATTGAACGGTTTGATAACTTCTCACCACAAACTAACCATAATGGTAATGGGCAATTTTTATCACCGATAGCAGTAAACCCAAAAGCTATATAATCTGAATCAAATAATCAAGTCTTCTGTTTTTTATCAATTTTTGTCACTTTTTCTTCTTCAAATCCTTTTGCAAGCATTCAAAAAAAGACATAAAAATTGAATAAGGTACTCACACTACCTACACATTGTCTAGCAGATGACGAATAATCTGAGATAGATATTGATGAAGTAGTTTAAACTATGCTATTTATCTGTAGTGCCTGGTGCTCTGGGATTGGATAGCGCACGCAGTTTCATAACCTTGAATAGTGCCGATTCTACCACGTTTTTTCATCTCAGAGATAAGGGAGAGATAGATAGACAAACAGCACATGCCATGCATGACAAAAGCATGCATTGCTTACATTTCATCAGCGCAACTAGACAAGAAATTATTGGCGTTATGCAGAGAGGACATGAACTTTTTGTTTGTTGCAATGTACGCCTTTAATTTTCATATCTGTCAATGTTGCAGATCCCTTGGGATTTGCAGATCACCAGTTGAAAACCACTGGTTTAAAGAGAACATTGCATTACATTATTTGTTATCACGTGGTAGCTGTGCAGATTTGCATTGAGGTAACTAACATGCATAAACAAAAAATTAGAAAAATTTTGTTATTTTCTTATGCTTTGGAGTGATTGGTTTATTTCTATTATTTTAACTACTTTGGTAAATATTTACTAATCACACAAAATATTTATGAAAATTAACAATGAAATACGAATGCTGCAATGTAATGAAATTTAACAGTAAATAGGTTAACATCTGTTTCTTGAAATCTAAACTAGCTACTATCTCTTTAATCTATGAACTACCTGGAGATCCAAGCATAAGAGAAGTTAACTGGTTTAACCCTTTGCCTTCCGACATCCTTACAAAAGGATGTAAGACCAAACTGCCGACATCCTTAGGAAAGGATCGACAACATTCCCCTCTCGTTTCGTGACATTTACTGGTTCATTAATTTTCTTAGCGATGCTTATATGAGGTGTTTATTGAAAATTGGTATTTGGCATCTTTTTGAGATGATATCTGTTTAGTTACTGTTATTCTTCTAATCTATTCAGTTGTTAATTGATTGATTTTATAATGTGTTGCTACTGCATTTATGCTTAACCATAAAGTGAATTCTCAAACTATTGTTATAAAGACTTGTTCTTTTGACATATTTCTTGAACTTGGTAAATTATAATACAAGTGTATTACATTTTCTTGCTACTTTGAAAAGATTTAATTATTTTTTTAATTTGAAAATACTCTAAAATGACTTCCCCAAATCGTCCACATCGAGTATGAATCGTCCAATTACTGAGTATGAGCTGTACCGTAACTACTCAGCCCAGCTGATAGCGTCATACCTTCCACTAAATCCCCCCCCTCTCTCTCCTCCTTCGCAGAGAGGGGGATGAGAAGTTGCCATTTAAAGAAGTCAACTGCTACGGTACGACAATGAACATTTGAATGTAAAGATTATATGTATCAACGAGTTTACAAAGTTATTAACTAATTGGGTTAAAAAAGTGCATTTATATTTTTTTTTGTACCTGGCAGGACTATAAAAGAATTACCAGTGCGGAAGTGAAAGGGTTAAAGATCTACGCATTAAATTTGAGAGTAACAGTGGATTTAAAACACACATAAAAAGAAAAACTTTGCTGCATAAAGAAATAGGTTGACACATTTTAAGCACTTAGTTGATAAGAAAAAGGGGGCCAATGCTAATGCTTCTAAGGACCTTTGTCACTTCATTTTAAATCCGATATGGTATTCTGGTTATTCTAGTTTTGCTCTTGTATATGAAAATATTTTTTCAAGCATCTTCTTCAATGCAACTCGTGCTTTACCATTAGAATTTATGGTACTGTGCTATTGAAATCAATGGCAATCTAGACAATAAAACATGTTTGCTGCATATTTCTTGACCTAGCCAAAGTTTTTTATGTGGTTGAATACTTCATCTCGTCACCCAAAATGCCAACTTATGGAATTTGTGGCCTTTCTCTTAAACTTATTGAAAGCTTTTAAAGCAACATAAGCAATCCACACAAGTAAATTTAACACCCTCAAACTTAAAAAAAAATGTTTTCTTAGGAGTACCCCAAGGATCTATCCTAAGGCTCCTTTTATATGTTAAAGATTTACCTAGATGTATAAATTTTGATGTTATGACTTTGTGCTGATGATACATGATTGTTCAAGGCTAATTCAAATTTTTCTCTTATACAAATACTAGTAAATAAGAACAACACAGCATCAACCACAGGATGGAATTAGACAAATTATCAATAAATATCTATAAAACTAAACATTTACTTAATTTGAAATTTAAAAAAGTGTATGAACAATTTTCAATTTTGCTAGATGATTCTCTACTGAAGCTTAAAAAATTTGTTTATTATTTTAAGGCTTTAATTGTTCACAAGTTGTTATGAAAAAAATATATTGCTGAATTAAGTTGTAAAAATCAGTAAAGGGTATTGGGCATTGTCATTGTTAAGAAATTTGTAGACCAAAACACATATCTCAAAAGATATTATTCTATGATCTATTCTCACTTAACTTACAGTACCTCTTGCTGGGAAAGTGTATGTCCTACAAATCTAGAGCCCTTATTAAATCTTCAAAAAACAGTCATTAAAATAATTGGTGGTAGGAATTACTGAGCTCACTCAACACCCCTTTTTCACAAATAAAATATTTTCAAAATTCAAAGTACATTTTTCTTTGGAAACAGCTGTTTTTGTGCACACAAATGTCTACCAGATTCTCAAAGTTCTTTTCTCAGCAAAATCACGACAAAGCTATGAAACCAGATACAGGCAAAATGTTAATCACTTTACTAATGGAACTAATACCTCATATGACAGAAGGTGCTTGAGATTACTAGGGCAAGTAATAAAGAGCACAGTAGCAAATTTATTAACATCATATTCCACAGTAGCATTTTTAAAAAACTCAAGAATCACCTTTTGACGAAATATGATTCTTTTTAGGCCTAACTAAGCAAAATAACTACAACAAACTAATAAGTATCAATTGACATTAAACTAAAAAAATTACAAGTGAGTGTGTGTGTGTGTGTGTGTGCATGAATGCAGTTTCCTTGAGCTTTGCTTTCTTTGGTACACCACAATATCTTGTCACAGAATTGTTGCAATGTTCTGCTTTCTAATACTAATATTATTTAGGCAGTGGCTATTTTGCCATCGATGGCATTTTACCAGTAGAGAACATTAGACAAACTAGTAGAAATTACCCTTATCGAAGGTAATCACCCCGATTGGGGACATTAGTCACGTGTTCATGACGTCAACTCAATATTGTTCCCCAATCGAGGCATTTTACATCATATCTTCACTACTATTTATTATGGGGATAGGTTGTGTTATGCATTTGGGCCTTTCTCTATGAGCAAACTTGGGGAGGTGGATTAGTAGTCATGACAACAAAGATCAAAGCCGATAGAAATTGCTATCTTTTATACTTTGAAACTCGAGTGTTGGACATCCTGTAACAGTAAAATCAACTTTGTTTGATTGTATAACCAGCCTAAATTATTTAAAAAATTTATAGTTAAAGTATAATTTTTTTAATAACTTCTGGTTACCACTGGCTGGTAAGTCAATCTAACATGAAAACTCAATAAAATAAGTTAAGAAGAAGGAAGAGCACTGGAAAGTTTGCACAAGCATGTCACACCGCACATAGCTGAGTACTGCACATCAGTTTGGTGTCGTAGTATGCATACTCGCCTCATTGACAGCATTCTCAATGATGCTGTGCGCATTGTCGCTAGATGCTGGTGTCCCACACCAACGGATTACTTGCCTGTCCTCACAGGCATCCAGCCAGCTGAGCTTGCTGATTAGGAGTGACATTTTCTTTGGAAAATCGTGCTATGCATGATCCCGACCATGTACTGCACGGACAATTGGTTGGGGAGCAGGATGTGCACCTGGGGAGACTTAGATCAAGACGCCCATTTGTACCTGCTGCATGGAAACTATGAGGTAGTCTGTCTAAACTGGACATCTGCATGAAGCAGTTGACAAAACATAAATGGAACGCAGACTACTTGGAGAGTACTTCAGGTAGTCCATGCTTTTTTTCCCAGGATCAGTTCTAGGCCACTTCGAATGAGTCTGCCGAGAACATCTTGGGTAACGCTTAATTAGCCTGCGGACTGGCGTAGGACGTTTTCAAAATGGGGTCTCGCTCCATCACCGAATTGCGTATGTGGCACCACTGAGCAAACTCCAGTATTTGATGGTTTACTTCACCTGATCTATATGGCTATTAGGAACATCAATAATCTCCCTGCTTCTATGCCCCCTTCAGTCAACTGCTCTCTTTATTGCTGACGATCTGTCCATTTGGTCCTTTTTCCTATCAGTCCCTACTGCGTTGGAGGCCACACAAGGAGCTTTGTTTTGATTGAAGCTCTGGTCTGAGTACTGGTGTCTTCCTCTCAGTCCGAGAAAATGTGAGGCCTCCTTCTCAGCAAATCCCCACCAAGCTAACCTCCAGCCCGACCTCCTCTTATTCAACTCCCTCCTTTGTTTCAATCCCACTCCAACTTTTCTTGGGGTCACCTTTGACCAAACTCTTTTCTTTTTTAAACATGTATCTTTGCTGAAGGCCAAGTTCTTTGCCGGCTTCAAAACTTTATGCTGTCTCTCTGCTTCCTCATGGGGCCCATCTAAGAAGGCCCTCTCTCTTCTGTATAAATCTTTTCTTTGGCCCCTTATCACTTATGTTTCACTCGGATGGTTTTCTTTTGTAAGCGTTACCAATACCACCAAATTGGAACACCTTCACCGGGCAGCTAGTCAGACCATCACTGGCTGCCTTTCGTCCTCTCCTATCCCATTTTTTCTCTCTGAGGATTCTCTTCCTCTCCTATGAGTCACACTGACTCATTTCACTTTGTCATTTTATGAGCAGGCACTTTGTCTCCCAACCTTCTTCCCTATTTCAGGTTTGGCCAGACATGGAATGAAACCAAGACTCCGCAGATCGTCCTGGAGAGCTTTTACATCCACTCATCCTCTCATGGTTCCTTCCACTTCTCCTAAGAAGGCTCTTCTTGCTTGCCCTGCCTTTCCTCCTTGGAACCTGCTTTTCTTCACTGTGGAGTCCACTCTTTCTTTCCCATGCTCCCGCTCTGATCCTCTCTTTCTCGCCAAGGTGCGGCTCTCACTCATCTTGACTCTATTCCACCTCACGACCTGGTACTCTGGAAAAACAGCTCTGTTCCTTTTCCTCTTGGCAAAAGCAGCTTTGGCATACTTGCCAACTGCTCTCTCTGTGGCACTAAGGCCACTCTTTCCTTTTCAGCAGGCCCAGTATGCTAAATTTTTTCCGCTAAAGCCTGCACCATTAAGCAAGCTCTTTGCTGGTCTTGGCAGCAACAACAAGTCTGCCACTTTTTTTCTCTTCTCCTCCTATACGACTCTCGTTCTGTCCTTGCCACCCTGTCCTCTCCTCCATCTTTCCTGTTACCTCAATCTTTCTGGCAGGAACTGTCTTCTCTCTCCTCCAGTTCTATCAGGCTACAATGGGTCCCTGGACACTTGTTTCTTCTGGGAAACGACACAGCTGATGGGCTGGCCAGACGGGGAGTGCTACTTGTGTCCTCTGCAATTCTTTGTAGTCTTTTTCCTCTTATTTCTCAAATCCACTCATCACTTTTCTTGGACTGGAGGCATACTGTCTCATCAAAATTCTTTGACACACAGGTTCCCTCGATTTCCATTGAGGAACTTGTGCTCCCTTGCCACTCTTGCTGTGTGCTTTTTTGCCTTTGCTTCAACAGACACAGCATACTGTTAAGCTCTTATCTCTCTAGGATTGGCAGAATCGAGGATCCTTTCTGCAACAACTGCAGACACTCATCCCAGAAAATTTGATAATTATGGTAATTCTTCAACTGAACTTCTGTGCCTTTTTAACTACCGGTACCATCGTTGGTTCATTTGCTTCTTTAACTCTTTTGCTCCCGCGTGAATAGCGAAAAACAATGTCTGTAAGGTGGCAGTGCGAAAAACTGTCATAATCAATCATAATTATGTACCTCAAGTTTATTTGTAAATCATTACTCAGCTGTCTACTTCTACATTAAGTGTGATATATCGTTGAAATCTACATTTCTTGAGGATTTCAAATAGAAAAAAACACATTTTTTTTGAATATGCAAATTTTATGCAAATTAGCCCCCCAACTGGGGGGTAGTTGTCTTTAAAATTAAAGTAGTACCCTCACCTCAAAGATCACTACAGATTTTATTTTCTACCAATTTTTTTAGAAATGGTCGCAAGATGATGCTAAGGAAATAAGCTTTCAAGGTACATCAATCAAAACTTTCCTAAGAGCCTAGGTTTTCTACAATTTGCAATTTTCTGAGGAACATGACCTTTTTTTTGACCGGTACCAAATTTTGGTAGTTAAATTCAGTACCTAAAATATGATCAGTTATTATCTGCTAGAGGTTAGCCTAAACCATGTAACATTATGTATTTTTGAACAGGGAATTTCTTCAAGATTCAGAAAATATCAAGTTTAAATAGAATATGCTGTCACTGACGATGAAACAGCAGCTTGTTTACACCCTTCCCATTTCTTGAGAAACAAGGGGCATACAGCAAACTTTGATTTAGAGATGCCAAACTTCTGCTAGCTTTTAAACTTGTATTTCGCTTCTTGTCTCCTTGGAAATTTGATACAAAATGACAACTTTATTGGTGAAACATTTGAAATTTATTTTATCTTTTTAAAGGGTGTAGTTTTTGTAAAAATTATAATTTAGTGAAGGT
The DNA here is from genome assembly GCA_963675345.1 of Trididemnum clinides. Taxonomy (NCBI): domain Eukaryota; kingdom Metazoa; phylum Chordata; class Ascidiacea; order Aplousobranchia; family Didemnidae; genus Trididemnum; species Trididemnum clinides. The sequence goes on along the minus strand of OY776298.1, from coordinate 29,424,788 downwards.
AAGTCAAAAAATTTTGGGGGAGTTTGAATTGATATGATGTACAGTACTCATTTTTGATCAGTAAATATCATATACCACTTAGTCTAAACTATTTAAAGTTCTATATTGCTGGAAAGCAAATTTCCTAAGCTTTCAAATAAGACCGATATTTAGCAACATATCATATTTTTTACGCACTAAATTTACTTTTATCTACTTACCATTTAAATTTGTTTGGGGGGGTTTTGAGACCTCTAAAAAATTGGGAAATTTAAAAAAGTAAAATTTATTATTATCGCTTGAAATTTTGTCAAATGATGCCCCAAAAGTGTAGTTTTCAGACTGTGTTAATGATAAAGGGTTTGGTTTTGTGGTAAAGATGTAATCTGAATTTGATTTTAGCGTAGTTGGCACGTGCTGAGAATTAGGCCGATTTTGTTGTCTGCAACTGGGTTGTTGGTCTTTTTAACCGTTTTTGGGTATAAAAATCCAAGAATTAGGGCAGAAATTAAACATCTTCCGATGCGTGAGGAAATAAGCGTGATCTTTTGAAAATTTTATGAAAATCGGATGAAAAATAAAGTCACAAATCGATTTTTTATTAAACTAATTTTGTAACTCAATTTTAAAAAATTTGAGGTAAACACTGAAAACACGAGATCATCAATCGATTATCGCGGGAGCAAAAGAGTTAATTGCCTCATCTTTACTGCTTGTGTTTTCAACTTAAATGTTTTTTTAAAACCCTTGTAACTTTTTTAAAAAATTTAAAATTCATTAATTTTGATCAAAGTTGCCTCATATTCTGGTGACTTGGATCAAATCAATGTTTTGATGCAGTTAAATCTGAGTTTTGTTAGTGATCAAAGTCACCCCCAAGTAGGGGCTTTGATCACCCTTTGACTGCAGGTTCACTCAAAATTGTGACGTCATAGAAAAAAAAGCGACAGTCAGTAAAACAGATGAGACCTGGAATGTTCTAACCAGAAATCTAGAAAAGGTGCAGGGGTAGATAGGAGATTAAAAACGTAGAAAAAAGTTGAAATTTGATCAAAGTTGCCCCTTTTTACGATATTTTGCCGTGAGTTATTTGTGATTGGTTAATCTTGATGACATACTAAACATGTGACTTTTGATCGTTTCTGATTGGTCAATTTTAATAACCAATTAAAAATTTTGCACTCCCAATGTCTCCCTCCCACCCTGTACACTCCCTTCCAGAGTACACTGCTCCATACATTTACATACCAGGCCTGCCCCTTCAGTGTACACTGCCTTTCTTTTAAGGCAGTGGCTATTTTGCTGTCGACGGCAATTTACCCTCAGAGACTATTTTGCCGTGAGTTATTTGTGATTGGTCAATCTAAATGACGTACTAAACATGTGACTTTTGGTCATCTCTGATTGGTCAATTTTAAAAACCAATTAAAAAATTTTGCACCCCCAGGTCTCTATCTGGGGCTAGTAAAGAATCGGCCGTTATGCTCTGTAATAGGCGATCACGTGACATGCGTTGCATGGCGTATTTTACGTGACGAACGCAATGCGCACAAATGAGATACTCTTGTTTCTTTATTTTCGCTAGCTTTCTTACATTGGATTGTTTTTACACCAAAACCAAAAAGGAGGCCATTGGAGAAGGTTAATCAATCATTTGAAATGTGATGTGCTTGCAAACAGCGCTTTTGTATTTAACATCTTGTCTCTGAAAAGGTACAAATTTTAAGCCTTTATATCAAGAAAGTGCGCAATTTACGGATGTTTTGATGGCATTATGACGTCGCTGTGGCGTTACGGTACACACCTGTGGTCGATGATCACCTGTTGTTAGTGACTCGGCTCTGCAAACAGTTCTTCTCTACTAAAAACACGTTTCTAACAGTTTCAGTTATAACAAAGCTAGCGAAAATAAAGAAACAAGAGTATGCCATTCGCGTGCATTGTGTTCGTCACGTAAAATACGCCATGCAACGCATGTCACGTGATCGCCTATTACAGAGCATGACGGCCGATTCTTTACTAGCCCCCTCTATCTTCCACCCTGTATACTCCCTTCCAGTGTACACTGCCCCATACATTTACATACCTGGCCTGCCCCTTCAGTGTACACTGCCTTTCTTTTAAGGCAGTGGCTATTTTGCCGTCGATGACAATTTGCCCTTGGAATCTATTTTGCCGTGATCATTCACGTGTGTTTATATAGCCAAATTTGCTATAATCGCATCAGTAACTCTGTGGTGTAGTGGATAGAGCGCTGGTCTTGAGATACCATGGTTGTGGGTTCAAATCTCAGCTGGCCAGGGCTTTAAAAGAAAGGCAGTGTACACTGAAGGGGCAGGCCCGGTATGTAAATGTACGGGGTAGTGTACACTGCAAGGGAGTGTACAGGGTGGGGGATAGAGACCTGGGGGTGCAAAATTTTTTTTAATTGGTTTTTAAAATTGACCAATCAGAGACGACCAAAAGTCACATGTTTAGTACGTCATTAAAATTGAGCAATCACAAATAACTCACGGCAAAATAGTTTCTGAGGGCAAATTGCTGTCGACGGCAAAATAGCCACTGCCTTCTTTTAATGCCCTGCCAGCTGAGAGATTCGAACTCGCAACCATGGTATCTCAAGACCAGCGCACTATCCACTATACCACAGTGTCATTGGCGTAACAATTGCAAATAGGGCTATATAAACACATGTGAATGATTATGGCAAAATAGATTCCAAGGGCAAATTGCCGTCGACGGCAAAATAGCCACTGCCTTCTTTTAATGCCCTGCCACCTGAGATTTGAACCCGCAACCATGGTATCTCAAGACCAGCACACTATCCACTACACCACAGTGTCACTGGCTGATATCTAGCAAATATGGCATTATAAACACATGTAAATGATTATGGCAAAATAGTCTCCAAGGGTAAAATGCTGTCAACGGCAAAATAGCCACTGCCTATTATTTAACCTACATTATTATAAATGACTATGAACATTTTTCCTGCCTAGCTGACTAGTGATAGGAAAATAAATTATCCCCATGTGCTCACAGATAGCCAGAACAACTATCAACAGAGTTGACAACAGGCCTGTTGACATCTGTCATACTCTTATATTATTGGTGCATGTAAATTTTGCCTAAAATTTTCTTTCCCAACATTTTGATGCTGTTGAGTAACGTGTAGACCAACGGTTAGCACGTTCAATTGCTATTGTAAATTATTCAATTACACTACATTTGCATTTGGCATGACTGATCCTACAAGATTTGCAATCCAAACTTTTGATTTCAAATTTTCTGCCCAGCCAACAATTCCTGTTTGAGTTCGAACAGTTGCTTTCTTTAATACGTTTTATTGTGCACGTAGTTATTTTTAGTAGCTTCAGCCATTTTAATCTTTTACTCTTAGCATATCTGCATGGTAAGCACTACCAACAATAACTCTTAAGTCAGTTTGAACACATTGATGTTCTCGCAAAAGGTCTCTTTAATCAGTCAAGTGACTTAATAACTCAAAGTCTGACTCTATAAACTTTGGTAGCTACAACCACATCTAAAGAGGTCATTTTCTTAAACTTAACTCAGTAGTCTACAAAGTGACAAACTTTACCTAAAGTGCTTTTTGATTAAATTTTGTCTCCAAATAAGTTTAATTAAGCATAACGGTGTTTATCGTTGCGTAGCATCTCTGTTTTATATTTATTAAAGGATTGATAGATTTTGTAACAAATCACGGAAAGACCAGGAAACACGAAATAATCCAAAGTCAAATCGCTTATGAGTAATTACCACCATGCTTGCAACATCAAACTGTAAAATTTAGGAGGTTGACAATGCGTTCGGGTGAGTTGGAGTACTGCTCATAGTGCTAATAATCGTACGTTCGAAATTTACTATGGCTATGTTGTTACGTCCTTGGGAGAAGCACTTTATGAGAATTTCCATAGATTGGTTGTAGGCTTACAGTAGATCAGCAATGTGCCAACTAGTACTGCAACTTCATTACAACAAAAGTTTTGCATTACGACAAAAGCTTTTCCGTGGCCGGAGGTACAGGAGTATGACTGTAGGAAATAAGTTCCTTCGAGCAATAACGTGCTGACTGAATCCCAATTGCTGGGAACTATGGCAGTCACAAGGAAAAAAGCACTACAGCAATATTTTATTCCATCAATTTGCGCAAGCTGTGGCAGATAATCAAAAATCACGTCCTTCTGCCACGACGATCAACAACGAACCAGAAACATGACAGACAACCAGAACACGTCCGTCCGCCATGGCGATCGACGAAGAAAGAGAGCACAATATCTCTGACCACATGGTCGGTAACAAAATCTGCACGCGACACTAGGAATTAGGTCGCTGCACACGTCTATGTAAACAGGGCACTGCACACGTCACATTAACAAAAAATAACGGATAAACAACCTAATGGCGGGAAAGGCAAGCCGATCACAGAGCTACCAAGAGAAGACAAAAATAAACATAATCTAGTCCTAATAAAAAAAAGAAAAATAAATGTGTGTGATTTTAGACGCATACAATAATAATAAACAATACGCGTTGCAATATCACGGCTAGGTTGCCGGAAAGCCATGCAGGCCAGATTCCTGGCATGAGGTTACATCGCCAGGCGTGCGGACTATAGGAGCACGATATACTTGAAACGGAGATAGCCGAGCGGCTACAAACCTGACGGTAGATACTTCGTCAGTTAACATTACTTCATCAGCAAAATCATAGGGTAAAGCAGCAAAGGTGCGCGAGCTGGGCGTCAAACTGGGGACGCACGAAGTTGCAAATTAGCAAACGCAGCTCTTACATTAAACAACTAGAATCACACACATATCGGCGGGAGCAAGGTGCTAAGCCGCCGAAAGCAAACTAATAAAAAAAATGTAAAAAAAGACAAAAAGATGTTTGGCATGGCAGCTCGATGAAGTGCGAGGCACGACACGCTATACAACTCCCCCCCTCAAGCACGCGCAGCCAGCGGAGACGTGCGAAAGGATGAAAGAAGAAAACGTTGTCGATCTCGGGCTTGTAAGCAGCAGCACAGGATCAATGTACGGTAAGCTGGAAACAAAATACAAACACGCATGAAAGCGGCACATAGACGTTATATTCATGTGTTTACAAAATGGTAAGGCATGGCAGTGATCAGGCATATGTTAAAATCATAATTGAAGATAGCTTCTGACTAGGGCTAATAAAAAATTTCTCCCAAAAATGAAGCATAAAGCATAACTGCAGAACTAAAACAAAAGAAATAAAAGGGTGTACCAGCACAAGCAAAAAAGTGGTTGCAGTTTTAGGTCATGCGTAGGACAAAAAAACGGGAAGCAGTTTTATATCATGCCCAGGACGAAAAAGGGGGTGCAGTTTTACGTCGTGCTGAGGACGAAGGTCGGATGCAGTTTTACGTCATGCCCAGGACGAAGGTCGGATGCAGTTTTATGTCATGCCCAGGACGAAAAAGGGGGTGCAGTTTTACGTCGTGCTTAGGACGAAGGTCGGATGCAGTTTTATGTCATGCCCAGGACGAAGGCCGGATGCAGTTTTATGTCATACCCGGGACGAAAATAAATTTAAAACTCCGTCGATCTCTTGTCATGAACCAGGAGTATTATGGTTTTACCTCGGCACATTACACTTAGTATGGTTACGTGGAAACTATACAAAAAAAAACACTGGAGAAAAGTACTTAACTTTAAATTCTTGCGACGATTTGTAAGTTTTCTTCTGAAAATTTGGCGGTTGAATTAATTCCTTTTATATTTTTGCTGTTTTCTTTCTTTCTTCCTTCAATCACGTGGGGGTCACCAATGTAGGAAATAAGTTCCTTCGAGCAATAACGTGCTGACTGAATCCCAATTGCTGGGAACTATGGCAGTCACAAGGAAAAAAGCACTACAGCAATATTTTATTCCATCAATTTGCGCAAGCTGTGGCAGATAATCAAAAATCACGTCCTTCTGCCACGACGATCAACAACGAACCAGAAACATGACAGAAAACCAGAACACGTCCGTCCGCCATGGCGATCGACGAAGAAAGAGAGCACAATATCTCCGACCACATGGTCGGTAACAAAATCTGCACGCGACACCACGAATTATGTCGCTGCACACGTCTATGTAAACAGGACACTGCACACGTCACATTAACAAAAAATAACGGATAAACAACCTAATGGCGGGAAAGGCAAGCCGATCACCGAGCTACCAAGAGAAGATAAAAATAAACATAATCTAGCCCAAATAAAAAAATAAAAATATGTGTGTGTGATTTTAGACGCATACAATAATAACACATGAATGCACATAGTAAAAACTAGAATCACACACAACAGTCGAAAGCAAACTAACAAAAAAAAATGTAAAAAAAGACAAAAAAATGTTTGGCATGGCAGCTTGATGAAGAGCGAGGCGCGACACGCTACACAACTCCCCCCCTCAAGCACTCGCAGCCAGCGGAGACGTGCGAAAGGACAGAGGAAGATATCGTTGTCGATCTCGGGCTTGTCTTCCAGACTTCCAGCACAGGATCAGTGTACGAGAAGCTAGAAAATAAAATATAAACACGCATCAATACAACACAAATTAGCGAGGCGTGGCAGCAATCAGGCGAATTTTAAAGTTCTAACCAGGCCTAATAATGAAAACAATGAGATCCCCACAAGAAATGAAGCATGAAACATAGCTGCAAGGCTAAACCAAAAAAAGGGGTAAGGCCAAACTTAATCGTCTAGTGATCTCCTGTAACGGACCGGGAGCCTTATAGTTCTACCTCGGCGCGAACGAAATTCGGGTGCCGGCTCCTCGTCAGGGTGTGCAGAAAAGCCGACGCTAGTGGCGATGGAAGGGATTTCAATGGCAGTCGACCCGTCGTGGACTTCGTAGTCTTCCTGACAGTTCAGATGTTGGGGCATATACATGTGTGCGGCCTTAAGTCTATCGATTGAGATCGAATCAGTCCGGTCTCCAAGATCTAAAATAAAGTATTTGTCTTCCCTATCGAGAACGGGGAAAGGTCCTGTGTACGCTGGTTGCAATGACATAGTAGAACCATCGTCTCGCACAAAGACATGCGTGCAAGTGCGTAGAGCCTTCTCCAAATAGGAACTACGATGACATGGCTCTCGAGGCAGGGAAGGTTTGAGTGATTTCATAAAAGTTAGAAGTCTTCGACGATATGCTGTGTGCGAAACAGTTTCGTCACTGTGTGAAAAAAATTGTCCTGGCAAGCGCAGCGTGGTGCCAAGGGTGAGCTCAGAAGAGCTGCAGCCAATATCCTCCTTGACCGTAGAGTGGATACCAAGTAAAACGAGGCCGAGATTTTCATACCAAGCGGTGGGATTATCGTTGCACTTAAGAGCTGTTTTAACCGTACGATGAACGCGTTCAACCATCCCATTGGCAGCGGGGTGGTATGCTGTGGTATGTGACAGCTTCGTCCCCAAGAACTCACACATTTCCTTCCATAGGTAAGAGGTAAATTGCCGACCTCTATCGGTAGTCATCTGAGTGGGACAGCCAAAACGTCCAACCCAGTGTAAAAGGAACGCGTTAGCACACTCCGTCGCAGTTACGTCACGCAAGGGGATTAACTCTACAAACAAGACAGCAAAAGGAAGGAAGAAGGAGCTAATTCATTCACTGATTTTTCAGAAGAAATTTTGACTAATCCGTCCGCGAATTTAAAAGTTAAGTGTTTATTTTTCGTTTGCTTGTGTATATTCTTTTTCACCCAACACTTTTCAGTATGATAGGCCAGAAGTCGGCCTACCGCATGTCCTTAAGACGCCGAGGCGCCATAAGGCGGCAGCAGGTGACAAGAGGCTCAAGTGCGCAGCCTTCGGTGTTGCCGAATTCACCGGCAGAGAACCCTGTCGGCGCGTCCTACAGTGATGCTGCTGAAGCCGTCCCCGCATTTTCTTCGTCAAGGGCCCCTGAAGTTCTTCCGCCACAGTCAACGGGGCCGCCCATCCGCGTAGGAGCGTCAAATTTTTCTGAACCTTATCCCGCTGTCGCTATGGGTCATATTACCATTAACCTCCCCAAGTTTTGGGAAAATGACGTCAGTCTGTGGTTCCTTATGGTAGAGAACATTTTTTCCATGAGGAAGATTGATTCCGAGTCTCAGAGGCACGAGCTTTTATTGAGTTCTTTAGATCTGCGACATTTACAGCGTGTCGAGCACGTGCTACTTGACTTGGACCCTGTGTTCCCATACTCCTATTTAAAGGCGGCACTTATCAAGATTTTGGACCAAACCGAGGAGCACAAGTTGGATCAGTTGCTGCATGCTTGTGAGTTAGGCGACCGCAAACCTACTGAGCTGCTTGCTGAGATGCGCAAGCTGTTAGGGACTGAGGGCTCCCCTGTTCTGCTAAAAAAGTTATTTATGGATAGACTGCCCTCAAGCGTGAGACGAGTTCTCGTGGTTGGCCCCATTGACAACTTGGATGACGTAGCACGTCGTGCCGATTGCGTATTTGCAGAAGAGCGATCGTCGACCTCTGCACCCCGTTTTGTTGCTGCTCCAGATAAACTCCTTGTGGAGAAGGTTGATCGACTGGCGGAGTTGTTCAATTTATTTTTGCAGCAATGCCCAGCCCCGCAAACAGTCACCAATGTAGGAAATAAGTTCCTTCGAGCAATAACGTGCTGACTGAATCCCAATTGCTGGGAACTATGGCAGTCACAAGGAAAAAAGCACTACAGCAATATTTTATTCCATCAATTTGCGCAAGCTGTGGCAGATAATCAAAAATCACGTCCTTCTGCTACGACGATCAACAACGAACGAGAAACATGACAGACAACCAGAACACGTCCGTCCGCCACGGCGATCGACGAAGAAAGAGAGCACAATATCTCTGACCACATGGTCGGTAACAAAATCTGCACGCGACACTAGGAATTAGGTCGCTGCACACGTCTATGTAAACAGGGCACTGCACACGTCACATTAACAAAAAATAACGGATAAACAACCTAATGGCGGGAAAGGCAAGCCGATCACCGAGCTACCAAGAGAAGACAAAAATAAACATAATCTAGTCCTAATAAAAAAAAGAAAAATAAATGTGTGTGATTTTAGACGCATATAATAATAATAAACAATACGCGTTGCAATATCACGGCTAGGTTGCCGGAAAGCCATGCAGGCCAGATTCCTGGCATGAGGTTACATCGCCAGGCGTGCGGACTATAGGAGCACGATATACTTGAAACGGAGATAGCCGAGCGGCTACAAACCTGACGGTAGATACTTCGTCAGTTAACATTACTTCATCAGCAAAATCATAGGGTAAAGCAGCAAAGGTGCGCGAGCTGGGCGTCAAACTGGGGACGCACGAAGTTGCAAATTAGCAAACACAGCTCTTACATTAAACAACTAGAATCACACACATATCGGCGGGAGCAAGGTGCTAAGCCGCCGAAAGCAAACTAATAAAAAAAATGTAAAAAAAGACAAAAAGATGTTTGGCATGGCAGCTCGATGAAGTGCGAGGCGCGACACGCTACATGACAAACAAACAAAATCACTTAGGCCTATTTATTTATTTGTTTCAGACTGAAAGTCCATAGCGTTAAAACTTCGAACAAAGCAAGATATTTGCAGTTGGCCACAATATTTACAATAGCGTACATACATAAAATAAGAATAGTGTGAGAAGAATTCAAATGTATAAAAACAGTCCGAATGCACGAAACTGTTTATCCAAACATTCTTAGACGAGTTATTCCTTTCAATAAACAAAAATTTCATTTTTCTTAATGGTGCATCAAATGTTATGATATCGTAATTAACTTGAAGAACGCGGGCACTGGTAATTTATCAAGGTTTTGTACGATTAGATTTTGCAAGCAATATTATATGCAACTCGTACTCGATTCATCTTAGATTTTGTTATAGTTATACCAAAGATGACCGCCATAAATACTAGCAGCCTACAATGTGATTTGAACAAAAAATTTCTTATAGCGAAAGTACCTTACAAAATTTAAACATAGCTCATTGGCAATGCCGTAAAGATATCTTGCTTGTTGATTTACATCACATTGATCAGATAGCACACAACCTAGGTGAGTGCCTAAAGTAACATATGTTGTTGGTAAAGGAGATTGAACTACCGGACAGATAGCTTTCACATTTGGCTTTAGGTTCAATTTAAGATGTCGGCTTGTAAACACAATTCCTTTGGTCTTATTACAGTTAATAATAACATCATGTGTAATTGCAAAGTTGTGGCAAATATTTAGTAATTTTTTCATGCCTGTGACGCTTGGACTTTAATATAAATGTCATCTGCAAACATTAAATGGTTGAGGAGCTTGCCTCCTACCACACAACCGACTGGAGCTTTATGTAATTGCTTTGAGAGATCATCGAGGTAGATGACAAATAAAAAGGACTGAAAACTCCTCCTTGCCAAACTCCATTAGATATTTTAAAGAAAGAAGAGAACTGTTTTCAACATTCAATAGTCAACGATTGATTTTCATACCGATAAATCAATAGTCGGACAAAAACTGGTGAGAGTCTGAGAGTAATGACGGCTTTAAGTAAGGGGGCCCTGGGCAAAAAAAGTTGGAGAGCTTTTTGCAACATGCGTCGCATCCATACACCGGCAACCAATAACTTGTTCCGGAGTCCTAAATGATGGCGCGAAAGCTGCTGGAACCAAAAAGAAATTCAAAGGCTTATATATTTTAAAACAAATAATTTTATGGTACATTAACATCTGACATAGATCTCGTGTGATAAAAAATAACAATAAATAGCTCTAAATAATGTTCGTGCGAACACTCACAAGATGATCTTATCATAGTTAGAATAAATAGTGGTACCTTGATTTGTTTCTCTATAACAAGAAGGCAGGAAGCAACACTTTTAAGCCGATTGACATAGATTCCTGCATCAAAAAAAAGACGTGCCTTTGGCCGGCTTTAAGACTTTGACACACATAATATGTGGTTTGTTCAAAACCTGTCAGGCACGATTGGTTGATTGCAATCAAGATTTTCTTCTATTATGAGTATTGTCAAGACCAAGGTCATCTGTAGGCATTTTAGGTCATGCACATTTAATTTATTCTAGTTCTTTTTTGGTTGCGCTTTCTTCGCCCTCTCTCTATTCCTCTGAAGCACTTTTTATCAATTATTAGATACAGTCATAAGCAGTTTGGCACTAAATTTTACAATCGTAAAATGCTTCTGTATCGACGGGATGTAGCCTACATGCAAGCCATCATAATTTTTCAAATCTTACACATACTGTCAGCGGATTAACACAACAATTCTAACACGGCTCACCAAACACTATTTTTGAATGACAGCCTTGAGAAGTGTTCTATTTTTAAATGACGCCCGTGACAAGTGTTTTGAATGACGCTCTGCGCATTGTTACTGGATGCCTGTGCTCTACGCCAACGGACCACCTGCCAGTCCCTTCAGGCATCCAGCCAACTGAGCTTCGCTGTTTGGGAGCGACACTCTCCTTGGCCAAGCGTGACACCCTGGATCCAGACCATATTTTACACGCTCAACTTCCTGGGTCACGGGATGTGCCCCACTCTAGACGCTCATCTATGTCTGCTGTGCGGAAACCATTAAATGACCTATTTAAACTAGGCATCCGCACGGCTCAGTGGACGAATTATAGATGGAGCGCAGAGTATTCTAAACGCACACCCGTACTCCATGTTTTAATTCCCAGAGCCAGTTTTAGTCCCCTAAGAATGGGCTTGCCTAGGAATCTTGGGTTGTTTTTACTCGTCCATGTACAAAGTGAAGTCTCGCTCTCTCGCCAAATTGAGAGTGTGGCGCCACCGATCGAACCGCAGACCGCGTTATCTCAACGTGCCCAATGCATCGGGCACCTCGAGGAGTGGCTGGTCTGACGGTTCTGGATGACGATACTCGACGCTGGCTTAATACCATCACAGCCAGCATATGATTCCATCGTTTTGTTTTTGGATGCCCCTCCATAAGAAGAAATACTTACAATAGCAATTTCAAATAGATGATTCAAGTTATTTCAAGAATTTGATCAATTCTGAAAGAAAATTAGCCAGTGTTAGATAGCACACGGCTAGACTGAGTTGATCTTGGCAATAAATGCATTTGCAAATAAATTATCTTTTGGCTAAAAGTTCTTCTGTGATTAAAAACATTTTGAGGCTTCGTCCTGAAAAAGCCTACAAATACAATGCTTATTCAGTACAGCGCTTCAGTGAGAGTTTCCCAAACAATATCCCAAAACTCAATAAACTAAATAGCAGCTGCAATTGATAATATTGCATTTATCTTACTACGGGTAGTAGCCAAAATATTATGGTCATACATATTCTGAAGGGGAAACGGTCGCTCTTAATGATATTTTGTAGTTTCCGACATAATTCTCTGTTACCTGTAATATTTTCGATCACTCTCCTTAAACAAACCCAAGATTTTTCAGGATTGAATCGCATTTGCACTTACAATTAGGACTAGGTTTGCATATAGCCAGACAGGGTCGAACCAGAATCTTAAAACTCTATGATTTAATGGTCACCAATAATTTGTCGTGATAAATGAAAATGGTCACCACTGTTCTACCAAAGTTGTTTAGTCGGAGTCATAAATTTTTTATAGGGTGGACTCGGAGTCAAATATGTGAAAGGTCGGAACAAAGTCCTGAAGCACCTTTCACTGGCATGAAAACAGGTGGCAAAAAAGATGCTAAGTGAGAAGCGACTGCCAGACGAGCAATGTAGAAAAAGAGTGTCTGAATCATTGAAAGATCCGAGAAAATAACCCAATCGAATACGTCTTGAGACCCAAAATGGGTGATGACAGTTGAAGTACCCCAAAATGAAAAAGTTCCACGAGGAATAGAACGGAGGCAGAAAAGGTGTCGATCTACTATCCGCTAGGGCATAGCGTAGACGCGTTGTGGAGAGGGGGCTTTTAGAAGAAATATTAACTTCCACATAGTCATTGTAAGGATCAAGCAGAGAGAGGGGGAAGTAAAAGGTTAAGAAAAGATAGTTTCTACCTGACGATTCCACCGCCAGCCAGCGAAGCATCAAGAGAAGGACCAGACACAGGTATCGGAAGGGAGTGCGACATCGCATGGCTGAGCATTCCGAAAGATGAAGAAAAGTGGAGGTTGGACTCAAGGACACAGGTATGATCGACTGAAAAAAAGTTAACTACCTTCTGGTGGCACCGCGTTTTTGTATCGCTTTAGATTTTAATTGCAAAGCAAAGTAGCTCATAGGCTTACTGCTATCAAAAGATAAAATGAAACCATCATTTGTGAATAAACTTCCCTTGTAATGTGTTAAAAGTACCCTAATAGATTGCGTGCCCACGTGGGAAAGACGTGCTGTGTTTGGAGAAGCTCAGAGTCGCTTTTTTTCTTTATTCAAGTAAAGGAATCGCCCAAGTTGTTCAGAAGACTAGATGGTGCCCATCTTTAACTTGATTTCTACTGATCATGACATAAGTGAACATTTCCCGCTTGACGTTTAAGCAATGTGGCAAACAAAATTTACGCCGTCATTACAAAAACAATTCCAAAACAAACGACGTTGTTTAAAATGCTCACTGGAAAGAACATCACTCAATGTTACAACTCTTAACAAAATTATATTAAACAACTGCAAACTTATTGCACGAACAATAGCACAGCAAAAAAGCTAGAAGTTGAAATCGCGATTTGTTGTAGGTAACAGCACGATAAATTTACTGGTGATATGAATATTATACAAAAACCTATCTCGGTTCGAGTCCAGTAAGTTTTGGGTTGCGTTATAAACAGTGTAAGTAACCAGTCAACTGTAGATTGAGTTTGCAGACAAAGATTCAATCCACTTAAGGAGCAAGCCCAGGGAATATAAGTTCACGAGGCAGAGTTTTCAGAAATAAACCTCAATTATTTAAAATTTAAGTTGCTATTAGCCTAACTGGAAATAATTTCCCACGTTACCATGGAAAAACTACCAAAATTATAAACATGTTCACACAAGGTAATACAAGCAGCTTCTAAATCTGGTCAATAGCTGGGCCAAAAATATTGCTCTTTTGTTAAGCAGTTATCAACTATTATTTAAGCTAGGACGACTTTATAAACATAAAATCTTGTTAGTCTACTTAAAAATACTTGACCGGCTATCTGACATTGAAAGTGTACAGGAACAATCAAAAAAGCTCGCGCATTACCATAAATTCCAACAATATAAGATGCCGTGTTTGAAAGAACGCATAAAAATAAGACGCTTGCATTTTAGGTGGAAAAGTAAAATGAATGTTAGAAGATATTGAGTAAGACTAGAGAGAAAAAGTAAGTCAAGCTGTTCAGTCAATTGAGAAAATTGTCACACTGTCATTTTTTCTTGCCGAAAAAAGCACTTTTCTTAGTGCTTTCTGACCTCGGCAACGTGTTACCCAGCAACAGCTTGGTTTTGTAGATTTCGGCGCTTTCCACGCAGTCTTTTTGCTGGGCATTGGCGCTGGTAGCCAAGTGAAGTTTCTTTTTTAATACCTAAAAACAGATTGAATTAACTTATAATTAACCAAATTAGCTAGCGAGACCATCAAGCTAACCGGCGCGATGGTGTAGTGTAGAGAGCGTCCGCATCGCAGTCGGTTGATCTGGGGTTCATTTCCTAAGTCGAGTCATACCAGAAGACTTTAAAAGTGGTATTCACAGCTTCCCTGCTTGGCGCTCAGCATAAAAAAAGGGTTAGTGTGGAGATTAAGCCAGCAAGCTTGCTTGTTGTGTCCTTGGGCAAGGCACTTAACGGGATGCCTCCACCTTTATGTGGCACACAGGTGGCCCACCCGTACTTAACCGGGTTACAATTGTGAAGTTGCTAATCCAGCATGTCGTAAAAGGAGACTTTTGGGTACCCACCAGTGGCACTCTGCGTTGGTGGTGGGGCTACCAGTCACTCATGACTGGTTCGAAATGGGCTGCCACCTTTCCTCTAACCTAATTTCAATTAGGTTAACGGCATGAACCTAAATTGCCGTTCGTGCCGTACCTGCATCCCGAGGAAGAGTAATCACAACAATAACAATAACAGACCATCAAGATAGAGCAAGGGATCTCGCTATACTATCATCAAGATTACATTAAGGGTTGATGAGAAAGTGATCCATTGATAATCGATATCCAATCGTAGATTACGATGTTAGCCTGAATGAAATCAGTCTATATGTATATGTCACTGCCACACGACAGCATCAGTAAAAACGGACTTCGGGTGGGATTCGAACTCACGATCTGCATCATCTACCCTGAAACGCGAAACCAAGCTTTTGGTAACGGGACGTTTTAACCGGGAATACTGCCCTAACCACTGGGCCACATAATCACGTCGATTAGTTGGGCAATATTTTGGTAGAACGCCAAGGCTTTTTACTGAATGATGCCTAGAGCTGAGTTCAGATGAACAAAGTGCGGATAGCTGGTGCAGATATCGTGGGTTCGAATCCCATCCAAAGTCAGTGTTTACTGATGCTGTCGTGTGGCACTGACGTATTGACTGCTTCCATTGAGAAAAACATCGTAATAGTGGATTTGATCTCGATTCCAGATGGATCAACTCCCCATCAACCCTTACTTAAAAATGCCGTGGAGCTTCTTTTTTACAATCTAAAAAAGGATAACTTGTAATATGCAAAAACTAAGTAGCATGAACTACATGATAAGGCCTGGGCTATTGTCATCAACTCGTTCCTCAGAATAGGAAATGAGCTTCTGTGCACGTAGACAAACCTGCTTTGTAGTTTTGCTATTAGTTATTTCAGAATTTGTGTTTTATAGATGTCACTTGCTATTTCACTTGTAAAGTGAATAAAGGTCTTAGTTTTGATTGTAATATGTATACTGACAAAGATTTGACAGTGACATATAAATGAAGATGTTAAGCTATCCATAACTGAACTTGTATCTTAACAGCGGTAGAAAAAAGTTACGACACGCTTTAAATTTAACTCACAGATGTTGGCAGAGGGTCACCTCCAATTAAAACACAAATTGATATTAATTACTTAATATGGGAAGAAATTAACTAATCAATATGGGGAATTAATTAATTAAGTTCAATCAATTAATATGGAAGGAGCAATAGTTGATGCTAGCGGCAGCCATTGACGCAGGGACCGCTGTGTGTAATTCCCACGCTCTGGACGAAGAGTTCATAAAAATGTAAAACGACAACGTACTTGAGACATGAGTTGCTTTTTACAATCTCTCTTAACAGCCATTGCAAAATCATGCCATGTCCATGTCATGCTGTGATATTCCAGCATCGGTATGTTGACGTCGAGTTCATGGACGTCAGCGATGTTTTTTTCCTTTTGCCCCTAAAATAAACAAATATTAGTGAAACCAGTCCACTATTTAACACCGCTACCCATACATGTGAACCCTTCAGCTAAGTGGATAAAGGTGTCATGGCGAACAAACTATCCCCTCCATAAACGAAAAAAGCAGCTGTTAAAACGTTTGCAGCCGTTCCATAGCTACGACCAGCTGTAACGATGATAGAACTTTTAATTTAAGTAGGGCGTTTCTTCCAAAAACAAAAACGACTTGCTTAAATGCTTTTACTTAAAAAAAACTATTTGTTCTCAGACCTGCTTTAACTTTGCCAGTCCTACCAGCACTGCTACGATTAAACAACGAGAACTTTTGTTTAAAGTGCTTTCAGCAAACACAAAGGCAACGAAAACCCATGGGACATTCAACTAGCGATCTTTCAAATACGAGCAAAGCCTTATCATACCGCGCCAAGTTGCATACCGTACAAACACAACCGCATACCTTGTAGCTCACACACAAGGGTACTTGTGTTATTTTAATGTAAAGGAACGTGTTGTTCTTTGCCGCTCTTTCTTTCATCTTGTCGACATCATCAACTGCGTCAGGAACCGATCGGTCACGCTTGGTTGACGATCTGAAAATGAAAATATAACTTAAGATCAATTAGCAGGGTGCTAGGGGAGTCTAATGAAGAAGCAGCTATGTTGCAATGGATTGAAGCGAAATACGCAAAGTAGTTGAAGGTTCCTTTTAAGCACTTGGATGGAGATTTTCAAAACTTTCTGTTAAACACAAACCTTGTGTATGATTCTTTGGCGTTTCCAGTACCACTGGCCAAGCAATTTTCTATCGCAAGCATTTCGATCAAATAAGCTTCCCAGCTAGCAGCTGAGCACGAAAAAAATAGAGTGGAAAAAAAGCAGAGAAGTTCGTATATTGTGGCTTTTGTTAAGGCACTTTACGCAATACCTACATCCCTAGATGACATACTCGTGGTGGAAACAAACAGTCTGACCACTACGAACTTCCAAATATAGTATAAGCTTATACACACAAATGGATCTAGCAAAAAATATTGACGGAAAGTCAAAGAACAATCAAGCAATAACCATTGGCCATGCGAAAACTGAACCTACGACCTTATGATTGTAAATTTATTAATGTCTAGAAACAAGACTTCGCACACTAACTTGTTTCTCCGAAGATTGCTAGAGGCTGAAAATGATGAAGGTGAAGGAGGTGGAGGGCGCACTGGGAGGCTTCTAATACTAGCACGATGGTCCAGACCCCCGCTATTGCTAGGTAAACCAAGCAAAGTTGTTCCTCTGCTGTCTTTTCGATCCAATGTACCAGCAAAGCTCGAGTAGTCCTCAACAGCAGAAGTGACTGCCTTGTCCGGAAAAAAGAATCCCATCATCCTTTTAAAGAACTGATGAGTTAGCTGGATGGAAAGAGGGGCGGCATTCACCTGAACAAAGTCTGTAGTTGTAAAAAGCACGTTTTTCTCATAAGTGCTACTTTCAACAGGAAGGACAGTGTTCCTAATACTTCTTCAGGCAGAGCAACACCAAGCAAAAAGCTTGCTCGCTCAGCGCAGCGAGAAGCCATTGCATTACATTCCTCCTGCCTTGGTACTTGGGCTGCCAATCTTCACGTGCAGTGATTTTGAAATTGACCACGATGTGGAACCGATTAAAATTTCTTCCTTAATTGAGCGAGCAGTTTGAGGTAAATGTTTCATTTAATACTTTTGCCTCCATCACAAAAATAATTTATCACTACTGCATTAAATTGTATTTGCTCGCTTCACAGGTTTCAATGTTTTTAGTCAAGCTAAAGTTGCCTTGATTACACTACCCTCTCCTCACTTAAGGTGGCACGAGAGATAAGACTTCCTCTAAACATTCTTCACAAACTTGAGCCTATGACAATGACTCGAAATAAAGATGACGTAAAAAACAATGCTATCTTTACCTCGACGTGGTCCTTCACCGGTATGCCGCCCACTGGTGGTCGTACTTTGCAGAGAACTCTCAGGGTAAGCGACTGCCCTCCAGCACCCGACACTCCGTAGTTGCGCAAGCCCGCTTTCTGTCGCGGTTTGATCACATCGCGATAGATGGAGTTGGGGAGTAAATTTTGTACACACAACCAAGCGACTTCAAACGAATGCGACACACAATCATCGCTGCGGTTCACCTAATCAAATAAACAATGACGCAAAGTTGGACCGGACACAACGCACCGATCGCAGTCGGCTAAGCCAGTACTGCACATTCAGAAAACCAAAATTGACTTAAATAGAATTTTCCGAAGCTGGCGAAATAAACTTTTTGTTGTAGACCTGGTGTTCCGCAATTCATTGAGATATAAAAAAATCTCTGTAGTCTTTGATCTAATTTTACGTTCTCGTCTGTTTCAGATTATATCAGAAATAAGCTGTGATTTGATATAGTAGCACTTGCGTTTCTTTAAATTAAGCGCAGTTTATTTTAAAGAGCAAAAAATCGGGAAATGGTTGTTGCAGTCGAAATACTACACAACTGTTTGCCGACGTTTTGCTTAAAAATTTCAAGTGCGCTCTGAGAAAGTTCCACAGCAAACTTTCAACCAATACACTGTGCGAAAATGCTTGGCTAAAGCACAATCCTTAACTTGGTACTGCAAGGAGGAGAGTTGGTTCACTAACCCCTCAAGGCCAGAAAACTTCATGTTTCTGTTTAACGGAAAGGAAAAACACCTCAAAATTGGAAAATAGTAATGGGCCCTCCCTAAACATATGAAATGCAAATAATTTGCATAAAATGGGTTTCTCATGATAAATTACTACCAAAATTAAAGAACTTGACTGACCAAACTGTTTCAAAATTTTGATTTGATAAGAACTACTTCTAGTTTTATAAAAATTTCAAGACCTCAAAAAATTATAGATCACCCTGTGCAAAACCTTCATTCTAACCCAGTAATACAATACTTTATGTGCTTCCAAATATCTCTTTCCGTGGATACCTGAATCAATTTCTAAACAGAATTTTTCTTCAAAACTTTTCGCATTTTTTGATTTTGCGAAAGATTTAAATCAGTTGAGGCAAAGTAATTCGTGAATGTTATAAAGTTTTGCTATTGGAGAACACAAGAAAAACTCATAGCTTTTTGCTGCGTCATTCAACTTGCTTCTGCAAATGCAATAGTTGCACTATTTCAAACCAAAGCCCATTTAAACAACACTTTCTTACTTTCTCATAGAGAAAATCTTTCATTTCAAACTGTGCCAAGTTCAACTGGCCATCTTTGTCTGTGAGGTGCCATTTGACCCGTCCTAGGGATACTTCTGTGGTCCTAACCACTGACGCTTCCTCTTCCTCCACCTCCTGGCGGTTCTGGAGTCGCAAGGAAGAGCTACGAGTCTTCTGCTCCAAAAATAACTCCTTGAAACATCTGAAAATAAAAGCAATATTTTACATCGTTTTTTTTTTCTTTCAACCCGTTGACATTACTGGCGCGTTGTATGTCCACCTCTATAAACACCTGCGATGCACAAAACTTTAATTAGCAGAACTTTTAAAATGCAAATGTATTTCCTGACGACTACCGGCGATATGAAAAAAAGTTTTTAACATTAGCTTCCTGATTACTGTAAGTGTCACAAAAAGTTAGATCTTACGTCCTTCATCACATGCTTTCGTAGGCTCAGACGCGTTGGTTTAGTATGCGTCTGCTACTGTCACTCGCTTTCAAACGAAACTTTTTACTGAAGCAACCCAACACTTTAAGCGGACGCCTTCTAATAAACACCGATGCTGTTTTAACAATGGAATTTTGAACTAGGGCATTTCACACCGAAGTGCGGAACACATACCATTGCGCCACAACGGCTGTGCCATAGAATCACATTTACCTTATAATAATTCCTAGTTCTTCACTGTGTATGTTCAGTGTTTCTTTATCTTCAGCTAATCTTTGTTTCAGTTCAGTGCATTCTTCCAGCAGGCTAAGGTTCGTAGGATCGTTGTCTAAAGCCTGCAATGTATGATAACAATTGAACAAATCACAAGTGCATGTTTAATAGTGAATGATATATATCTCTATCTTTCAATTACAAAAATCACGAGTGCATGTTTGATAGTGAATGATATATACCTCTATTTTTTAATTACAAAAATCACGAGTGCATGTTTGATAGTGAATGATATATATCTCTATCTTTTAATTACAAAAATCACGAGTGCATGTTTGATAGTGAATGATACATATCTCTATCTTTTAATTACAAAAATCTTTACCGGTCATGAACTACAGCTTGTATTTACATCCGCTTAAGAGTTTTCTAAACAACTGGCACAGTCCTATTTCTACCACAATCACTGCAATCATACAGTGGAAATTACGACATATTTCCATCCGTCAAGGGCACAACAATGAAAACCACCGCGGGATTTGAACTGGCAATGTGCAATGCGACCATTATAACAATTACATTGAACTTTCGTAGATTTAGCTCATAGTTGCTTAATGCCTGGGCTAGGCCAGCGATTGAGAAAAAATAAAGCAATTTAGTCGCCCTTGACCTCAGTATAGACAAAGCTAAGTCCACAACACGACTTGACCAACACAAAGCCAAAGCTGCAGTCACCGGAATAAGAGCTGAGCGCGTTTTGTTGCTGCCGGCACGGCCAAACGGAACCGGCAATTACTTTCAAGCTAAGTTTTGGGTTCGAAGTATAGCTCGCGCCAAGCGCAACACGTCCATTGGGTTGTTGCTGACTTAAAGACAGTAATATTGCCAAACATTCTTCTAAACTCTCTCTTGGTGCCGTTTCCAATCAATTGAAGATCACCATTTTTTAAAGTTACGCACACTTACCCTATCAGCCCTGTACAACTGCCTCTCGAGCTGTCGCATATTTGTTAACTGAGTGCGGATTTGATTTTGCATTGTCGTCAACGTGTCTCTATGCTTAAGCGCATCGTCAGCTGAAGTGAGACGCAACTTAAATCTCATCCTCTCAACACGTTCCCAGTACTCCTTCATCACAGGCTCGACATATAGAACCAGGTTCTCGACAATGTCGATTATCATTGTGAACTGGCTCTAAAATACAAAGCGCATAGTCATTAACTAGTCTACGATCTAGACCAGGGGTAGCGAACCACGGGCCCGCCACTGATATTTCAGTGACCCACTTGTAGATTGGTTATTACGGTATCAATTTCTTGGAAACTTCACTGCGAGGACCTTTTTTTTTAATTTTAGAAATTAAGCCGCAAAATGTGGCCGAGATAAAAGGGAAGACATTCTTTTTTAGAGATTCAGTTGCAGCAGTTGGGAAAACTGGGCGTAGTTAGAAGTGAAGACCTCATTTTTGGGGTATCAACCGAAAAATTGTTTAATCCATGACCCACTTTTCCATTTTTCCACAGTAAAATCCCATTTGTGACCCATTCAATTAAAAAAAGTTCGCCATCCGTAATCTAGACGTACAGAACGTAAACTCGAGTAAACTCTAAACTGGCCAGCCCTATTAGTCTGATGATGGAGTCAAAGCATTGTTGTGGGAGACATTAAGTGTACAGATCACATTTCATCACTTGCAAGTTTGAAGGATCCCTTACTAAGTAAAGTCTGATGAAAAAGAAGCTGGTCAGTGGTTAACATACACGACCTCAGCAACTTATACTCCAGTAAAACAGATAATCAAGTACATAAACCACATTGCTTACTGCATTTGTACAGATCTCCAACTCTGGTTGAAGTATAGTGAGCACATTGACTGGCTTTTCGTTCTTAATGATGTCATTTTCTCCAATCCTGGATCTAGAGGGATGCGATTTCTCTTCTTCAGGAGATAGAGGAGTCTCAGGGAGCAAATGTGCATAGTCACTTTGTTCCGAGTCCACCAAGGCCTCATAACCAACATAATACATTTGGCAAGTGCAACGAGACACAATACGCTGGAGTTGGAAAGAACCTAAAAAAACAAGAGTTTAGCTTTGCAGCTTCTAAAAGGTTTTATGCGGTGCTCCTTCTGGTTCAGATCAACTTTACTCAAAACATTTTAGTTTTAGCAACTTGCGTTTCGTTCCAGTAATAATTTTCTGTGCTAGGCTAACAATGATTCTAACCGATAAAGATCGCCAGACGACAACACAGTCAAAATAATACAAACCAGTAACAGCAATTCGAGGTAGTTGGAGATGGTTGTAGCTTATATGTAGAACAACCGAAGTCAGAAAATTGTCTGACACTATGTAAAAACTAGGAAAGAATTTAAAGCTTTAAAGGTTTCACTTGCAGTCAATGCATCGTAGGAGCTCTATGAATGTTTGCTTCGCTTCGATTTCCTACCTTCATCAGTAAATCAAATGCAGTTTCGAGCATTTCTATAACAGGGATCGACTATCACCAGTTCACTAAAAAGAAATAAACATTTTCCTACTCTTCTCCAACCATGGTCAATTGTTCTTCCTAAAGGGAGTTGCGTCAGTTTGAGCAAACTTTGGGAGATCTCCTTTTTTCTGTGTTTCAGCCAAATTCAATGCGTAGCAGGCCAGAGGCCCCAGCCTAAGTTTTACCGGGCCTTCTGACCTAAAGAGTCTCATTCATTATTCCGCTCTCCTTTCACCTCCAGTGAATTTCTAGCAACTGCGGGCAGTCTCTTTTTTCCCACAGCCACCGGCCCAGACACCGCGTACTTATGCTCAAGCATATCCTTCGCTTCAGCATGACTTCTTTTCTTCACATCTACAATCTTTTTTCCATCTGTGCACTCCTTTCCTTCAATCTGCAAGTCTCCCTCTATTATACCCATCAATACAATGAGAAAAATCTTCATCTACTATTTCATCTGCTTCTTTTCGGCCTGTTTCTCACATCTACCACGTCTTAAAGTTGTTAGGATGCATCATTCCATCGCGTCAACTTTTGTTTCTGGAATCCAACTCCATTTTCTTTGCCCGCCAGGCCGGTTTACACCCTGGTCGGTCTACTTAAAATAAAAATCTCCATCTTTATCAGTTGGACTCTCGTACGGCCGTTGCCACCATCAATTTTTCAAAGACATTCTTCTCCAGGGAGGCTCTTGACTTCCCTCCGTCTGCTTCTCAAATCTTGCCACCTTTCGACATGGATCCCAGTCTTTCTACGCCATGCTCTCGCTCTTCACGCCAAGGAGCTGTTTTTGTTCGACTTTACTCTTTCCCATTTAGACTGATGGTCCTAACCATCCAACAAAGTAGGCCTTGGCATCCATGCCAATCTTCACTTAGTGGCACCAAGTCCCCCTTTCCTATTCTACAAGCCAGGTGTGCTCAAGTTTCTTTGCTCTATCCTGCGCCATGCTGCAAACTCTCCGCTGTTCTGGGTAGCACCAACAAGTCTGCCACTTCTCTTTTCTTTTCCTCCTTGAGTCTCGCTCTGTCCTTGCTACATTTTTCCCTCCTACGTCTGTCGTTCTTTCTCATACTCTTTTCTTTCCTTTGGAAGGGATCCGCATCCAACTGTTTTGAAATCCGATGCTGGCAGTGATGGTACTCAGCCAGCATCGTGTGTCGACATCCAAAACCGTCAGTCCACGTATTCCTGTAGGTGCCCGATGTACGGGGCATGTCAGAATAATGTGTTCTGCGGTTTGTTCTGCAGCGCCACACTCGCAATTCAATGTAGGAGCAAGGCCCCATTTGTGCATGAACGACTGAAAACACCCAACACCAGCCCGCAAGCGGTTGAACCTGACTCACGATGATCTGGGCAGGCCCATCCCCGTTGGCCTAGTGCTCGTCCTAGGAATGAAAGCAAGGAGATTAGATGAACACTCCGAGTATTCCGTGCTCCATTTGAAGTCAGTTCATTGAGCTGCACGAATATCCAATTCAGTTAGATCTTGCAGTAACTTCCGTGCAGCGGGCACAAAGGGGCGTCTAGATTTTAGTCTCTCTCTGTGGCCGTGTGTGGACCCAGCCAGTAATTCATAGAGAATATGGTCAGGGTCCAAACTGCCACGATATGCCCGGGAGAGCGTTGTTCCTAATCGGCGAAGCTCAGCCGGCTGGATACCTGCGAGGACGGGTAGATAGTCTGTTGGAGTTGGACGCAGGCATCCAGTGACAATGCGCGATGCATCGTTGAGAACACTATCGATGAGGCGAGTGTGTGCACTGCGACACCAAACTGGTGCACAGTACTCCGCAGTAGAGTAGACCAGAGATAGGGCGGCTGTACGCAATGTTTTAGCTCCAGCGCCCCAACCTGAGCCTGCAAGTCGTCTCATCAGTGCAACGCGCGTTGTTAGTTTTTTGCGCAATGCCTCAAGATGGTGACGAAACGTGAGTGATCTGTCCAGTTTAACCCCAAGATAGGTAGGAACTGGACAGAATGGCAAGCGTTTGCCATTGTTGTAAACATTAAGCTCACGTTTGGCCTCTCTGTTGTTCAGGTGGAAGGCCGTCGTCACCGTTTTTGTGTGGCTGAGCTGTAGCCTCCAAGTCTGGAGATATGTTGAGATTGTAGTCATGTCTTGGATTAAGACCCCCTCCAGGTCCTTCCAGTCATCAGAAGAGTATAACAGTGCCAGATCATCTGCATAAGCATACCTTCTGGAGACCGTTGAAGAAGATCGTACACATAGATATTGAAAAAAAGGGATGCCAAGACCGATCCCTGTGGGACGCCGTTTTTCAGACGTCGCAACCTGCTTCGCTTGCTGTCACCGGTAGTAAGAGTGAAACTTCTATTCCGGACAAGTTTCATGATCATACAGACCATGTGCTTATCCGGGAGAAGTCTCAGCAGCTTGCAGGTGTGGCCAGGATGCCAGACAGTGTCATATGCAGCTGTCAGATCTACAAACACAGCACCGGCCTTCTTTTTTGCCTCAAAAGAATCCTCGATGTTTTGTGTTAGTAAGACAACTTGATCCACTGTCGATTTACCATGTCGAAACCCAGCCTGCTCGCCTGGGAGCAGGGGGTCGACAATAGGTTCAATACGAGCGTAGATCAGTCGTTCAAGGATCCTGTAGGGGACACAAAGCAAGGAGATGGGGCGGTAGCTCTTTGGGTCCTCTACAGATTTCTTTGGCTTTGGGATCGCAACTACAAGTGCTCTTCTCCAGATTTTGGGAATTTTGAGTTGGCGCAAGCAAGAAGAGAGGAAGCCACGTAACCAGGAATTCAAAGCAGTTCCAGCATGGATTATAAGCTACGGACAAATAGAGTCAGGGCCCGGAGCTTTCCCTGGCTTAACGTGTTGGAGAGCGGCAGCAAATTCTCTGGACGAAAAGTCGCCAGAGAGATTCACTCAAGGTCAGATTCTTCTTGAGAAATGAGTCGAGACGACTTACGATCGACACCCTCGTATTTCCCGTTTCTTACCAGCTGAGCAGCAATGGCGTTAGCTGAAACGGGACAGTTACGGGGGCTGTGTCGCGACCTGCCAGTAAGGTTGCTAATTGTGCTCCATGCCTTTCTGCTTGAGTGTGAGAAGTCGATGTTTCGGACTGCCTCAGACCATCGGTCTCTGCGTTTCTTGTCAAGCCAAGTTATTAGGGCCGTAGCAGCCCTGCTTGACTGGTCTCCAGCGGGAGACTGCAGGAACGTTTGGTAGAGGGTCTCACACTTAGCGTCCCAACACGGTATGTAGGTGTTACGACGACCGATACTCTTTGATACATCTGGCAGAATTATCCAGTCTCTCCTCGTTTTCTATCCGACTGCGATAGGCCCCGATCACTCATTTCTTCCGGGCATCCACAGAGAAGTTGTACTTTTTCGTCACGATGTGTCCTCTTCCGCCATCGCTGCAACGGACACAATCCTCTGTTAAATTCTTCTAGAATTGGCAAAATTGAAAGTCTTTCATGCAGCGCTTGTGGTCATCCGACTCAAGGCCCTTGCTATTTCATTTTGTTCTGCCCAACCGCGGACTCTTTGGCGAGTTCTTTTCTATCCACGACCTCAGGTCCAGGCCTGGCGAGTCGCCTGGTTTCGGAGGCTCCAAGGTCTTCCGCCATGTCCCCATTCCGAGAAAGGGGTCGGGTAACAACAACAAACGAAAGAAAGACATTCAAGCTTCCTTCATGAATTAATTAAATGCAATCTAATCGCATACATGTACTGCATAAGAGTCGGTTTTTACCAGCTCACTGGGGTAATTTGGCTGCAATACGCGTAACATAACTGGCGTATCGTGGTAAAATCAAAAAAAAACACCGTAATCTAGCGTATGCATTTGGTAGGGTGAAAACCGACACAAGCACAAAGGAGTAAAAATTTGTGCAACTTTACACTCACCCGCCGATACACCATCTCCAACCACACCACCAATGGCCTGGCCACCACTCATCAGATCAGTTATATCAAGCATGCCGGGACTGGGACCACGTGGGGCTATGTCGCTGACTGATAACCAAGGGACGTTCTCACCGTCTTGGCCTGCAAGAACGTTGTTTATTATAAATGTTATAAGTTGCTACTGCGGCGACATTTTAGTCTATGTCCAGCACTAACCGCCTG
Organism: Trididemnum clinides; assembly: GCA_963675345.1. Lineage (NCBI taxonomy): Eukaryota > Metazoa > Chordata > Ascidiacea > Aplousobranchia > Didemnidae > Trididemnum > Trididemnum clinides. The sequence goes on along the minus strand of OY776298.1, from coordinate 29,397,983 downwards.
CTTGGGCATCAGATTTCACGAATCGTTAATAAATTTCACGTATTTAGTTAGTACATAGCCGATTTTACGTCATTCTTCCCGCATTCCGCAAGCTCAAACGTGCTGATTCAATGTATGTCTACCACTACACACTCGCTTTCGAGCCAGACTTTGTACTGGAGCAACGTAGCACTTTCAATTCCGGATGCCCTTCCTGACGAATACCAGTGGTGTTTCTATACGGCTTTGAACTCCAGGCCTTTCGCTCTGAAGCCCGCATCAATACCACTACACCACGGCGACATATCAGTGAGAAGTATTAATCACAACTAGTTATAGATATATAAATGGACAAAAATATACTTTTATAGGCAGTGTGGATGTTTCTGACCTGACTAATTTTGCTATGAAGAGGTATCCCCAGGCCATTAGTTGAAGCTGTAGCAGTCATTTCAGCAAAACAAGTAACAAAAGCGTACAAAACAGAGACAAGTGGCCAAACAAACATCTAAAAGTTTCGATAGAAGTGAAACACTTCAAACACTGTTGCGATGAGTGTTCGCTTTTCTCGGTCAAAGAAAACTTTTCGTCCTTTATTCTACATCTTTGCATCGAGAACCATCCCACAGATGCCAATGTTGCTAAGCACACTGCTTTTCCTGCTACAAGCACTATAACCAAGCAGCGGAAATGCCCGTATGTGCCTACCTCCAGCGCACAACAGTATAGTTAGGTTTGATCAAACAGCCATATCACTAAACAATAACTTTTGCATACACGGCACAACCCACTCAACCACGTCGCTGACTGCTTGCCGCTTCCTCAGCCAATTCTACAGCTCTTTCAACAAAAGTCTTCAAGTAGGCCACAGATTTGACAACAATCGAAAGATACGGACTCACCTGACGATGTTGCATTTCGTTCAACGGTGGCGAACACTTGTGTGCTTGTCAAGGAACCGAACCAAGATGACTTAGTTGTTAGCTGACCATCCCTCCAGGTCACTTTGTAATCCCGGCTTAAAAAGTCAGCCATAGCAGCCGTAATGATGATGTAACCTTGTGTTTTCGGTCCCTTTAAGTCAATAGTTAGTTGTGTCCATCTTTCAGTGATAAAAAAACCCTCACAACTAGTTAGTGCTTTTGCAATCGATCTCTTCTTTTAAAATCTTAGTTACTTCTATCACCATGAATTCGTTTTTGGACTTTTTCTCTCAATTTCACTTTTGATCACCAGGAATTGTTGTACAAGAGGTAACTACTGGCTCTCCACCAACGGCAGTTCGTCTAGCCGATGTTTGGGCAACTAGTCTGCATTCATAACCAACTAAAACTGGCTGCCGCTTTCTAGCTTTATCAACAAATATAGACCTGCTTGATCAGGTTCACAGTTGTTCTGTTTACTTTGTTTTTATCGCTGGAAAGAAGGGGGTACCCTATTGTGATGAATTTCATTCTAAGCTAGAAACTAAAACCGATATTTTCGGCTCTGTTGGGCAACTAACCTGATAACGAAAAGCAATTTTATCAGTATTATCAAGATAGTCAGGTACGATACACACCTTGAGCATAGCTTGGCAATTGACAAACTTGATGAGCCAGTTCTGGTTGATGACGTCATCGGTGTTGGAGGCAGACTCTCCTTTCAGTTTTGGTTTCTCACTGGATGGTTCCTCAACGCCAACGACCAGCCTAATAGAATATTGTATGGCTTGAATTCAAATCAAAAAATTCAGTCAAAAGATCACAACAGCACATGAAACCATACACTGTAATTTGATAGCTAAGTGGCTCTGTGCACTAAGTTTGTAATCACGTGGTCAGTTCAGCTCCTAGGGTTGCTACGTAACTGCACGCTTGGAAAAGCCGCTTTAGGGCTTTGTTTGTCGCGGAAATGCACCGTGCCTGCAGCATTTGTAACTTCAGAAGAGGGTTTTCACATAGCATAGCTCTCGCCAGCATCACATCGACTGTTCCCAAAACCAACGTTAAATTGTAACTACTTGGTTCCGGTTTCCGATAACAGTTGTTGCAGCATCTGACTCGGATCCATTGCTCGTTGGCTCAGATTTCCTGAACTGCCGAAATCGTTGCTGGGAGAGGAAACAGTTTGCTTGCGGTTTGATGATGCTTCGTGGTCAATGTCATCTGAACACATATATATTGGTTTCGTAGATCGACACCTGCACCAATCAACAGCCGCCTCAACGTGGTGGTGCGGTCCCCGGCCCCGTTTGGGTTGGGTCGAAATGGCTGTTGGCCTTCCCGAGGGTCCCAGTTACCCCGGGCACTCCCCATTCATTTTTTCGCTATGCTGCCCCCTGAACGACCGCAGAAGGGCAGCACACAGCATCTTTAAAATCGGTCGCCTGTTCTTACTTTTTCTTCTCTCCTGCCCTACTCTTGCCCTCTTTCGTCTCCTCATTCTTCTTCTTCTCCTGATGAGCGGTAACGTTCATCCTAACCCTGGCCCCATCTTTCCTTGCTCTGTGTGCGCTGAAAATGTGACCTGGCGGGGCAAGTCAGTGCAATGCTGCGCTTGCTCCAAATGGGTCCATCTAAGGTGCTCACAACTTTCTTTATCTAACTTCAGAGCTCTTGGCAGCTCTCACTCTTGGAGCTGACCCCCCTGCCGTAACACTGTGACTCCCCCCTCCTCGGACTCCTCCGGCACGTATACCTCCACTGTGGAATCTGGCCCCCCCTCTGCTAATGCTGCACTCTTGCCCCACCCTCGTCTCCAAACTTCTTATCCCCCATCTGCCCATCTTATATCTCCTTCCCCTGCCCTTCCACCACCGTCCCTTGCTCCTGGCTATACTTCTGCACCTCCTGCCTCCTCTCCTCCCCCTGACTCTCTCAGGGTACTTCAATGGAATGCTGGAGGTCTTCGAGCCAGGAGCACTGAACTACTTCACTTTCTTTCGTCCCATCCTGTCGACCTTATCTGCATTCAGGAATCCAATCTTAACTCCTCTTCCTCTTTCCGGATTCCTGGATTCTCTGTTCTGCATTCTGATCGTACTCACTCCCGGTCTGGCATTTTCTCTTCTGATGCCTCGCATGCCAGTGGCGGCGTTGTCATTTTCGTCAGACAGGGCCTATCCTTTTCTGAACTTTCTACCACCTCTCTTTCTTCGCTCGATCCCTACTCTGATTATGTAGGGGTCAACATCTCTCTAAACAAATCCTCCTCGGTGTCATTTCTTAATGTGTATGCCCCCCCTATTCGCTCCTCCCCAACGGATGGCAGAACCGATTCCTTCTCTCCCTCAATTCTTCCCTCCTCCAGAAATCTCTTCATTCTGGGGGACTTCAATTGCCATCACCCGCTTTGGGACTCAAGAGGTACTTCCGACCCCCGTGGGGAGGAAGTATTCGACTGGGTCATCTCCTCTGACCTCCTCCCCCTCAATGACCCTGACACACCCACTTTTCTCCATCGCTCCTCTGGCAGTCGCTCCTCTCCTGACATCTCCTTTGCTCCCTCTACCCTTGCTTTTTCTTGCTCCTGGGAGGTGTTTCAGGACCTGGGTTCTGACCACCTACCAATTCTTCTATCTATCCCTCTTTCTCCGGTCTTTCACCCCAACGAGCGCCCCCCTTCCTTCAATTTTCAGAAAGCTCGCTGGGATGACTTTGCCTCCTACTTTGACTCTCACTGTCCTACTGCAGAGGAATACTCGTCTCTTTCTCTTTCCTCTGCAGCTGCTCTCTTTACCTCTCTGGCAATGAATGCGGCCAAATCTTCCATTCCTTTCGGCCGCATCAAACGCCCTCCTAAAGCCTGGTGGTCTGCTGAGGTGGAAGAAGCGGTTGGTGAAAGACGCAAGGCTTTCGCTACTGCTCACAGAAGTGATGAAGATCGCCAGGCTTACATCTCCGCCTCTCGACGTGCCTCGTCGGTCAATGCCAAGGCCAAGGCTGAGGCATGGCAGACGACCTGCACTTCTCTTTCACCTAAATCTAATCCTAAATCTGTGCACTCTCTTCTTCGCTCTATTGCTGGCTCTCCTTCCTCGTTTTCTTCCTCTCCTAACTTTCCTAACTGTTCCTCTCCCAGGGAATCGGCTTCGGTTTATGCCGCTTACCTGAGGTCTCACTTTTCCGTGTCTCATCCAAAGGCCCTGCGCAGCAGAGCCAGAGGCTACCTCACTGAGGTCCGCCGAGCTACGTGCTCTGTGGAGTCTCACTCGTCCTTTTGCTCTCCCTTCTCTCCCGCTGAATTTCTTGCGGCTGCCTCCAACCTCTCCTCATCCACTGGCAGTGGCCCAGACAAAGTTGCCTATCCCATGCTAAAGCATCTTCCTCGCTCTGGCATGGATTTTCTTCTTCACATCTTCAATCTTTCTTGGTCTTCACATTCCTTTCCTTCCATCTGGAAGACATCTTCTATTATTCCCATACATAAGATGGGAAAACCTCTCGACTCTCCTGCTTCCTTCCGGCCTATCTCTCTCACCTCCTGCGTATCAAAGCTTTTTAAACGCATCATACTATCCCGTCTTCTCTTTTTTCTGGAATCTAATTCCATTCTTTCTCCCCGCCAGGCCGGTTTCCGCCCTGGACGGTCTACACTTGATCAAAGTCTGTACCTTTCTCGGTCCATTTGGGATGGGTTTAACAAACCCAGGCCGGGCTCTCGGACGATCCTGTCTACTATCGATTTCTCTAAAGCTTTTGACTCTGTCTGGCACCCCGCCCTTTTCCACAAACTTATTTCGGCTGGCCTCCCTCCTTGCTTTGCTCGTTGGACTCAATCTTTCCTTTCTGACAGGCGCGCTTCTGTGGTTTTTCAAAATCACAAAAGCCGTTCCTTTCGAGTCCGTCGAGGTGTTCCGCAAGGATCCGTTCTTGGCCCTGTACTTTTCTCCCTCTTCATCAATGATCTTCCGGCTTCTCTGCCTTCTTCCGTCAGCTGCTCTCTTTACGCTGACGATCTGGCCATTTGGTCCTCCTCCTCCTCGGTCCCTACTGCGGTGGAGGCCACACAAGGAGCTCTGTTTCGATTGGAGCGCTGGTCTGAGTACTGGTGTCTTCCTCTCAATCCGAGCAAATGTGAGGCCTCCTTCTTTTCAGTGGATCCCCACCAGGCTAACCTCCAGCCCAACCTCCTCCTACTCGGCTCCTGCCTCCGTTTTAATCCCACTCCAACTTTTCTTGGGGTCACTTTCGACCGCACTCTTTCCTTTTCTAGGCATGTATCTTCGCTGAAGGCCAAATTTTTCCCACGTCTCAAGGCCTTACGCTGTATCTCTGCTTCCTCTTGGGGCCCCTCTAAGGAGTCCCTCTCTGTTCTGTATAAATCTTTTCTTCGGTCCCTTCTCACTTACGCTTCACCCGGATGGTTTCCTTTCCTAAGCGCTACCAATATCACCAAATTGGAACGCCTTCACCGAGCGGCCAGTCGCGCCATCACCGGCTGCCTCTCGTCCTCCCCTATCCCTCTACTACTCACCGAGGCTTCTCTACCTCCCCTACGAGTCACTCTGACTCACTTTACTCTTTTTTCTCATGAGCGGGCTCTTCGTCTCCCAACCTCCTTTCCTATTTCAGGTTTGGCCAGACTAGGAGTGAAACCAAGACTCTGCAGATCGTCCTGGAGAGCTTTTGCGTCCACTCACCCGCTCATGCTTCCTTCTACTTGTTCTAGGGAGGCCCTTGTTGCTTGCCCTCCCTGTCCTCCTTGGAATCTTCCCTCGTTCACGATCAAGTCCACCCTTTCCTCTCCATGCTCTCGCTCTGATCCCCCTCACTCTCGCCAGGGTGCGGCTCTCGCCCACCTTGACTCTCTTCCTCCTCATGATCTGGTACTCTGGACAGACGGCTCTGTTCCTTTTCCTTTTGGCAAGGGCGGCTCCGGCGTTCTTGCCAACTGCTCTCTCTGTGGCACTGAGGCCACTCTTTCCTTTTCGGCATGCCCAGTATATTCAAGTTTTTCCGCTGAAGCCTGCGCCATTCTGCACGCTCTTTGCTGGTCTCGGCAACACCATAAAGTCTGCCATTTTTCTTCTCTTCTTCTCCTGTCTGACTCTCGTTCTGTCCTCGCCACCCTGTCCTCTCCTCCACCTTTCCTGTTATCTCAAACTCTGTGGCAGATCTGGCAGGAACTGTCTTCTCTCTCCCGTTCTATCAGGCTACAATGGGTCCCCGGACACTCGTTTCTCCCGGGGAACGACACAGCTGATGAGCTTGCCAGACGGGGAGCGCTGCTTGCGCCTTCCGCAATCCCTTGTAGTCTCTCTCCTCTTATCTCTCGTATCCACTCTCGTCTTATCTCGGACTGGAGGCGTACTGTCTCTTCAAAGTATTTTGACACACAGGTTCCCTCAATTTCCACTGAGGAACTTGTGCTCCCTCGTCATGCTCGCTGTGTCCTCTCTCGTCTTCGCTGCAATGGACACAGCCTTCTTTTAGGTTCCTATCTCTCCAGGATTGGCAGAATCGAGAATCCTTCTTGCAGCGCCTGTGGACACTCGTCCCAGGACATCTCTCATCTCATTCTGCACTGACCAGCTACGGACTCTTTGCGCCGCTCACTCTTTGGCGACTCTCTGTCCCTTTACGACCTCTGGTCCAGACCCTGGGGAGTTGCCCGGCTTCTGGGGCTCCATGGTCTTCCGCCATGCCCCCATCCCTCGGAAGGGGTCGGGTAAACAACAACAACAACAACAACACAGATCGACAACATGGTCGTGTGGATTGGAGCGCTGTTCACGGTGAAAATGGTCGCGACTTTGAATCTCACGATGGTCATGTCTTGGAAGAGCGTCGTATTTCACTGCTTGTGCTGGTCTACGCTGTGCAAGCGCAACAAAAATAAAGTTTTATGTTCGAAATAAGTTTTCCTGTGACGAAGAATAAAACTATATAACTCACTTCCAAGCGGTGGCGGATGACTACAGCGCAGTCGTGAAAAAGCTGCTTTTTGACATAAATAGTGGTGTCATGTCAAGTGAATGGATCAAGGCATCACAAAAAACAAATGCTAGTATATGAAGATCAAATGCAGTTTGCTCTAAACAACAAGATTCTGCGCCACATTTTGAAAAGATGATAACGGCGTGACCGCAATTTGATGGCAACAAAGAGTGATGCTCCTCATTTTTAAGGCAGGAGTCGAGACGGGGAGGCAGTACTAAGGGCAAACGTCAAAAAAGTCTCATGGAAGAAATCAGAGCACTGGTTTTACCTCTACTGGCCCCAATCTTAAACTTGCTCATAATTTTCGTGTTCAAATTTCTTCTCAGAACGGCTGCCTTGTTGTATCCTTCGTACAAACCGTATCCAACATCCCTATTCTCAGTGGTCCACATTGCACGAAGATCATAAACAACAAGAGTTTGCCTAAAAAGAAACGTTAAGCAGGTTAAGCAGCTGCTTCACCAGCAGGGACAACACTAGCAGTTATATACGACAAATGAAGTTCAGAAGTGTTTTTGATTTGCCAGTGTTGACAGTCCAGTGCTCTCCTTCAATATGCACTGCACCCAAGCAGGGAAACTATTGTAATACGTCTTTCTCGGACCTCCTACCTGTTTTGTGGTTTTTTGGTAGGTGAAGACGACTTCTTAAGCTTCTTCTTTTTGTGTTTCCTCTCCTCGTAATCACTCATGGACATATTGGAGGCAGCGCTGCTTGATCCTGGCATTACACGAGAGCCGAATTAGATGCATAAATTATTTTTTAGTTGCTACTAGGTTACATGAAACGGCGGGAACTTTTTGAACGATGCCATGAAACTACAGCAAAATGTGCTATGAAAAATCAATGCAAAACTTTGCATGCTTCCTTAATAGCTAAACAATATTTCAAAAGCTGTTTTGCCAAACGTATTTTGAGACGCGCTCATCATCGACTGTGCAGCGTCACGGAGAAACAGCAGCGGTTGTTGCCTCGACAATCCAGAAGTAAACAAAAGCAATTATGAGCGAGCCAATAGCAGCGCCGACTCCGCAGCTTCCCGAAGTAGGTGCCGTGGCAAGAAACTTCGTCAAGAATCAAACCGAAATAGTTGTATTTAGTTAATCACCAGAAAAAGATATTTAATATTAAACTTGGAAAATTTACTCTCAAAAACGGCCTGAGCTTGAAGTAAAAACTGATAAAAAAAAGTATGAAAATGATCTTTAAATTGTGCTAACTTTGGATTTGGCTAAGGCGCTTTGATGGAAAAATTACCAACCAATGACTTGCCCCAGAGGTTCGCAACTGGGGGCGTCGCGACACACTGGTGCATCATTTGGGAAAAGTAAGGGGGTCGCAGGCGTACGTCGTTGATGACTTTTTTGTGTAATCAACCGGCGTTGAGAACCTTTTGTCTTCATCATTGACTTGATGAACACTGTTTTTTGGAGGTCAACCTATGCAGTGAGGTTTCTTGCCTTTATTTTTGACTTGATGATCTTTTTTAAAGCTTTTTTTAAGGCCATCTTATGGAGTGCGTTGCTTAATTTTATGAATTAGATCCGTGCGTCAGAGATTCATATATGTTGGGAACCTATGTCTTACCCAATAAATCACGTGATGGTGATTTGCACAGCGTAGCACAGTAGTACCGTAGTCTACAGTAGCTTTTGAGTGGGAGTAAGTTTTCTGCCATAAAAAAATTAAAAACTCCTCTTTCTCCAATCAGCAAGCACCAAAACATCGCATATGACATACGTTTCAATTCAGCTTTAGCAGGAGAAGACGACGCATCAGTATCCGACAACGAACGATGATACGACATCTTGGAAAGACTCAGCATGAAGTTACGCTCAGGACCAAGCGATCTGGTGGAAGGTGAGTGAGCGATGTTATCAATTTCTTGACGCTTCAGTAAGTAAATCTATCAAAGCACGAATAACTGAAGAATAAAACTGGATTTTGTGTTCTAACAGAAAGACCATTGCCCAAAAAAACATTTATGTTTGTTTTAAAATTGGCACTTTGCGAATCAAGACTTCAATGACAGTCAAACGCATTAGCTTCTATACTTATTTTCCCCCTTTATGCAGCGTTCAGACGAGCTGGTTCAATATGTGTCAGCTACAACACTCGCTTTCAATCCAGCTTTCATTGGAGCAACACGACTCTATAAATTTTGGATGCCTTTTCTGGCGCTATTTCAATGGAGTTTTGAGCTCCGGCCTTTCGTTCCAAAGTCTAAGCAACTAGCACTGCAAAACGGTAGGTAGATGACAAAAAACCCACAGTTGACATGAAAATCACAAGATTCAGATCACACACTTCCTCTCGTTTTTCAAGATCACTAAACTTGCTTCAAATGCTTTGCATTCTTGCATTCTGAATCTAATAGTTGAGGTAAAGCAATTTGCAATCACACGAGAATAAAAACGAATTTCTCATACATTGCAAATGCAATGTGTGTCAACCACTAACTACATGTTTCTGCATTAAACTTTGATTAGTACGTGCGGTTTTAATTCGTGATGTCTTTTCTGGTTAAAACAGTGGTTTTCTTACATTTTAAGTCTAATATTAGTATGTGTGCTTGAAGCTAAAAAAATTCATGGTATTACGGCGGTCAAGCAATATTTTTGTATCATCGATTCACACACACCCAGCCCTACAAACTGTGTGCCATTAACTGTATAAATCTTCGTTGTTAAGTATGAAAACGCACGTTATGGGCGTTTTCTTTGAGTGGTTACAGCACCTGTAGTAGATATGCGCTTTACCAGTAATGCTGGTAACGTCAAAGCAAGTCTTAACAGAAGTTTTTCCACGTTTAACTATTACGCACGATGTAACTGACTTGATTTGATGGTAACTACTCCACTTACCTTAGTGTCACTTAAATCACAAGTGGTGCTGATGACTGACCATTGGCCCAAACTTCTTCGAATCAAATAGCCATCATGGGGCACAATATGGAGGCGAAAATGTGATGCCACTTTTCCAGCCCCACACAGCCATTCGATGCCCAATTGTTGGGCATATGACGACCAATAACAGGCCTGAAATTAAACATAATTTTGTTGAATTTAAAAATATGTAGTAATTGTAACCGTTATGCTCTTTAATTAACCAGAGCGATGGTGTAGTAGTGAGAGCGTCCACATCGCAGTCGGTAGACCTGGGGTTCATTCCCTAAGTCGAGCCATACCAGAAGACTTTAAAAGTGGTATTCACAGCTTCCCTGCTTGGCGCTCAGTATAAAAAGGGATAATGTGGAGAACAAGCCGGCAAGCTTGCTTGTTGTGTCCTTGGGCAAGGCACTTAACGGGATGCCTCCACCTTTATATGGCACACAGGTGGCCCACCCGTACTTAACCGGGTTACAACTGTGAAGTTGCTAACCCAGCATGTCGTAAAAGGCGACTCTTGGGTACCCACCAATGGTAGTCCGCCTTGTTGGTGGTGGGGCCACCAGTCACTGAAGACTGGTTCGAAATGGACTGCCATCTTTCCCCTAGCCTAATTTCAATTAGGTTGACGGCAAGAACCTGAATTGCCGTTCATGCCGTACCTCTATCCCGAGAAAGAGGAGGGGCAACCACAAACAAACAAACAAACAATATGCTCTTTATAAGCAGTTCTGTACTTTAAAGAGGGTCTAAGCGCAAGTTGGTTGAATTTAAGTAACTGCGGAAGTTTTTTGGTAAAAAAAAAGACAAAGCTATATAAATCGAATATCCCGTGCTTCACTAGGTTAAAATAGTGAAGCAGCTCACCCAGGGTATTGCTAAGAGGCAATTTTTGGCCATCAACTAACGACAGTTTGCCTTGTTTATAGCGGGGTAGCAATCATCAACTTGTATTGATGATTGGTTCGAAATAGATTGCCGGCTTCATCGAGTCTGATCTTGATTGTTCGCAGTGTGGAGCGAAATATAACCGTTGCATGCTACGAAATAGATATAACTACCCGTGCTTCACCGGGTTAGAATGATGAAGCTGCTCACCCAGCATGTCGTAACAGGCGACTCTTGGGTACCCACTTACGGCATTCCGCCTTGTTGGTGGTGGGGCTACCAGTCGGCAATTTGCTTTCACGACTGGTTCGAAATGGGCTGCCACTTTTCCCCTAGCCTAACTTAATTAGGTTGATGGCATGAACCTGGATTGCTGTTTGCGCCATACCTTCATCCCAAGGAAAAGGAGGGGTAAACCAACCAACCAAAAAATAGATATAACCGTTGCATACAACAGACTAGAAGTAGGTCTGTAAAAGTGCGTTGCACCAAAATCTAAACCGATGATAGAAGGATTCTATGAGACTTTCGACTAATGAAAATAAAAGATCTGTTAGTGCAAGATGCTACAAAATTTGGGGAGAGGGATCAAAATCGATCCTAAAATAACTTTGACGGAAATACACAGCATGGCACTTACTTTTAACTCAGGAAATTCGAATGAAATCTTCACGTTTCGATAATGCCGGCTTAGCTTTAGTTTCGGAGGAGTGACGTTACCAAACAGCGAGCCTTTGCAGATCGGGCGAGCAACTGCGTTTATCGCATACCAGAAGTTGCTGAGCCATCTTAACGTCGTACTGCAAAAAAATAATGGTGCTGAACTTGGTAGCAACTAAAGAAGAAAACAACGTAAATTGTGAAAGTATATGGTCGCTCACAACAAAAATAATATTGCCCCTTTCCTCCCCCCTTCCGGTATCCAGCCGGATATTGGAAAAATACTAGAAAAATCCAGCCAATCGCACAAAGCGTTGAAAATAAAACCCTTTTATATATTTGTTGAGAAAAACTAATGACTATATAATAAATTTATCCGACTTTGTGTTTCAATTATCCAAAGTTAAAACATTAAAAAAAGCGCACTGGTATCGTATCTGCTACTTGAATTTTATAAGACTATTTTTGAAACTTGTATTATGAGAATTATCCAGGAATCCGTATCCGGGAATCAAGTTTTGCCGGATATCCGGATATCCGACAGAGCACTACTGTTCTTGAAAACGTCCTAAATGCTAGAGCCGGTCATCATCACTGACCTGTAAAGCAGTATCTCTGGCTTGTCTCTTTCCTCGTTCGCATATTTGCTTTCAACCTTCCCTTCTTTAGCTGGACATTTTGTGTCAAGATCAATAGAAAGATCAATATTGCGAGAACGGAAATAACGGTAAGAATCATGGTCGGGTAAATCACTCGCTGAAAAAATTAAAAAAACCGCACCACTTAAACGCTCGATGCCACATGCACTATGCCACTTAAACGCTCGATGCTACATGCACTGTCTGCCAGCCAGAGTAAGATGAAGTTCGGCCACCGCTGCTTGAACGACTTGAAAAATACTTCAACGTAAACTTCGACAAAACGTAAGAGGGAAACAACAAAAAGCACATTTTAACATGTTCCCAGGTCATAGATTGCAAAACTTGAAACGTGCTTACCATCGAGTTTATCAGGGGCACATGGGGTGACGCTATGATGATCATGGGGGTCAGCCCCATCCGAACATATCCACTGAAAGTTCCAATCCATTTTCAGATGGGGCAGGTGGAGAAATCGAATGTCATCATACTTGGACGCATTCCGAATGTGGATGTCAAGATCTCCCTGCAGACGTTGTAAAATGATTGGTATATAGTGCAGCTTTGAAAAGAGATGTTCTACCGAAAGCTTTTCGTCATACACTCATCAGAGGGTGGGTCGCGTCGAATGGGGAAAGCTACAGCCATCAGGATACGTTGTTTATCTCAAAAAATCAGACGCAAGCAGCTCCACTACATGAAGGCAAACGTTTGTACTTACATATACAACGTTGTGATCAGACTTGTTTCGGAGTTACCAGTACTACCGGCGAAGCGCATTCCTTTTGCCAGGAATGTAAGTCGTTGAACAGTGCCTACCTTTAGCGCGCAAAAAGCCAGAAACCATACAAGCATTGAACTCGTAACCTCTAAATTAGGAGCTTAATGCATTAAACTCAGTGGTCAGTGATCATTGAAATCACTTATCATGCCAACCTTGAATAGAAAATGTCCCGAAGTCCACAAAAAGTACAGATTCTTCCAGTCCCAGTGCATGTGTTCAGTCGTGTTGTAAGGGTCCAACGAAGCGAGATGGTGGAGGTTGGCTCTATAACAAAGTGAAAGCGCATTGAAGCTCTTAATTTTGAAAGTAGCGTCAACAAAAAGTGGTTGCTGATCTATTAAAAAAAAGAACAATACCCAACCTACGTTAATCTAAAAAAAACCCTGTTTGGTAATAACGAGCTTTTTTATTTACCTGCCTGGTAATAAACACTTACCACGGATGGCTGCAAACTTACTTTGCCATGCTGTAGCCTAAAGCAGCACAAAGTAGATCAACATCAAACGGATAAGTACAGAAAGCTGGAATTCTATCATATCTTATTATCTTTTTTGGACAAAACTCACATCAGCAAGTTCTTTAAAGTGACTTGCATGAATACTTATCATCATACAGCTAAGACGTCATCTTTATTGCACTTTGGTCACATAAAAGCGATTGCAGTTTTACATAGGACAATTTGGCTGCTCTGGATTTACCAATATACCTAGTGCCGTGTATTTCTACCACAAGCACTAAAATAAAGCAGAATGATATGACTATATTACACTTGTACCTGGCCATTGACATCTCCAACCTTCCATGAAAGAGTAACCTCGATTTATCCCACCAAGGCAGCTGAGGACTAGGATCGATGGTGTTCTTGGTGATCCGATTAAAAGCGAGATTGACCTGCAATTGAGTCACAATGTCAAAACAATTGGTTCCTAACGTGGAATGCTGAAAATACTAATTCCAGTGAATGTGTTACCAGCCGCGAGTGCTACCACGGCTGGTCTTTAAAAAGATTCTTCCTATTTATGTGGAACCTCTCAAAAATAGAAATAGTTGAAAGCACCAGATTGATCGCAGTATTTTCACACAAATCACTACATTCTACAAGAAAACTATCACTTATTTTTTGCGAACGGCGAAACGTACAGCTGCTTTTTAAACATGGGCTGGGTGTGCAAAATAAAAAGAATACAAACAATGTGTTACAAGCCGGCGAAACGAAAGTATTTTGCTTTCGGAACAATCGTTTGTGGTTTGAAACCTCCTCCAAGTATGATCACATCGATTAGCATTCGCCAAAATTCTAATCGCAATTAAATGAAAAAGTTGCTCAAATTCTTTTTTGCTTTTTCTCACAATTTGATTTATGAAATACTTGGTCAAACTCTAAGCCAGTGATTCTCAACCACTGTGCCGCGGCACTTTTGTGTGCCACGAAATTATAAAAAGTGTGGCGCCAAATTTTAGATATATTTCGCATTAAAAGTATTCTTATTATTAACTTCTAATCAATCCTTTAATAAACGTACTGTTATTTTTGTAGTACATATTATTCTATTTCGCATATTTAAAATTATTATCATGAACTATTTTACGCAGTGTTTAATAGGTAAGTAAATAATTTTCTAAATTATCTTTTTCTATGTGTGCCGCCAAATTTGTAAATCGTTAAAAGTGTGCCGCAACAAAAAGAAAGGTTGAGAATCACTGCTCTAAGCTATAAACTGAAACTTAAACGGCGAAGCATATAACCGCTGATAAATTGAATAGAGAAAACGCATTTGGCAAAACCTTTGGCTTAGAATGTAAAAAGTTATCAAGCTGTAATTCATTTTATAAAGGCCAAGGAGGCACACACGCTGCGTGGACAGACGCTTTGCTAGTTTCGAAGAAGCACATTCATACGTATACAATTACGTGTCAAAAATATAGGGCAGTATCTGTAAAGCCGACAGTTATAGTGCAGTTCAATTCTAATTTCTACGTTTAGTTCTGTTTGAGATCTACACCTTGAAGAAAATTCGAAGTTGTTCAACACAGCTAATATTCACACCCACCTGGCCCCAAGCAGGATCCCAACACGGACCCCAGGCCATATTAAACGAGTGCACCTCGCTTGTGAGGTCATGGTAGAACTTCAACGCAGGCATGTTGCGCAACACTTTGGCCGACCCCCACGGGGCTGGGAGTTGAACATATTCTACAAAAAGAGAACATTCCAGAATCTCATGTGGTATTCGATGGTATTGCTGAGCTCAACAACTCCAAAATTTCAACATCGTCAGATAAACAAGTTAAAATTCTATATTTTCCGCAAATGCATGCATTTGCAAGTGGTTAAGCCTTGCTGACTGACATTGTAAAGTCATAAACGTGTTGTCACAGACATCAATCAAGCATTCTACTTATGTTAGACTACTTAGATAAATAGCCCCACCACCTACAAGGCAGAATTCGATTAAGAAAAACACAAAAGTCGTCACTTACGACGTGTAGGTGAGCACCTTGACTATTTTAACCCAGTGAAGCACGAGTAATTACATTGTGTTAAAACAGGCGAAAACATAAAAATTTTCTCGTGAACAGAGAAAACAAATGCATAATAATTTTGTGTCGATAAACATGGTTTTCACTTGCAGTGATTTTCGAAGACGCTTTTCTGTGACAGGTTGAAAGAGTGAGTAAACTTAACTTTATTCTACGTAAGAAGGAAATACAGGCAACGTTAGTCTTTACCAGTATTCAAAACAACAAAAGAAAGCTCGCTGGTAGCGTCTTTAATGTTGTTTCTTTGAATACAAGACGTACATAGTATCTCACCCAAGAGAGAGAGAGAGAGAGAGAAGTATAAAGGAAAAATTGAGCGAGAGCAAAACCATAACCTAAAATTCGTTTTTTTCTCCGCTATTCAATGATCATGTCAATCAATAATTACCTGTTCTCTTGGCGACCGGCATTCCTTTTTCTTCCGCACCACAGAGTCGTCCTCGAATCGACCAATCAGAGTAATCCATAAGACATTGTGGGTAATTTCGAACTCTAACTTGATGTCGAGCTGCATGCAGACGAATGACACGACACCACAAGGTCACGAACTCGGGATCATCACCTGGAGAAATTGAGAAGTAGCGCATTAACAAGCGTGTTTTCGGTAAAATTTAAGATTTTGTGCTTTATGGTACATCGTCGACAAGTACGAATAAAACTGCATTAAATCAGTAGCCAGTTAATTAGGAAGTGAATTAAAATTGTCCTTTATGCAAATCACTTAAGACATTCTGCTTGGAATGTGATGAAGTGAAGACGTACTGTATCAACAGTTTTAGAATCCTAAACTGGGTGCGAACTTAAAATTGTTAAAAAATATAACGCAACTCGCACCTTGTTCAGATTTGAAAGGAAAAGGAGCTTCTTTATCGATATTTCGGATTGTATTCATTGCCTTTTGCATCCCATGCATTGATTCATCACATAATACTACAACCAACAACAAAGTCTTATTAAAAAACAAACACGCCAAAGTTAGGTCAGACCAGGCCATCTCCGATAGTGGAGAGATGCTCGCCACGGACTCGCGTAGTGCCTTCACCTCAAGGAAGCAACGGAGTGCAACAAACTGTACAGAGATCACTGGTTAGCGGATTGTGCAGAAGATCACAGGTTAGCGGACTGTACGGAGGATCACAGGTTGACAACATATTACAGTCCATTTGATGAAGTTGTTCCCCAGGAGCTAAAGCAGAAACTAAAATTCTGTCTCATTTTACCGACGAGTAAATACCAAACACAAAACATTACGTGTGGTTTCCATTCACAAGTAGAATAGAAAGAATTTCGTTTCTAAATCACAGACTGCCTTCTATGCTTTTCAATTTTTTCTACTTCACATTTTATAGCTGTTAATCAGATGACTTGCCAAGTAAAGGTCAAAACGTCATCCTACAATTAAACTTCGTTTAGGTGCTTGTTTCTAATAAAATTATTTTGCAAATCCCGACTTACTAGTGTTTGTAAACATAACACTATTGTTACGTCTACGCAAATTCAAAAAGCATCAAGCAGCTGAAGAACTGCAGCCTAACCACCGGCTATCCTTCATAGTTGTAAAAGCGGCAACATTTAACGAGAAACAACTCCTTTATAATCAAATACTATTACTTGCCAAGATACCTTTAAGTATATGAAAACAAATGGAACCAAGCTCGCGTGCATAAATGCAACATGCTATGATATATGAATCCATGCAAACACATGCACGAAATAATATTTTGCAAATGTTATCGAACATTACGTATAAGTATAACGTCGACAGCCTGAACTTGTGAGGTGCTGTAGACTGCCAGAGCTCACCTACCAAGCGTAGCGGCTAATTTGCTCACGTACAAAGTCCAATGCAATAGCAGTGCATCTCCCATCATTTCTTCTGTGTTATACAGAATTGCATGGTATAGGGCAGGGTACGTGAAACACTGGTTTGCATCGGACTTTGAACAAGCAATCTTTTAAATTCAATCTTGACGATTTAATGCTGTTAGAACGATATGATCAAGTTTCACTGTCAAAATGCATGGCCGTAACGCCATTGTACAGGTGTTTTATGAAACAAAAAACTATAACACGACAATAAGTCCCATAAAAAAACAAGAGAAAGAGCTGTACGGACACACAGCCCTTCACCTGACACGTCGAAACCGGTTACTTTCCATGTAAACAAGATAGTTGATGATGGGTTAGTGTACATTTTCCTTGATCGGACCAAGTAGATATTGATATTGGTATCAGCCAATTGACAGTAGAGCTCCTCAACCTAATATAACCAAAATCAAACGGCATGCACGGTAAAACAGCTAGCAAATAAAAAACGAAAGAGTGCCATGCAAAAACTTGACTTTAAATAACAGTAGGTTAAGATTTTCTTTTCATAAACAGCAGCCGAGTTTAGCTATTGGCCAGACCACTGGTGCACCAGCCTCCCTCAGGTGTTACTGTTAAGTTGTCACTGCACTAAAGAGTTAAATACCACTTACCGTATTTTTCGGACCAAAGGGCGCACCGGACTATAAGGCGCAGTATCAATAAACGTCTTCTAACGCGTTTATTTTCATACATAAAGGCGCTCCGGATTATAAGGCGCATTTCATGAAACCAAAACTCAACTCATTTTATTGGTGTCCTACTTGTATTTTATGATCAAACAATCATTTGTAGTGTTCGCATTGCGCGAGAAGTGTACGGCTAGGTACCCTACAGGTTGCAATAGATGCGCGATGTATGTGTGTGTTTACGCTCGTAAAGTGAAAAGAAAAAACATCCTCGTAAGGGAAATGAGAGTAGGTAATTTGATCGCAAGAAAAAAGAAGTTTGCTTTCAAGAAAGAGTTTAAGGAGATACTATGGCGTTGGTAGCGATTATTACAACATAAAATTTATTTAGAGCGTGGAAACAAAGCGCAACCTGATCCACACATTAGACGCACCGGAATATAAGGCGCACGTTCCATTTTTGGGAAAATTAAAGGATTCTAAGTGCGCCGTATGGTCTGAAAAATACGGTAGTAAGTACTGATGTTGTGAACATGAACTACATAGTTTTATCTCCGGCGACTATGGACCAGATTCAAATTACGGTAACCGCAAAACTGTAAGTTTTTTGTGTTACATTTTATCTACCAGATTCGCACGACAGCATCACTGGCAAGAAACGAAGAATAATAATTGACAAGGCCCAATTCCAAGTGAACGTTTCAGCACTTATTGCTAAATTGGCTGCTTGTTGGAATCCACAAAGTAGAGGAAAATATCACAAGTGCCTTTGCGGAGAGCATAAAACACGCAGTCATTTCGAAGTTTGAGCGCACCTCGTGATGTACAAGCACATTAGTTGAAGCGCACAGTTAAAGCCTTTTTCTATTCCAAGTGGTTGCCCGTCATATCTTTCCAAGTCCTCTGCATTCACTTGGTAGTTTTCATTGCCTAAAACCACCAGGCCGGTTGCCCCAGATGACAAAAAAAAAATAGTCGAATTTTGAAAACTTACAGTAGGCTTATGTTAAAGTCAAGTTAATGCATAACATTCCAACACTGCAAGCACTTGATCTTACACAAAGCCAACCAAATAAAGCATGCATATAACAGGCTTGCCCAGAAGCAATAGGGTGCTATCTGTAGCAGTGTAACTGAACCATGCTTATCGTTAACAACCTGTGGCAGTTAAGTTGGACAGGGTCCAAGAAAACAAGATGTTCGAAGGCTGTTTCTTGCTCTCGGAAAGATGGCAGTTGGTTCTTGCAGGCAGGGTAGTCGGCACCCTTTTGCACTTATAGAATTGGGAATGCAAATGATGGTGCGGCATGGTAAATATCGTGGGAGCACAAAAACCGTACATGTCGTGACAGCGAGACAAATAGATTTTAGTACTTTCCTCTTCAAGACGGCAGTACAGTTCTTCAACCTTCGCAATATAGTATGCTTTACACCAGAGACTATTAAGAACGGCTGGATTCTGTTAGGGGAAACAAATCGAAAAAAATCGACTCCACCCTTCACGTATCAGTAGGGGACCAGATGTCCTGCTTTTACGGACTCTGTCTTGCTTCCCCTTATGCAGAACACTAGGCCAAAATTTTCATCATTAGTGGCATTCAAGACAAAGCGTGTAGAAGTGAGGACTTTTGTTTGGAAAAAGATATACAGTTTTACTTCTATACTTCGACTGGGCTACTCAAAACTTTTATTTCATAAAATGATGCTGCAAATAGAAAATATACGACAGTTTTACTATGTATAACACAACAAAAGTGCAAGGTGGTATGTAGTTAAAAAAATGAGAAGAAATTCAAGAAAAGATAGTCCAGAAAGTGATTGATGTTTTAATCTAACGCAGAAACTAACACAGAAGCCTTGCAGTTACTCACAACTTGTCTTTACATACGCTTCTAATTTGTCAGTTCCAAGTTTCAAAGTTTTCACTTTGAAACAAGGCATAAATGTTGAAGCAATAAGAGTATCGCTTTTTTATTACTGTCCGAACATTGAAAAATTCATTTTGAGCAATAATTAGACATAAAAAAAATAGGAACTGAGAGCTCTTTCTTGAATTTAATCAAAATACATCGCTAGCTCCAAGTGGTTACGATCGTTGCAAAGCTCAGATTTTTGATGGATACCGGAATCCTTGCAATACACTTTATTGAATCATATTCAATAAATAATTCTTCAAATATAAGACAGACAATGAAGATAATACATTGGTACCTTTTTCGCGGGGAGCATTTCTCCGTGTTTCTTCCTCAATTGAATCATGCGTTGATCGAGCACGTGCCGTCGTTTTTCGCTCTCAGCCCACTCATCTTTCATCAATTCATGATTATCTCGTAAATGGCATTCAAATTCCCAATCTCCAAATTCGAACGAAAACTGTTCGACCGATATTCGCAGGTCGGGAGGCAGGCGAGGGCTTCTGATATTACAAAAGTAAATGTAACTAGGCTGTTTATCTTAACCTCAAACATCGGGAGGATTCTTCAGATTCAGCTACTGTAACACGTCAGGTAAACTGCATTTCGTAAGGCTAGAGAATTTCTACTCAAACTTTGCCAAGCTACGTGGATGCACAAATATGGACTTTAAGCCTCCAAAGCAACTTAGTTAGTGAAAAGAACTAATTTTTCATCACAAGCCGTCAAAAGTCATCAAAACCTTAAATTCCTATACCTTTGACCGTTTTTGATGTGAAAAATCCTACTTTTCAAAAATAGACTCTTTTCTGACGCCATAAACAGCTAAGCGTTCGCCTCCTCCCCCCCAAAAAAAACCTACAGCCTTAGTTTCAATGGTGTTGCTCCATGCTGGCCACCAAGTTTAGTCACAAAGTTGGCCGGATCCTTAAAAGTTCATTTAAAACTTCATACTTACGTGAATGGATGAGATTTCTTCTTGTACAGAGCTTTGACCCACTTAAAAGTAGTTATAAACGTGTCAAAAGTGGCTGCGAAGTCATATTTATGCGGGAAGAAACAAGTGACAGACGTGAAGTTAAACGACCAAGTTCGATTCTCAACAGTGTGTAAATCATTAAATAGCTTCCTGCAAATCAATGTTGAATAAAAAGGGAATTGCTTGCAGCCAGTGGGAAACCATTACAGTTGTTGATACAAATAATCGGCTTTTTCTTTGTTATCGACCCAACACATTTCTATCACAAGCACGACAACAAGCAGAAGGAAAGCTTTTATGTTGTTGCGTTTATCTCTCTTCTTCCTTGGGACGAAAGCATGACATGATACGACTAATGAGGTTCACATCACAAATCTGGTTAAGATCAAGGAAGGAAATGCCGCAATCTGTTTCGAACCATTCATCAATACGAATGAAAGACTGCTACGCCCGCTACCAACAAAATGAACTACTGCTGGTGGGTGACCAAAAATCGCCTCTTTACAACGTGCTGGGTGAGCGGCTACACCATTTTAACCCCAAAGCACGGGTAGAGATCTTCCATCGTTGACACCAGGGTAGCAGAATTAAAAATCCTTCGTTAAGTTCCTATGGTTATCCGCCTCAGAACACATCTCAACATATACCGTCTTGTCCCGCTACGGACTTTACACCGCTCGCGCTTTCGCGACTCTTTACGATCTCCGGTCCAGGTCGTGAAAAATTTCCGGGCTCGCGCTGTGGCCCCATCACAAGGATGGGGACAGGTAACCACAACAACAACAGTAGGCCCGACATCAATATTTACCCGTGCTTCACCGGGTTAGAATAGTGAAGCTGCTCACCCAGCATGTCGTAAAAGGCGACTTTTGGGTACCCACCAATGGCATTCCGCCTTGCTGGTGGTGGGGCTACCAGTCGGCAGTTTGTATCCACGACTAGTTCGAAATGGGCTGCCACTTTTCCCCTGGCCTAATTCAATTAGGTTGATGGCGTGAACCTGGATTGCTGTTCGCACCATACCTCCATCCCAAGGAAGAGGAGGGGTAAACCAACAACATCAATATTTAGGTGAAATAAAACTGAGTAACATGCGAGCTCCAGGATTGCTGGTGAGTAGTAGTAAAAGACTTGGGAATATGATTTCAACGCACTTAAGATAACGATGACACAAAACTTTTGCCACAACTCAGAAAAAGGTGACTTAATGCTGCTCTAGGCGAGCTGCAAACTTGAACAAATGAGCTCACCTGTCTTGGTTACAAGCTTCGTTAGAAGGCGCCATTTCAATGCACGTGTTAGTGAAAGTAAAAATATCGTAATCATCCATTACGACTAAGAACTCATCGAATGTTATATCCGTTTGATTGTTAGACAACACACACCTGCAAAAAGTATGTTTTAAACAACGCATATTATGTGAACATGCTGAGCTTGGAGAAAGTTTGCATTCAACAAATTGTAGCAGCTAAAACAGTACACTCCTGTAGCCTGGTCTGCACTGAGGCGAAAACCAGCTCAGCCTTAGATTTTTTTTTATTTTGGCTCAGATACGAGCCCCGCAAATGAAATTAAGAAGAGTTATGCCACACTTAGCTACATTGTAGATCAAGGCCGTGCACTGATACCTTCCTAAGTGTTCTAGATGATAAAATTAAATGTAGGCTACTTTGAAAATACGTATTATGCCTCCATGCAAAAAAATTACTGCCCTGAAAAAACAATTTTTAACATCTAGTAAAACAGCTTTTTTCAAGCAATGTGAAAGTTTAAGAGCCTATTGCTAACAAAATCAATTAGTTTGATGAAGCTGTTCACGAGGCATTAAATAAAATTATATCTTAACTTTTGTTTTACCGGTGAGCAATAATTACCTCACAAATTTCTTTGATGGTGCCTCTAGGCTAACGTTTCGTCAGCCAGAACCGCAACATCATCGAAGCACACTGGCATCTTATTTGCTACAGCAACATATTAACAAATTTTGCTAGCTCTGCTGTACTTTGTTGAGAGAGAGTTCGTGAATAAAACCTTCAACTATGCTCACCTTAGTGGCGTGAGATAAAACTTGACGTTTTGCTTGTCACTAAGACACAGATGCACATTTAGAGCTGATAGATTAAGATCAAGTTCTAATGGTCGTGTCAAAGTCTTGTTATCTTGATGGCCATCCCCAAACATCTTGACATTGATTGGATGTTTTAAAGCCACGCCTGCTGAGTGATGGTCTCCATGGTTACCGATGTTTCCGCTTTTTTCTTTCGGGACGTACATCGATTCTCGAATGTCCGGCGATTTGTCAGTTTTATAAAACGGAGCAAATTGAGAAGCGAAGCCGGAAATGCCGTAATGCACCAACGCATGCAGTGCAGGAGACCAGCGGATTGAAATGGCCGACTCTGAGGTCAGCGCGATGGTCATCTGGCGTCGAATTCTTTGCTGAAGATAAGCTGGCAGGTTTTCTTCAGCTGCAAGATCACTGGTGTCGAAGTTCGTCGAGTACGTAATCTGTATAGAATAACAAGGAGCTGTATTCTGATGGTGGTTCAGAAAAAAAAACAATGCATAATCTTATTATGAGGAAGAGTTTAGTGACTTTTTGCAAACAAAATTGTTGTGGAAATCCCGCGTTGCTCGTGTTCTTATCCTTATATTTATTACTCCCTTTGACATGTGTACATTGCTAAATGCTGATGCAGTGAATGTTTATGGCTAGGCACCCGTTTTTGCATCAGAATTTGATTTGCAAACGAGGTTTTAAATTCAGACGTCTTTTACCAATACCATAGTTGATTATGATAGGTTTTGACAAACTGTAAGCTCGATATCCCAGAATACGTTTGCCCTAGACTTTTATTCTACCAAACTTATATCTTAATTACGATAATCACCGTACTTCAAGACAATCGAAGGACAAGTTGTTTGTAGTCATTTCTGCAGCCATTAAACATTTATACTGCGGAGTTTTGACTTGTTGATGACGCAAGTTAGCTGGCAGTTGAGCGGCGGGTGTTTGGTTTCCACAAAAGTCAGAATCGTAAGATGCAAACGGCGCGAAAGCAGGATTATGTACAGTGGTAACAGCCACGCCCAAGATGCTGATACTGCGCGATACACAGGCGCCGTCTCCGCTATTAAGGGCATCATCGCTGCCAGTGATTTCAGCCTGAAAATCGCACAAACGTCACCGCTAATAAAGCCAACTATCTTTATCTGGTCACAAGATCCTGTAACAATTATAGATGTTAGGTTAACACCTGCTCTAGAACCGCCAGAGCAGCCGGGCATCGCTTTTGCGACCGCAAAAACCGCAACCAAGAGGGGAGATTTTCTCTGCAATACCGCAATGCACTTTTTTTCAAAGCAAAATAACACAGGATCTATTTCCATTGATCCGGAACGTCGGGCTGGGCTAAACATTATGCAGCAATTTTAACGAGGACTGTACATGTTCTTGGCAGTTATTAGGATGACGATGTATTTGTACTTCTCAGTAAAGTAAAATCAAACAACCTAAGCTGCATGCGATCAAATCACACTTCAATTCACCGATAGCGACCAAAGTTAACTAATTGATTACACAAATGACAGCTCACTCCGTGACCGTGCTTTTACATACTCGTGGACAAGTATGGAGAAAGTTTAATTCTGCAACAGCGCTTTGTAATGTAAGGGATAATGCATTAAATAAATAAATACAATTTGACAAGCTCAGTCACAAGCCACCATAGGACAAAATTGGTTTGTATACTTAATTCTGATCGGATCAAATTTTTCCTGCAATTTACCAATTAGCAATCAAACGACACAGGTTATAGCAATTAAGACTAGGCATAAAATGTCTGTAAAAAAGGAAAGCCTTCAAGTTGGCAATACAAAACCCTCTTGGCTGTCTACACAACAGTATTGTTGCTGCTGTTAACGACAAAATTAAACGCCTACATAACACAGCTGCAATTATTCAACCAACGAGCTTTTGATCACATCTTACCTTTAGCTCGTCCACGCGAGCTACAAAGCAATCACCGTACGATGATTTATCTGGAAGAATGAAACCATTCACTCTCGCCAGCTCTGCTTCAAGACAAGCCAACTTCCAACGATACTTTCCTGCTTTTCTTCTGCTTCTATGACTCGACGTACGCAGACGAGAGGAATACGGGGAATCAGGGGTTGTGGTCTAAGTTGAAAAACAAAACGATAAAGATTGCATGAAACAAAATACAGAGGTTGCTAGTTGCTAGGTAACAATTTTCAGGCGACCACCTATTAAGAGGGATCTGCCTTCAGCATCACAATAAGGTAAGTTAGAAAATTTTTCTGAAAAATGTTATCCAACATCATATGGTACCATACAGCAATCTATTACATAATGTCAATAGCACACGACCAATTTCGACCTTATTGGGTCTCATCAGGCGGGTGTAAAAAGCACTCAATAAAAATGCTGAGTGAGAACAAAGTTGCTATTAAGTACAAAATAAGAATGCAATACAAAGCAATATGATACAGCAATACCTCTATCATAGGGATCTCATTTAGGGACACACTCACATGTCATGAAGAAGTTACATCGGTAAGCCCTAATAGGTTTTTTTATTATTGAGTGTTTTTTTACACCGGCCCGATGAGACCCAATAAGGTCAAAACTGGTAGCGGGTTACTGACATGATGTAATAGATTGCTGCATGGTACCGTATGATGTTGGTGATCATTTTTGAGCAAAATTTTCTGTTTTACCTTAAATTGCATGAAACAAGTATTGGTGATAGTAATTTCCAAACCGCGATTCCACTTTGAAGGAAGAAGTTATTTTGACGTCACATAATCACCAGCTAAATCCATCTGCTCAATAAGCTAGTACACTGTCAAACTTTGTCTCGCTATGCAGCGCTTGTGAGCTCAAAACAAACCACGTAAAATTTTATAATACAAATACTCGCAAAAAAACGCGAAAGTAAAATTTAGTAAATCACACTACGACAGGCAGGAAGTATTGAAACAATTCAAATATTTTTTTTTCGAACACAATACACAAACTCATGATATTTTCACATTTGGTCAAAAAGTAAACATAAAATATCTAATTTTTTGAAATCTTAAGCTATAACAAATTTTTATTGCCCAAAGTATTACGTCAAAAAACTAGGATGCTGCACTACAAAAGCCATTCAAAATGAAAAACGAAGAGGTTTTTTGACCAGATGTGTACTTGCCAATTAGTATATTGGGCTGTATAACGCATTGGAAAACTTTTTAACAAGAGTTTTTGAGAAAGATGTTTTGAAAGCATCTCAATGTAATTTCTAAATATGGAAAACAGCAAAGCAAACAAGCTAGCACCAATGAAACTCTGAGCCCATATATAGAACTTTAATATTACTCGCTTTAACATTTAGATATCGCAGAACTTTCGGAAAATATAGTGAAGCAGTGAATTTTATGAACTTCTAAATTGCAGGTTTTGAGACACAAAGTTTATTTTAAACGCGTTTTATAAAGGTTGATAACAAAACTTGACCTCACCACTTTGTTATTACAAGTCAAATCTTCAATATACAGTAAGTTGCTCAAATGACTTGCGCTAAAAGAAACGCAGTGCGAGAAAGTCGAGCATGCGCGTTGCCCGTCACGAAACTTTACGGCTTTTTATCATTATCAAGCGCAACCACATTCGACAGTACCTTGCCTTATTTTTCGAACAAAAATTTGCAATTCCTTTTTCGTATACCAAGCCAAATCCAACACGTCAAAACAAAGTTTGCATCGTTAAGCCGAACTTCAACGAAGCGCAAATAAATTCAAAACTGTGTCACTGGTCTTTCTCAGAAAAACTTGATTGCAACACTCATGCAAATCAATTCCGCCAATCAACTTTCAATATTTTTACTTCAGCTATAATAAAGAAGTCAATAATATTTTTTGACGCTGGTGTTTTTAGTTGCTATATAAAAATTAAATCAAGCCATAAAGTCCTAGGACCCAAATTTCAACTATAGATAGTATTCGAAACATTCAAAAACTATTCAATAATGATAAACATATTCACTGAAAGGGTACATCACTGTAATATTGATTTTCTTCAGATTAACTAGTCTGAACTAACAGTGAATTGGATCAAAGCCTTAAAGCTGGCCACATTGAATCGCATTTGGAGACCCAAATTAGCAATTGAAAATTTTGAAAGTTGCTCAACCAAATTTCAAAGTTTGTGTCGTTTTCAGCAATGCAATGACATTTTCACAGAAGAGACTGATGACATAGCTCAAAAAACAGGCCAGACTTGTGTTGCCGTCAAGTCAAATTTTTATATAAAAAGCTTGGATAAAACTCAAGTTAAGTTTTTGTGAAGTCACGTACTTCTTCATAACAAGCTTCGCTCAACACGCAAATCAAACCTATGCAAAGTCTCTACAAAAAAAGCTGGACTCATAATAAGCCAGACTCAAGTTGTTTGCATCAACTTTCTCCAAAAAAGCTTTACTGAAGATAACTTTAGGCTTACGTAAAGTCTGTCCGACGTACTATTTATTCACAACACATAATTGAAGTTTAAATCACTGCAAAAACATAATCATCTCCTACTTGTCTCGAATATGTTGGTCTAAGCTGTGGCACAGTGTTATCCCATACTTTCTCTGGCATCATTGTGGCTAGAACACTAGATACGGCCTCGGCAGCACAGGTAGATACTTCGACTTGAACGCCAGCAACTTTGACATCAACCAAAAATGATATCTCCTGGATATTGTCACGTTCTGAAGGAGCTTTGATGCAAGCCGAACCATACAAGCCGAGGCTCTCCACGTTGAAAACACGACCCCAGACATGGGTATCAGGCTCAAACCTGCAATGCGAACAAATTATTCTGCGCTAGAAGTATTGCTGCATTAACCAGCAATATGACTTAAATTTTGTTAAAAACGCACACGGTGCATTTTTACCATAGGAGCAGTAAATCGTCAAGTATCTTTCCCAGGAGCACAGCAGTGCAGAAACCTTGCGGGAATTGAACCCACAGTCTCATGACAAGGAGTCGGAAACTTATCGCAATGAATGATGAACTTCATGAACATTGAGTGCTCAATAGACGGTCAACAAAGTAAAGTGATCTTGCCGGTGTTCGATTGTGTGGCTCTGAGAAACTGCGTGAAATGCTTGAACTGAAGTGGTTTTGCTCGTAAGGTGAATTCACACTGGATGCAAAACTACAGGAACGATAGATGCGGAAATGCTAACAAGAAAAATGAATGCAAATTAAGTAAATAAATACTTTTTCCGCATCTGTCATTTCCACATCTAACGCGAAATAAACCTTTATTCTGCCCACTACCGTATTTTAGCCAAGGAAAATCCACAACGCACCGCCTTCTCTTTCTGCATTTATTATTGTCGTGATCAGTAGAGAAAAGCACTAAGATCAAAATTTAAAGATGATTTTATTTGACCATGCAGCATGCCACAAATAGCTTGTAACAGATATTGTTGCTCACTATCTAACAACTCATGTAAACACAAAATAGTTTTTTGGTATGTAGAACTTTGAGACAACTTTGAAAACAAGAGCTTTAAATGTGCTTACTTGATTGAAGCGTGAGATATAGGCGAATCACGTTTCTTGTTTAATGTCACCTCATTTTCATGTGATGCCTGAATGCAAAATAGAAGTTTATGGATTAAATAAGATGCACATGTGACCTTTATCTGAGCTGCCTCGGTTAGAAAGTTACATCTACATACCTACAAGAAGCACCACTACATCAACCTAAAAACCTACCATGCACCAAAAATGCTCCAATTTTGACATAAAATTAAAATCTCTGGAATTGGGACTCTGATCCACACTCCCAGTAAAAGAATCCAGACCGATTGTAAAACTGAAATATAAAGATAAAATTGCAAATCATATTTCAATTGAATTAGCTTCAAACAGTAATTTCGCTCACATTTTGTGTCGTAATCTATTGGGAGCAATGTTAAGCAGCTACTACCTAATTTTGGGAAGCCATAAGAGTTTGCGCTAAAGTTGTTGTATTGACTGCTTCTTGTAAACATTTAATGAAAAGCAGTATCTCGTGCTCAAAAGAGAAGTGCTTTCCAAAAAACTTCTAACATTCTTATTTTATCAATAAACTGTTTTGACCTTGAATTACAGCAATACCGGGTAAAGCCTACACATCAGGCTTTTGATAAACTGTCATTATTGTGATCTCTCAGCAAACGTCACGAAGAGACACAAGGCCTTTAGGTTTTGGAGCAATACCCAGACGCAGCTGATCAATCAGAGGTGGGAAGTCTGAACTACAATACCTAAGTATGTTTATACCGAATTACCTCGCGTACCGAACTACAATACCGCATTACTTTTGTTATGACAAAATCGGCACTTTTTACCGCTTATGCTTTTAGTTTGTTGCATTTTACCGGCAACAAATTGACACCAATGAAATCCAGTGCTAAAGCATTACTTCAAATCGAAAGAAAAGGGCACCACAAGACATGGATGGCTATCAAAGTAATCTTTCACTAAAAATTGCTTGCAACACTTCCATATTGTCTCCTTTTTATTTGATAAAAAATGGAAGCACTGGTACAGAGGTACAGTTGAATGCAGGTACCAGTACTGATACCGGCTTAGGTTTGAAAATGCCAATGCCCACCTACGGCCAACACATGTCCCCCGATGCGAAGGGCTACAAAATGATTCAGGTCCAACAAATCAAGTCGGCTTTAACAGTCGTATTCCACGACACTGTACAATATACAGCACGTAATGCATCCGTACCTTGGCAAGTTTTCGGCTTCAACTGAAAGATTAACCGGCGTCATTAAAGCATTGAAACTGGCGTCATATATTGTGCATTCGAACACTATGTTGATTTTGATTGTTTTCAAGGCTTTGAAAATACTAAACGAAGATTCCTGTGGCTCACAAACAGCAAAAGCCACATCTTCCGTACCTGTAACGTTGGCATGTATCAACAGAAAAAAAGAGAACGCATCGTTCTTATACTGGGTGGATACTGAATTACACATTGTTTCCTAAAGATTGCCACTTTGCTCTACAAGCAGGAATATTTGCAAGGAAAGGAATCGGAATACCAGCTAGAGCCAAAATCATTTATTTTGAAAAATCCATCTATTTTAAGTCAACTCCTTCCTGCAAAACCATTTTTCATGCTTTTTTAATATCCAAAACTTTTTCTGAATACTCTTTTATTTCATTGTCTCAAAAAAATAATCAAGAAATAAAAAACATTGCAATAGCTTGTGTACCATTGTTTTAGTAGTTAAAGCCAATGTCTACCTTTTGATATTTAATGACCTTAACTTGAAAATTTATTTCCATCTCGCAGTCAGCTAGTTACAAACCATCTTTATTCCAGTAGCGAGGTTTTTTATGACTTAAAGACAGTGGTTTTCAACCTTTTCGTTGCTGTGAATCACTGAAACTACAAGTGATTCTTTACCGACTGGCAACTTCAGCAACACACTGCTTGGGTGAAAAACCAAAAAGGTAATAAAAAGCTTAACTTATTTCAAGTTGTCATTAATTTACATTGATTACACATACAAAATTCATTTTGATAGGGATTAGGCTAAAAAATGTATAATCGATCAAAAAACAGGCTTCCTTAATGAGTTGTACAAATGAAAATAACTCTTTCCAATGGACTGAAATGAAAATCATAACAGAACGGAAGGCAAGTTGAGAACCACTCACTAGCTTAAAAGAACCCAGTGCATACTTGCTTCAGAGTTGCAAATACTGCGGGCGCAGAGCGTTTCTACGACATGAACATCAATTTACTCAACAAACAGAAGATAGCTCTCCTCTACTAACCAACAAATCTTAAAAATTCTGCTCTACCTTGCAATATATCAGGATGGCCTATTCCATCAGGTGCGCTTGAGGCGCGCATTCTTCGGCGATTTTTGCTGCAATAAGACTGTCGTTACCAAAAACCGCAGATAATAACTCTACTTGCATTAAACAAATGGGAACAGCTTGATAAAAAAATGCACCAAGAAAGGACAATTCTCCAAAACAACCAAGGTAATTACACTGCTTTTGAAAGAGAGGGGTCGAATAGTCTACTCTCCCACTAAATGCACCTTGATATTTGCTATCGCATCGAACAATTAAGACAAATAGAAACTTGCTCTTCGGTTTCGTAAATCAAATTCAAAGCTTAATATATAACAATAGCACCAACTAAGGTCGCGTGATATAATCTTACGTGAAAACATTCTTTCGAAAAAGCATATCAAAGAGCATTATGCAAAATCTTGTTGGTGGTACAAAATTTTAATGTAGCTTTGAAAAAAGCTGTTTGAGCCATAAGCTTATCGTGACGCTCTCATCAGTGGCAAAATCGCATCAAAAGGGAAGATCTAGAGTAAGTATTTTATGTGATTAATTTGGACGTTAGGCAATCAAGACAAGCCAATGATAGCGCTAGTATTGTAAAGCGCGCCAAAGAAAGATTTCGCAATACCGAAATGCTAAAAAAAGCGCAGCAAGAGGCCAAACATCATAGCATTATCCAAAAATTCAGTAGTCGGCACAATAGAGAGGTTTTGTCTAAGCTTCTATGAACAACAAATGCCACACCTTTCAATATTCGGAACATTTTGAGGTGGAAAAACATGGAGTGCTTCTTGCAATACGATTCTTTGACGTTCAGCGTCTTCCAACTTTTTGAAAATAATGCTCCAAAACTCAACAGATTCCTAAAAAAACAGGTCATGTTTTAATTAACATACCAGTAAAACCGATAACCAAACGGCTCACTTGAAAGCGCAAATACCAGTTTTCGATGACGTGAGTGATTTATGTTCGAGTTAGATCAATAAAACCTAAGATGTCAAAAGTGCAGTTTCAGACAATCGCACATAACCCCAAGACGAACTGGCAAAAAGCTTACAACTCTACATTTACAATACAATTTAACCGTCAGTTCCGCAATGCACTGAACATTCAGCAGCTTTAGAATTAAGACCTCTGAAGTAAAATACTTGCTTTATGCGAAAGTGTCCTTGAAAAACACATTTTTAGGCAGTTTATTCGACTCGGTTGCAGTGTTTGTAGAAAAATGAGCTTTTTCAGCAACACGACGTGTTTAAGATATGAACCTTCAGTTTTTTTATGACTACAGAATGAAAAACTGACTACTGAGCTCATTTAATCTGGTCTGTCAAATGTTGCTACTAATTTGCAACTGTACCTGCAATGAAACTGTCATAATCAATGATCAATTAGTATACGAAACCGCAAAGTATTTAGGCATCATATGGAAATCCTTTGTTGATTTTGATGCTACGCTCTTACCTCATGATGAAGAAAGAAGCTACCGTACAGTGGTTAGAGTGTACGCTTTAGGTCAGTAAACCTAGGTTCAATGCCACTGTCGCGTCATACTAGACTACAAAAATGTTATTCACACATCTACTGCTTAGAGTTTAGCAATAAGAGTAATGTGGAAAAATGCATTATGAAACCAAACTTAGTCAGTCTGGAATCAGGATTATAAAATCTCCCGGCGCTTAAAACCGTTGCAATTACAAAACGACAAAAATTGCATAATATTCTATCTTTACAATGGGGATATGGCTGGAAACCAAGAGGACTAAGGAGCTGAACAACTCCTTACTAATTGAACTTCAGGTCACATAAAAAACAGGTAGATGCGAGGAAAGCGCCAGCAGTAAAAGAAAATTAACTCAGGATAAAGTGGAAAGTGTTCATACTTTAAAAAACACTTACACTATGAATGTAGTCAACGTGCCATGCAGTTAAATCAAGAGAATTGGACAAGACTCCGTTTACAGTTAACTTCGTTTCCAATACAGTTTTTCCCATATAACCAACTCTATGCTTGTAATAATCCGTCATAGTAACATCTTCAATGGAAACTCGAATGTAACCTACAAGATAGCATAGAGTAATAGAACAAGTATTTAACACAACTCTGAAAAAGCTGTACGGGAAAAAGCTTTGACCAAGTCAAGATAAGTTTTTGGCCGCATAGCTTTTTTCAAAGCCACATTAAAGTTCTGTGGCACCAACAAACTACTTGAAAACAGGTAGACAACCATACTAAATGTGTGTGCTGCAATACGGGACTAGTAATTGAGAGTCGAACGCAAGACTTCTGCAATGTTGTCTTGCAATAAGCCCTCTAATTGGTGTAAAAATGCATTGTGCTTGCAAACTGCGAAGCTCTTTGAATAAGTAATGTTTCATTTATCAGTGCAAAACTACCGTGGGTGATTGCAAGCCAAAATGCGTAATTAACGAAGAGGGTTAAAGTTACTATGCAGTAACATTAAACCAATTTAGTTCTTAAATTTGGATTCAATTTAGTACTTAATTTGGAGAAAATATTGTCACAAAAAAATGCACGACAGCCGTTTGTGGTAGCTTGTTCTTTGTTACTTGTACTCTACACGCATCTGCAGACCAGAACAATAACTACCTTCATCATACCAACAATAGCAATTCCGTCTATCTGTCAGAATTAAATTCCGTCTATCTATCAATAGTAATTCCGTCTATCAAAATTTTGATTTCCATGATAAAAAACTTTTTCAAAGTTATGTTTTGGATATCATCACAGCATTTTCTGTCTGACGGGTAGCAAAGCTACGTATCAGACATAGAAAATGCCCTGATAAAACGTAGCTATATGCTCCGTAGCAGACGTAGAAAATACTGTAATAATACCCAAAACATAACTTTGAAAAAAGTTGCATATTCAACTATTTTTCTTGATGCTCAAGAAGATAAAAATGAAAACTACGAGATTTAATTTCTACTTCATTATTGCCATCAAAAAGACTTTGGCAAAACAGTTTTTTCCATGCTGAAAGTTTTATATTAACAAATCATTTGGTATAATTTTCTAACCATTGGGGACAGTGAAGTGATTATTTTCTGCAGCTTCCATCACAACAGGCACCATTGTTGAGTCGTCTTTTTCCTGAGTTAACATGATTTTACTTGAGCTGATATGAGCCCCTCTTGTTGTTTCTCCCATAGTTTCGTCACCAAAAAATGAAAGACCAAACGAATGAATGGTTAAACAAGAATTTGTAGGTAAGTACGCAATCATACGAGTAAAAGACGACTGAATGTGATCTGAAATAAAACTTGCTTACTCGAGCATACAAGTATTTTTAACAGTTTTGCATTGAATAACTTATGTCATTGTTGACAAATACAAAACAACCAGTAACTAAATTTTACTCTAAACCTAGAGCTGAAATAAAAAAAAACATTGTTGATGCAAAAACCAATAGCTGAGGAATGAATGGATAGAAGCAAAATTTATTGAACTGTAGTTGGGGAAGCTGTTTTTAAATCATATCTCATTTAATCACTTTTGTAGCGGATATACACTTGATATAAGACTACAGGTACACACAAAACTAGCATAAAATCTTGCGCCAAGACGAGTTTTCAGCGAAGATGAGAAACTTTTTACAACAACAGATCTTTAATTTTAACTAGCTGATTAAGGTACATTACAAAATGCTATTTAATGCGACTACAAACTACGGTATTCTTTAAAAGACACATCTCATCAGCAAGAAATGCAGCTGAATACAGACATCAAACCAGTTCTTAAACGACAATAACATACCCATTGTCACGTGATTCTGTCTTTCATGCTGCCTGCTAGCTGGATCCACAACTTCAGGATTAATAGATGGCAAGAAAATACCAGGAACCAATGCCCCTTCATGGATTTCCATTTGTAGTTTGCTGAAGTTAACATTCACTGTGTTCAGATCCACAAACGGCTTAAACTGCCGAACCAAAACAACGACTGCTACTGAAGTGGAGAATTCGGCAATGCATGAAGTGACTTCAGCTGCCTGCAAATGTACATGAAAATTGCGTTAAATAGCGTATTAATGAAGCTTTCCTCTAACATCAGTTCTTCACTTAGGTAGTTGTTTACATCTGTTTATAAGGATGAAGGCACGCCGCAAAATCTGTATCCACATTTACCTAAATCAAACCAAATTAGGTCATAAGGATAGGAAAATCTAAATTTACGTTTTGATTGTTTAACAAAGGCTTCATCGCCCAACCAGAATAATTCCTTTACTTTAATTTTATTTTCGATAATGCTTCTATTTCAGCCTCA
The DNA here is from genome assembly GCA_963675345.1 of Trididemnum clinides. NCBI lineage: Eukaryota > Metazoa > Chordata > Ascidiacea > Aplousobranchia > Didemnidae > Trididemnum > Trididemnum clinides. Next base: position 29,363,139 of record OY776298.1, on the reverse strand, counting down.
ATACGTCATTTTGTAGCACACTTAAAGCGTCGTAGTTATTTGGGTACAATGCAAAAACAAAATTAATATTTGACGACATAATACCCATATTTCAACTTTAATCAACACTACAATCATTCAAAAACTTGGGAATTAACAAAAGTGATTTTACAAAATAACTATAATGCAGGAGGAATATCAAAAGAAGGACAAGAAGTTGTATATGTGTTTTGTTGACATGGAAAAAGCTTTTGATAGAGTGCCAAGAAAAGTGATGGAGTGGGCCATGAGAAAGAAGGGTTTATCAGAAGTAATAGTTCGGGCAGTTATGAGCCTGTATGATGATGCAAAGACAAGAGTGAGGGTGGGATCTGCATATTCAGAGGAATTCGAAGTAAATGTTGGTGTACATCAAGGATCTGTGCTGTCACCACTATTGTTTGCAATAGTGGTGGACGTTATTACAGAAAATGCAAGAAGGGGTGTGGTTAATGAATTGCTATATGCAGATAACCTTGTTATCATGAGCAAAGACATCGAAGACTTGGAAGGAAAGGTTTTGGAATTGGAAGGATGCACTGGAAAGTAAAGGTTTGAAGGTCAACACCAGAAAAACAAAATTGATGGTAAGCGGGTCAGAAGGCGCACTATACAAAAGCAAGATAGATCCATGTGGAGTTTGTGGGAGGAGAGTCATTGCCAATTCAGTGTTGTGCACAAAATGTGGAAGCTGGGTTCATGGCAAATGTGCAAAAATAAAGAGAGTTACTACTAGGTTGGCAATGCAATTGGTTTGCTCGAAATGTAAAGGAATAATGGAAGGGACGATGGATTCAATTGAGAAGTTGTGCGATGAAGTGGAAACAGTGAATGGATTTTGTTATTTGGGAGACAGACTAAATGCTAGTGGTGGTTGTGAAGCGGCAGTTACAGCAAGAGTAAGAATTGGTTGGGTAAGATTCAGGAAATGTGGAGAATTGTTGCTTGGAAAAAGGTTTCCTCTGAAGATGAAAGATAAAACCTATTGTTGTTGTGTAAGATCAGCAATACGGTATGGAAGTGAGACATGGTGTCTAAAAGAAAATGAAAAAGCAATTTTAAGGAGAACGGAGAGAGCTATGGTGAGAGCCATGTGCGGTCAGAAAGTGGTAGACAGGAAGACGACTGAAGAACAGATGGATATGTTGGGGTTGAAGGAAACGATAGACCGGTTAGCAACAGCAAATGGAGTTAGATGGTATGGACATGTGCTGAGGAGTGATGACGATAGTGTTTTGAGGGTTGCTCTGAATCTTGAAGTGAGTGGCAAGAGAAAGCGAGGACGACCGAAGAAGACTTGGAGGAAGCAAGTGGAAGAGGAGACAGAGAAAGTTGGTTTGAAGAAGGAGGATGCCCTGAGACAAGTGGAGGGACGAAGTGCGAGCAATTACAGAAGGAATGGGGTAAATCCGGCCATCTCTGTTAGAGGGGCAACACTGGACAAAAAACTGAATCACTACTACTATCAGCTAGCCCCAAGCTAATAATAAATCAGGTCTAATGACGCCATAGCCTAAAAGCTTAGCCAGGCTAAATAGAATTTGATAAAAAATCTTGAAGCAGTTCAAAACATAGACGTCATAAAAAAGACTCAAATCAAGTTGCAAAACGTTGCTATCATTTGTTCAGCTAGAACAAGCTGTTTTCATTTAAGCAAGAAAAATTCATCAATGCAATGACGCTTTACAGGAAAGCAGCAGATTATTTCAGATCAAGATACAAATTTCCGATTGGTAACCAGTGTTCCCTTTAAACGCGAAAAAAGTGCGAATTTGCGAAATTACGTTCGGCGGATTCGCAGTTAAAATTCAACAGTGCGTGAAAAGTCCAGCGGTTTTTGGTAACTCTTTCCGTTTGTTAAAATTTTTATTTTCAACCAACTGTTTAATGCGTGGGAGACAATAATTTGGAATCAAAGGTTGGACCGCCGCTTTTTTGGGGCAGTTCAGCGTCTCACGTAAACATCGTCCTGGTGTGACGCAACAGCGAGTGACGGCAACTTGAAATATCGCGCACGCCGTTACCACACTTCTTTTGTATTACAAACCAACCCCAAAGCACGTAACTTAAAGTACCCCGACCAATTTCTATCGTAGCTAAAAAGCAGTAATAGCAAGTAGCTCTCAAACTTCACTTTAATACACGACATTAGTTTTCGAGGGAAGTTTGAAACTGGAATTGCCTAACTACTCTATGTTTTCTTTACGCTTCAACCCTAATTTCAATCGTGCTTGTTAAGATAAAAAAGTGCATAGCTCTCAGTTTCACTTTAGCACAAAAAACGCATTTTGTAAACTAGAAATAAATGAACCTTTGTAAACTAGAAATAAATAAAAGCGATTTTTAAAAACTAAAAGTAAAAAAGAGTATGACTTCTAACCAATTTTTGTTTTAAATCCCCTCCAGAATTTTTTAAAATTAAATAAAGCTGACAGCTATGTGCTATGATAGCTTACCAGTCATGATTGAAAAAAGCCTTGAAAGAAGAAAAAAATGTAAAAGTGCAATTTCAATTTCGAGCCTATTTTAATTGCTGGAAAGATAATTTGTAATGCAGTAAAATTTGCTTATGGCTTTATGGCATTAAAAAAAATTGCTGTTCGCTATGTGCCATTTCAAAATTGTCTTTTGATCCAACATAAGGTGTATTATCTAATCTGGTTTACCGGTGTAAAGAAAAAATTATTAAATAGCAGAAAATAACAAAAGGTTGTGTGTTGCGTAAAAAAAAGTTTTGGTCAAGAGTAATTGTGCGCGCGCGGCTATTGCAGTCTTTTACCTGTACACAGTGGCGCCGCGTAAAGTAGGCGAGGTCACCAAAATTTTTTTTCAGAGAGGGCAGCCCCCTTGAAAACGCAGTAAAACTATGGGGTCATACATGAACAATATACCTTAATATTTTTGGCAGTCAGTGTCTGTCAGTGAAACCATGTAGTTTTATTTGTGGTTACAAATATTGGCGTTTTAATTTTTCTACTAGCCTTAAAAGCTGCGTTTACCAAACTCGCATATATTCGCGTCCATAAATTTCTCTGGTTTTTTGCTTCGGTCAAGTTTCAATTGCGTTTTGCAAAAATCAAAAATTTCACGTGCAAAATATTTGCGACCTCTTTTCATGAATTCGGTAAACGGTTAATGACCGTTCACCGTTTAATAAGAGCAAAAAAAATAGCTATCTATGTTATTGCAGCTATCATCGAAGGTTCTGTAAACAGGTTTCAGAAGCGTCTCAAACCTACCATTACTTTCGTCACATTACCTGGTCAGACATAGTGTTGCGCTTTTTTTTTTGGCATCTGGGACAAAACTTCATAAAAATTAACTCATTTGTTTTGCTGCGTAGTTTGGGAAATTAGTTGACTGGACTTAGGTAAAAGTTGTTATCGTTTATCATTGACATTGCATTCTGAGATATGTTTCACATAGAATGACTACTGCATCATACTCAAAAATTTTAGATTTCTTCTTTCAAGTTGCGTAGCTTTGGTCATCAAATACTTTCCAATTTTTGACCAAAAGTTTACCAGCTACTGCAAAACCCTGCTGTTTAATTGATTACGATTGAAAAATGTGACTCGTTAGATTATTTACCAAAATCAAGCAACAATTGAAGTTTGCCAGTAATTTTTGTTCTTGTGTCACAGTCATGGTAGCCTGCCTAACATTCTATTGTTTCATAAAAGCGATATTTCTCATGTACATGTCGGGCTTCGGCAAAGGATTAATTTTATTTAGATGCACTGTCTACCAGACATTCTGAAATGCTTACAATTAAGGATCGCAGAGTTTGGGTGACCAAATTTAACTTAAATTAACTTATTAAATAGAAAGAGCAAAGTGTTTCGCCGCCGCCGCCTTTTAGTAAACGTTTCTGAACTTTAGGCTACTCGTTTTTGAACTTTTTAGGGCCCACATAATCACCCTAATTATTACGTCACCGAAGGGCATCATCACGGTTTTGCTTCTCCCCCGGCAAATTTTGAAAACTAGGCGCTTACGCCAATACAATTGCTGTTCGGACTTATTTTTAAGTCATCTTCGAAAGTTTTTGATGCACTGTTAACTCGACTTCCTGCTGCGGAAGATGCAGCATAGTAAGCAAGATACAACTCGCAGGCTGGGGTCTTGATCGGAATAAAAAATAAAAATTATTCGTAGCAAGAGATGATTGCCTACGTCAGTGATTTTTAATCGGTTGACCATGGTCTTCACTGGGCCAGTACTTTATTTTAGCTTCACATCGAATGAAATTACAAAACTTTTTCTTCACTTTTTTTTTTTTATTTTAGTTGGACACCACTTTTGAAATTTACTTTGATAACTTTTTTGAGGTCGCTCATGAAAACGAGAAAAATATAACTGGGCCACATGACTCAGTGGATTTGGAAAATGGGCCAAATGCCAAAAACGGTTATGAAACCAACAAATGCAAAAAATGCTCATGAAAACGAGAAAAAGATACAACCGGGCCACATGCCTCTATGCCTTTCAAAAATGGGCCAAATGCCAAAAACGGTTGAAAAGCAGTAAACTAAACAAAAAGTGTCATAATTGAAGTATGGCTGAGGGAAAATAAAGAATGCCGTTATACATACGTCAACCAACGTTATGGGCAAACTATAAGTTGTGCAAAGGTAGCTTGGCATATACACTGACTAAATTGTATGTATGTTTTTTTACAACTTCAAAATAAGTTACTAAGGCTGGTGTAACCGTTTGTTCAGCAATGTCCACCAACACTTGTCCGGCGGTTTTCGTACATTTGCTAGCAATTTCGCACTTGCGCCGCCGTTACGCACTTACCAAAATCTTAGAGGGAACACTGTTGGTAACCATCCATTACCAACAAGGCAGACGGCCAACTGATAGTTTGTTCTGATGCGCATAAAAAAAACTTCAGCAGTATGCCTAAGGCTCTCTTAAAAGAATCATACCAGCAAACATGAGTTATAAATTTGAAAAAAAATTGTCAGGAATTCTCCAAGAATTGACCTCCGAGCATGAAGTCTGACATAACAGCCTGTGTAGATATTTATCAAAAAACATTTTAAAGTATATTAGCTCTGAATAAAATCAAATATCAGGCGATTTGTAGCTGACAAAAAATTACTCTGTAATTTTAAACCCTGTAGGCAAAAACATTGTATCTGGCAACATGTATTTTTGATAAAACTGTAAACCTTCTTTTTCAATCAATATCATACCAATAATTAACAACAAACTTATGTTGATCACTAAAAAATAACGCAATTTAACATCTTACTTCACAAACCAACAAACAATATTTATAAAACATGCAACTAATCAATTTTTACCTCCTTGGGGCTTTTCAAAATTTTTCCTTCCACACTTTCCAAAGAAAGACTACCAGCGAGCAATGTTGGTATATCAGAAGACATTGTTTTCTCTGAGGCGAGATGAATATTACGTATATTGACATGAAGAAGAGAATCAGGCACAAAAGCATGAAGCACCATTACATTGAGCATGTCCACGCTCAATGACATGTGCTGCAAAACCAATGCACAGAGTATAGCTTCATTGAATAAATCAATAGAAATTATGTTTTTTATAGAATGCAATAACTCAACAGTGATCATCACCGGTTTCTATCGGTATCAAACCATGGTGTGGTTAAGTCAGCAACGATTTTTATGTTTCTGTTTTATGAAGGATTTAAAAACGCATTAAAGTAGCTGTGCAGTTCATTAAACTATAAAATGTAATACATCATCAGCTAATAGCCTATTATAATATACCTATATTCTAAAACAATGAAATTCAATTCAATGTCATTTTTTAATAGTATTTTGATTTCGATGTACTTTTGTTCTGCAGTAAAAACGCTATACCACTGATGACGTCCTATCAGAACGAAATCAATTTTACATTTTAATAAACTACATCGCGTATTTTGTACATTTGTAATTCTTGTGCTAACAAATAAATGATAACAATACATGTATGTACAAGCTATTAAGAGAAATCTGACATTGCGAGATCAAGCACAATACCAGTTAGGACAATTTTAAAAACTTGATGAGTTAGATATCATTTTTTAGCTCATATGTATCTTTGACTGATTTCAAAACAAGCTATCACTTAGTTTTAAGTTTATTGCAACCACACACCGATCTCAAATTGCCATAAATAAAGTATTGATAAGCAAGAAAGAAACTGAATGCATGGATTGAATGTTGACTCAATTGATTTCAAATCCAAATTTTGTAAAACCAAAAGCATGACCAAAAAAAATTTCATCTCCATCTTAGAAAAGTATCAAAAGGCCTTTTTCGAAATGGCTTTTTTAGAACAAATAAAAGTCATTATTAAGAACATTTTCTTCCATACTTCATTCTATTTCTCTACATGTCGCTCTCCAGACGTATTTCTACCAACAGCCACGAGTTTTGTGTTACTGTATAGGAGAGGTGGGCGGCCAGCGGTTAATGTGCAGCCACATGTGGCTTCGTAAATAAATACATTGTTTTAAATTCTAAAATAGAAGGCATCTTGTATCAACTAATTGACTAAATAAACAAAATAAGGGAGACCAGGGAAAATAGTAACACGGGGTATGTCGTAACATTCGTACTTGTCAAAACCTAACACAAACTAACAAAATTCGAAACAGCGCTAAGTAGCAGTCACATCAAGAGCTAATACCAGCAAAAAGTATTACTTTGTTTCAATGAATGAAAATAGGCTTACAGTAAAAAATGGTTTAATTTTGCGGCCGTATGATTAAAAATAATTTTTAATACGTCCACCTAAGCGTAAAAGGTTGCTCACCCCTACTCTATAGTATGTGCTCAGCAAAATGTAATGTACTTTACCTTGAAGAAAAACTGAAGAATATTTACAAGCTTTTCGTTGTTTGAAGAATTTGTTTTTTCCTTAGAATGATTTGAGAAAGCATTTGTAACCGCTTGATTAATCTCACTTCTGACTCGAACTTCACCAAGCTTTAACGATATTAAACGACTGTCAAAATAATCACAAGTACAAGTTAATCAAGGCAAAGATAGCAATAAGTCCAAGCCCTGATAATTTTCATAATTATAAATGCACAGTGAAATTTTCAGTATGGCAGCTCAATGAGATATGGTACTGATTTGTGATCGTAAACTTGTAAAAACACCGCTCTGTGATATGTTTGCTGTATCATTTGAAATAAACTTTAAGGCCAGGTTTACACGGAAGCATAGCGTGGCTTAACTCTGTTTATTTTCGCTGTTACCGCAGCTTATGACCGAGCCAAAATAAAACCCAGAGTTACGCCAAGCTTAAGGCAAGTTTCCTAGCTTGATTGCAGTGCTTAAGCACAACGGGTCTGACAAATTTGAAGTGCGTTTAAACGCAAGCTCTAGGTGTAGCTTTTAAGATTACCCTATAACCAAAAGATAAAAATACTCGTATACACAGGCATTCCTTATTTAACAATGGGATTCCGTTCTAGCGACCCCATCGTCAAGCAAATTTGTCGCCAAATAAGTATTCTCATGTATAGTAATGCAAGAGGCTAGCGATGCACATAGCAAAACTGCAGACAGTGACACTGTTTCAACCTATCAGGTCTCTTCAGTGCAGTTGGTGATCGACAAGAAGCTAGAGGCTTTTAATAAAGCATAGCTTAGACTGCCACACTTGCAGGATCTATACTAGATCCACTTGGTGGAAGGTCTGTCAGTACTCTGCGAAGCCATATGACTCGTGATGAGTGGCGGTTGTCGCAGGTGCACTAAGTCTAGCAACTGCTAGAACAATAGTGCTGTCACAGCCTAGTGGTCACAAGGTCTTACATGTATAGTAATGCAAGAGGCTAGCGATGCACATTTTGACTACTGGTTTTAGTTTTTAGTCGTATATTAAATATAGTCCTTCATTACAGAGTACATTAAACCATTGTTTATTGTTTAGGTTTATGCGACTGAGACAATAATACCAAACATTGGATATACATGGCCATTCAGCAAGAATGAACACCGAACCAACACACTGCACTGCGACACTTTATTTAGAAAATCGTTCAAATGTACAGTTGTCGTTCTCTTTCAAAGTCAGACTGAGAATAGAACACAGGAAGATCGTCTGGGTCGTCATCATTAACAGCTGATGGCTCAAGTAGGGTCTGGAATAAGGATTGGAGATGTATCCCGAGATGTATCCCGGCTCCGTTTTGAGAAAACACTAGCCAAGCCCTTAGCAGTGAACTTTTTCTGTTCTTCATCTGGTTTTTTACTGTCTTCCTTTTCTTCCAAATGTAGCTGCTCTCCCAACTTAATTAAATCTTGGTCGGTCAACTCTCCTTCAACATAGTTTACTACATTTTCAACATCTTCCGCAGACAAACTACCGTAAGGTATAGCAAAGCTAAGTACACTAAAAATGTTAACAATATCAGTCATGCAAAATAGCACAGTGGTTACATCTGCGATTTGTTGTAAATCGAGCACATTACCAAATGAGGAATGCCTGTATATCAAGATCCCTTTAACTAACCACTCCAATGAACTCTATGAAGAACTAGCTTTAAAATAGAATTGTTAGAGGTAACAAAAGACAAAATGATTAAAGTGTCAAAAAATCAAAAACCAGTCCCATTGAAGTGGAAGAGTATCTTCTGTTTGTTTTATAAGTCTTTTATAGAGAGAACAATACAAGTACTTCTAGAAAAAGAAATATCCCGTGATCAATGCTTTCTAAATTTTGCTCATCATGGTAACCATGTTACATTACTACGTTACGTGCATTCAAAAATGCAATTTTTGAGTTCTGTGAGACCTCAAGTCCAGAAAGTTTAGCCACGGCTAATCAAAATGTTTCTACTAATGTAGTTGATTTTCAAAATGTTAGAAGACAGTACAGGCCTATGTGGTAAGCAATCCTATTATATAGCATAGAGAGCTAATTCTTTTTTCTGCTAAAACATCAGCAATGTTGTAAGCAAAACCTACTTAGCTGTAGCAGAATGTAATAGTCACTAATCTAGTAAATGCAGGATGAAGCCTTTGGGCAGGCACATGCTAATAACTTGGTTGAACTAGGCTTGGAGCAGAAATTTGTATTTGATTATTTAACATGAATTAGCGGTATAGCATGCTATAACCTCGATGCTACGACCAGCAGTTACTGAATTAGGTCATCATGCAATATATTCAATAATGAGCCCATTGAAGTCTGTATCAAATCATAAAATGAATGACTTGTTTGTTACTAGCTTACTTGTCCAGTTGGTCAACAAACTTGCACTAGCTGAATCCAAAACTACGCTTTTTTCGCAAGCATAACATCATGACAAAAAACTACAACCATAGGAAAACAATACCTCGTGTCTTTTCAAGTATCTTATAACTTTTCATTCTCTTGATTGAATGCACCAAAAAGCATGAAACCAAAACACAACTGAGTAGAAATATGAAAGCCAATAAACTAGTAAACATTTTATTTCAAAACGTTTTGCTTTATACTTAAAGCATCATCAGTTGTAATTAAATGTTACCTGCTAAGCTACATTAAATTTTGTGAGCTCTTGTACCGCTTAACTAACTAAACTGCCATGATTGTTATGTGACAAAGAAAGACTAACACAAAACGATTGCAATGCTATAAGTATAAAGCGAAACCTTTTGAAATAAATTGTCTACTAGTTTACTGGCTGTCATATTTTTACTCAGATTAGCAAAGAAAGGCAGAAAGCCTATTTTCATGCTTCCAGCTCAAAACACCACAGTTTTTTTCAAATTTTTTGATGTTTAGTTTCAACTTGAATTTCGTTCTTTAGTGCCCCTTTAAAGTTGCCTAAGCGCTTCAGTTATTTACTTAGTTCTTTAGTTACTTTAGTGCCCCTTTAAAGTTTAGCCTATTGCTATTTGCTTTGTTTTATCCATATATTTGCAAGCTCACGATTAAAGCCATTACCTCGATTTTTCTCTGTTCAACAACTTGAAATGCAGTCCAACTTCATCCAATTCCTAAAATATAGTAGTTGTGTGCGGTGAAAACAACAAACTGCAATGTGCATCAGTGATCCATCCAAATTTAGGCTATGATTAGGAGAAACAACTACATTAAATTTCAAAGTTGAGCTAACAGATAAATAAAAATAACCCCCTTTCAAAGTGACAATTCTGAAGGCTTTTGATCCAAATGAGTTTTGAACATTCTGGTAACTATATAACAATGTATTTTTAAACTTGGGTCTTTTCTATGTTCAAGCGACAATTTACATTTTGTGGATGTTGAGAAGGCATTTGATAAAGTTCAAAGAAAGGTGACGGGAGTGGGTGGTGAGAAAAAAAGGTTTACCAAAAGCAATTACATGAGCTGTAAAAGTTAAAGTGAGATCAGAGTTATTTGAAGAAATTTGAGTGCAAGTTGGTGTCCATCAAGCATCTGCGTTGTCTTTGCTGGTTCTCATATTCACAACTGATGCAAGTATTGAGTAAACAAGAGAAAATTTGTAGAAGGCAACTTTGTTCAGTGATTTGGTTTTTGTGAATTAAAGTATGAAGAAGTTGAATGAGAAGTTTTTAAAATAGAAAGAAGTATTTGAGAGCAAGAGGATGAAGACTAATCTTAGAAAAACAAAAGATCGTAACTGGTGCAAAAAGAGAAATACCCAACAGAGAAGTTGATCCACCCTCGATATGCACAACAAGATGATGACAAATTTGATGTTGTGCATAAAATTTCATAGAGGAGTATGCAAAAGATGTGCGAAAATTTAAAACGTGGTTTTAACTCTGGTGGAAAATTTTGTTTGTGGAGGATGTGTAGAGAGAATGAGGAATAGTGGAAATAGATGAGATAATACCACTCTATGATCAGATAAAATTGCTGAAGAGTTTTCATTCCGGAAACAGGTTGAATGACAGTGGTGAAAGTGAGGCAGCAGTGAAGGCAAGAACAAGAGTTGAATGGATAAAATTTAGAGAATGTGGGGAAGTTGCTGAATGAAAAAACTGTTGTCAAAGATGAAAAAAGGATCTCTTAAAGTTGTGTGGTAGGCAATGTTGCATGGAAGTGAGAGTGGTGATTTTAGGAATGATTGAGACCATTGAAAAGACCAATGTGTGATTAAAAATTGAGAAAATAGCCAAGGACTAACAGACATATTGGGTTTAGAGAAACTACATATACTGGCTAGACCAAATAAAGTGTAATGGTATGGGCACATACCAGAAAAGAGCGTTAGAATTTGGATTGGCTGGAAGAACGCTATGGCAAAAATGATGTAAAGACTGGTGGAAAAAGAAATTAAAAAGATTGAATTGCACAAGATGCCATTGAAAGAGAGAAATAAGATAGCAGCTTTCAACTAGGGGTCAACGGATCACTACGAGTCCACAGAGGGCCTTTCTGGGGGTCTACAAAAGATATTAAAAAGGTATACTGCATATGAGATTTGCAGGCTTGTAAAGTTAACAACAGCAAATGTTGGCAAAACAAAAATCTTTATCTTGAAAAAAAGCAAAAACATTGATATCAAAAATTTTCCCAAACATAGCACAAACAGGTAAAACAATTACTTTTGAAGTTGTTCTCCAAATAAAAGCAAAAATATCAATTTTTAGCAGATAATCTTCAGCAAAAAAGTTGGTTTTTCATTTGGGGTCAACAACATTACCCAAAGTCTTCAAAAGGATCCACATCATCAAAAAAGTTGAAAATCACAGGTTTATGACATTGAGAAAAACATGAGGTCAATCTGGCCACCTCTGAACATGGAGGCAAAGCCAGATTTTAAAAATATCTCTCGCCCTGTTGATGCATAATCAAGTAGCAACCACTGTGACACTCAGTGAACATAAGCTGGGTTGAAATGTCACTGCCTGCTTTGTTGTGCCATCCAAATATAATTTTTCTGCTTGGAGTGTATGCAGCTACAATGCACTGTGAACCCATAGATGTTTGGCTCTATCAACTTCTAAGCAAATGTGTACAGAAGCTGTGATAAAAATAACAGCAAAAAGAATTACTGTACCCGGAATATAAATACATACTGTACATCAACAGTGTTAAATTCAAATTTAAAACCAACTCAAATTAAACTTTTCACTCATCATAACTTTTTCACTCCCTTGTGGCACGTCAAAAAAATGTTTACAGGGTGACCGATCGAGGATCAATCATCACTAATTATCATAAAATATGCCAAGTTTGTTTGTAAATCATTACTGATCTGTTTACGTCTACATTGATTGTTATATACATTGCTAAAATCGCTATTTCTCAAAGATTTGAAATGTACTTACTAAAAAAATTTTTTTGAGCAAGCACATCTTATCTCATGAACACGCAACTCATAGGTGTTGAATTGTCTTTAAAATGAAAGCAACCTTAATTCAAAGTTACAGAACTTATTTTTAGACCAATCGTTTTAGAAATCGTTGTTAGATCATGACAAGAAAGTATGCTTTCAAGGTATATCAGTCAAAATTTACCTAAAGACTTAATTTTTCTATAATTTGCATCTTGTTGAAGTCCATGAACTTGACTGTGGTACTGATTGGCACAAAATTTTGTTAGTTAGATTTAGGTCTGAAATTTGATCAGTAATTATATGCAAGAGGTTAGCCTAAAGCATGTAACACTATGTATTTTTGAAAAGAAAATTTCTTCAAGATTCAGAAGATATCAAGTTTAAATAAAAAATTTTGTAACTAAAAATGAAAAAAAGTTTTTCTACCCCCCTTTAATTTTTTGTAAAACGAGGGAGAGGCAGCAAATTTTGATTTAGAGTAGTGAAATTTCTGCTAGCTTTTAAACTTGTAGCTTCCATTTCCTTTGAAACTTGTTATACAACAATGATTTTAGTGGTGAAATGTCTGCAATTTATTGTATTTTTTGCAAGAAAAATTTTTAGTTTTTCTAAAAATTTTAATTTACTGAGGGTAGGTTATCAAACTTTGGGGGTCTTTGAACTGATATGATGTAAGGTACCTACTTTTGATTTGTCAATATCAAATACCACTTAGCCTGAAATATTTAGTTACATATTGATGGAAAGCAAATTTTCTAGGCATTCAAATGATACCAGTATTTAGCAACATATTATATTCTTTATATACCAAACTGCCTTTTTTTACTTAGCGTACCAATTTGTTTGAAGGTATTTTAAGATCCCAAAGTATTTTAAAAATTTTAATAAATGTATTTTTTAAATACAGCTTAAAAACTTTGTCAGAAGATACAACGAAAAAGTAGTTCTAAGACTGTGTTAACATTAAAGGCTTTGATTTGCTGATAAACATGTAAATCTCAATTTGATTTCAAGGTAGTTGGAGTTCAGGTAGTCAATTTTAGTTTGATTTTAAGGTAGCTTTCACAAAAGTCTGCTGAAAATTTAGCAATTTTTGTTATTGCAAACAAAAATTCTTGGATCTTTTAAACCTTTTTTTGCTAGGAAAATAAAAAAATAAAGGCACAAATTATGCATCTTCTGATTCAGCAGAAATCAAGCTTCATTCTTTGAAAATTTAAGAAAATCAGTTGAGAAATGAAGCCACAAATCAAATTTTTATTCAACTGATTTTGTAATGTCAGCAAAAAAACAAATTTGACGAAATCCCTAAAAAAGATCATCACATGATAATTATGAGAGTGAAAGAGTTAAGGCATAACTACAATTGAACTTACAATGGTTTGCAACTGATTGACTCTGATGGTAACTTCTTTTATTGAAAATATGCCAACAGACTTTATCGCAATGTCAACATTAAATTTCTTTTTCACCCATTTTGCCACTTGCCACACTGTAATTCTGAAAAAGATCATCAATAAGCTAGGCTTATATTCAACAATAGAAATGTATATTGGATATATTACTTATACATGTATAGTGATGCATAGACATCACTGAATTGAAGGTGTATTTGTGTATTACATTCAGAAGTTTTAAGAGCCCCATCAATAACTGTGTTAAAACTCACAAAAAATCATACCGCAAAACGGGATAACTTTGATCAATTCCAGAGATTTAGGAATTCTAATTTCCACCAACACTTAAAATCCTGTTTTTGCAGTAAACATAAGGCAGTGGCTATTTCGCCGTCGACGGCAATTTGCCCTTGGAATCTATTTTGCCGTGATCATTCACGTGTGTTTATATAGCCAAATTTGCTATTATCGCATCAGTGACTCTGTGGTGTAGTGGATAGAGCGCTGGTCTTGAGATACCAAGGTATCGGGTTCGAATCTCAGCTGGCCAGGGCTTTAAAAGAAAGGCAGTGAACACTGAAGGGGCAGGCCCGGTATGTAAATGTACGGTGCAGTGTACACCGCAAGGGAGTGTGCAGGGTGGGGGATAGAGACCTGGGGGTGCAAAATTTTTTTTTTGGTTTTTAAAATTGACCAATCAGAGACGACCAAAAGTCACATGTTTAGTACGTCATTAAGATTGACCAATCACAAACAACTCACGGCAAAATAGTCTCTGAGGGTAAATTGCCGTCGACGGCAAAATAGCCACTGCCTAAACATAACACTTTAGATTCAATCTATTTATAAGAACCATTTGAATGTGAATGTCTAGACGTATGGCGTGACATTTTCCTGTGCAATGCTTGAACAAAACTACCCCTGGATTGAGGCAACTTTGTTCAATCATTTGAACCTCATAGATGAACCACACACACCTACCTACTGACCAAAGTTATCTTGACAGCAGAGCAGCTTTGTTCAAGATTTGCAGTTACAAATTATTACAAAAACTTGTGGAGGTTAGTACTTGATCAAAAATTGTCATAGGTAAATTAATAACTGATTTTCCTTAACTTTTTTTGGTTGATGGAAATAACAAGAATGAATGCAAATAATAAAAATGAATAATGAGAACAAATAAATAATTAAAAACAAACACATCAATTATTTCTAAAAACTAAGCAAAAAATAATTAAGTATGAGCATTTCAATAGTTGGCATGATGGCATAGTGGTTAGAGCTTCCACTTTGAAGTCAGTAGACCGAGGGGTTTATTTACCAAGTCAAGTCACACCATAACACTTTAAAAAATTGTATTCACAACTTTTCTGCTTGGCAGTTAGCGCAAAAGGACTAGTGAAAAGAACAACCCAGCAAGCTCGCTTTAAAATCTTTTAGTGCAAATTTAGACTACAGAGCAGATACAACTACGGATTTTATTAGAAATTTAATCTCCAAAAAGCTCTTGATTCTTTTTCTTTTATCTATTTGCCATATTTATCCTCCATTTACAAGAAAGCAAATTGTATTGCTAATTTTATCCACAAATTCCTGTGTCTAATTTTTTTATATATTTTGGAATTTGCCAAGTTATTTATAAGCCTAGTTTTCGTTAAAAGACATATGAACATAGTTACCTCGTTCTACAGTATTGCGTTATAACTGAAAGTGAAAAGTAAAATTGCATGAAATACTTTACAGATGGGTTAAAAATATAGAAGGCTTTGTCTAAAAGTTAAGATTTAGGTTGCTGGCAAGAGTTAACATCAGTAATGCACATCTAAGCTACTTTTTCAATTAGTATCTCTAAACTGCTAAATTTTAAGAAGTAAATTTCCCAAGCAATCTTACCTTACAAACAACCAAAATAACAATAAAGCTGCCACAATATACAAAATAGTCCACATCCTCACATCACTTGCTCAAACTAAAAATAAGTTTGATAGGTCTACACCAAGTAAATCCGACTGATTAAGATCCACTCCTTTATACCAGTATACCGCTAAATACTTTTGGCATCATATTTAATCCATTTCAGCATTTGAATTTCCGTCTGATAAAATTAGTTTTGTTCAGCAGAGCTTTTTAGTAAAAGTTTTGTACAAATAAGATAACTATCTTTACTGTAGACCTAAACAATAAACAAAAAAGCAACAAACTAATAAGAATAAGGCAGTGGCTATTTTGCCGTCGACGGCAATTTACCCTCAGAGACTATTTTGCCGTGAATTGTTTGTGATTGGTCAATCTTAATGACGTACTAAACATGTGACTTTTGGTCGTCTCTGATTGGTCAATTTTAAAAACCAAAAAAAATAATTTTGCACCCCCAGGTCTCTATCCCCCACCCTGCACACTCCCTTGCAGTGTACACTACCCCATACATTTACATACTGGGCCTGCCCCTTCAGTGTACACTGTACACTGTATCTTTACTGTAGACCTAAACAATAAACAAAAAAGCAACAAACTAATAAGAATAAGGCAGTGGCTATTTTGCCGTCGACGGCAATTTACCCTCAGAGACTATTTTGCCGTGAATTGTTTGTGATTGGTCAATCTTAATGACGTACTGAACATGTGACTTTTGGTCGTCTCTGATTGGTCAATTTTAAAAACCAAAAAAAAAAATTTTGCACCCCCAGGTCTCTATCCCCCACCCTGCACACTCCCTTGCAGTGTACACTACCCCATACATTTACATACCGGGCCTGCCCCTTCAGTGTACACTGTACACTACCCCGTACATTTACATACCGGGCCTGCCCCTTCAGTGTACACTGCCTTTCTTTTAAAGCCCTGGCCAGCTGAGATTCGAACCCGATACCTTGGTATCTCAAGACCAGTGCTCTATCCACTACACCACAGAGTCACTGATGCGATAATTGCAAATTTGGCTATATAAACACACGTGAATGATCACGGCAAAATAGATTCCAAGGGCAAATTGCCATCGACGGCAAAATAGCCACTGCCTAAGAATAAACTTATATTTACAATCCAATTGCAAAAATACTTTA
Organism: Trididemnum clinides; assembly: GCA_963675345.1. Lineage (NCBI taxonomy): Eukaryota > Metazoa > Chordata > Ascidiacea > Aplousobranchia > Didemnidae > Trididemnum > Trididemnum clinides. The sequence continues at coordinate 29,346,397 of OY776298.1, read as the reverse complement.
CACTAGACATGGAGCAGTGTGAAAAAAGGCAAAGGCATACAAAATTTTATTGGTTTAACAAATTGAAATTTTGAATTTGTGATTTATCCCAAATTAGTGGCCAAACAACAATTGCCTAAATGTCTCATCATGTCTGAAAATAACAATAACCAATCAGTAGATGGCACATAACACGGCTGGTACAAAAAGTAACACAAAATGTAAAAATAAAGAAAAATAACAAATTCTGCACTGCTCTTTGTCTTTCAATTGGCAGGACAATGACATTGGTGTTAAACTTACCAGTAAGCAAATTGTTTTAGACCAGCAACAGCCGACTGCTGGTAAAACCTAATGACTACTGAAATCATGTTGCCAAGAAAATCAACTTTTTATTTTTTGCTGTTATTCATTTAGCGAACCATTGAACAATTATTTCAGTCTTGTTTTTATCCTATTAACTGTAGGAACCATGAATAGCCTCGGCGTTTGCTGACCAGTAACTTTACATGAATGAAACAAATGTCAGGGTTGTTCTTCTTCTTGCGTATGAAACAGCGAAGTTCACAATGTTATGTCCAAGTGCTGCAGCCGTTGAACTGTGGTTTCATTAGGTGCTGTTAGATCCACGTTGCTAACTTGGGGTCGGTTGATTGGGCAATGATAAAGGATGTGTTCTGCAGTTTGAGGTTCAGGTCCGCAGATGCAAAATGGTTCAGGTCCGCAGTTGCAGAATGGTGGTGTGAGCAAAACGGTGGGTAGCGTTTTCTCTACGCAGGTTGGCCGGGACAATATTTGCCAATACTGGTAAGAGGTTTGTGGGTGTGGGACGCAGACATCCGGTTACGATCGTCATGGTGTCGTTGAGAGTAGCATCAATCTTCTTGAAATGTGTGCTTCGACGCCACACTGGAGTTGCATACTCAGCTATTGTATAGACAAGGCAAGGGAGCTTGTAGTATGTTGGTGCTAGCACTCCAGAATAACCCAGCCAGGCATCTCAGATGATTGTTTCGAGATGTAAGTTTGGCACAAAGAGAGTCTGTGGGTTGTTAAATTTATATGTAAGCTGTTGGTTAAGCTTCATTTCTAAGTACGTGGGGATGGGTTATGTGGAAGTGGAGTCCCATCTAGGTAGACAGAAAGTTAGCGCTTGGATTTCCTGTTGTTTAGGTGGAATGGTGTGATTGTAATCTTAGACAAACTCAGTTTGAGTCTCCACGTTCTCAGATATTCTGTTATCAGGACCATGTAGGTAGTAAAGTGCTTCCTCCACCATGTGCCAGCTTTTATGGGAGTAGCATAGGGCAAAATTATCAGCATATCCATATGGAAACTTGGTTTTAGGGAGGTCATGGAGACTTGGTTTTAGGGATATAGATGTTAAAAAGCATAGGCGAGAGCATGACCCCTGTGGTACTCCGTTTCTCAAACGTCGAGGGCGACTGCTTTGTCCATCGCTGTCTTTAACCCATTGATGCATAAAGTTTATCTTTGGATAGATTTGCTTTATATTTTTAAGTTATGTTAAGGACATGTCACAAAAACTTTAAAAAATTTTTAACCACTTTTCTCTTTTTGTTTTGAAGACAAAAGCCTTGGTAAAGCCTATTCTATCTAAAACCAAAATGTCATACTGATTACTCTTCCGTGCTCTTTGCAACAGCAGTTTTAGCAAGTGTCCAAAATTTTGGACGTTATGCACTAATTGGGTAAACAGAAAGCTTTGATTTGCCAAGATGTTGCTCAGGAAGCGTACAATTTGCTTATCCGGGACCTTCAGGAGGAGCTTTAATATTAGTCCTTTGTGCCAAACGGTATCATATACTGCGGTTTGATCAACCAGAATTACGCCAGCCTTGTTTCCCCTCTCGAAGCTACTCAAAGCTATCTTCGTCAATTCGTTTTGTCACCTGCATTCCTTTTTCGCTCGTTGTTTTTATCCTATCGTTGAGTTTTTTGTATTGAGAAAACAGAAGCGAAATAAATTGCCAACTACTACTACCACTACTTCAATGTCACTGGTTAACTTGATTATCCGCTGGGTGGTGCTGTGTCCTCGTCGAAAACCAGCTTGTTCTTCAAGAAGCTGGAGATCAATCACTCGGTCAAGTCGGGTCAGAAGCAGTCGTTCCAAGATCTTGTATGGGATGCAAAGCAATGAGATAAGACAGCAACTCCTTGGATCATCCGATGGTTGTTTATCCGAGCCCCCAAAGTTGTTGATCAAATCCAAAAAGTAGTTGTTTGGTACCGGTATTATATCATTACAGCAGAAATTAAATTTTTTTTGATTTTATCATTTTGGTATGACCTTATCATAGTCGTTGTTTCGACGTCATCGAAAATAAATCGGCCTAGAGGTGCTACCAGAAGAGGCCGATCACTAAGACTACCAACGCGTTTTTGTGATTAATTACATAAAAGCGGAAATGCACAATCGTTATTTATCCCAACCCAACCCCACTATTATTGCCGTTTGTCACTTTTATTCGCTTATCTTCACACTCTGCCTAACTTTGTTGTATATAACTGCATTTCATGTTTGTGTTCCGCCTTTGCTGTTTAGCTATAATTGGGAATTAGTTGGCAACATTACCTTTGTTTATATCAGTAACCCGGATTTAGCGCGGTACAATTATCAGCAAGCTCTAGTTGTTTATTTTGTAATTGGGTAATTTGGTTTAACTAGTCTTTTTAAGCTAAATTAGGTATTTAGTTGCACAGTTGATGCATCAGTTAGTCTTTCTTCTATGTGATTACTAGCTTTAACTTAATTTTTGGATAGTTTTAACTGCTTACAACCTGTTATTTGTATTGCATGCTACCGTATTATTCTATTTGAATAAGATTGTGATAATATGATGGTGTTGTAATATAAGGCTGTTGTGAATGGAAAGGATAAATACCGCCAAAGGTTTCTGTGCCAAGAGAAGTCAGCGCATTCCTGAGCTGCACAGAAATAGTCGTTTTTTTCTGGAAATACAAACACAGAAAAATATGCAATCATTTAAGCAACATAATAACAAATGGGCAGAGGCTATTTTCACATCAACAGCATTTTACTCTTGCAGGCTATTTTGCACTGAGCTATTTGTGATTGGTCAATTTTAATGACGCATTGAACATGTGACTATAGATTGTTCTTGATTGGTCATTTTGATAATCAATTAAAACAATTTTCACCCCCAGTGTGCACCCCCACACTGTATGCTCCCTTCCAATTTAAACTACCCTTACATTACCATACCAGGAATCCAAGTGCTTCATCAGCCAAGATTCCAACCAACAACCATGGCGATTCAAGGTAGGTGCACTACCCATGCGTCACACTTTACTTGCAGATTAATAGCAACTATGGAAATATAAACACACATGAGTGACTACAACAAAATAGCCTCCAAAGATAAAATGCCGTTGACCGAAAAACAGTCTCTTTGTATTTGTTAGGAAGTGGCTATTTTGTGGTTGACGGCATTTCACCTTTGAAGACTATTTTGCCGTAACCATTCATGTGTGTTCAAAAAGCCATGGAACTAACGAAATAGTGAACTAAAATAGTCTGCCCACGGAAGTAGTAAGCGGACTAGAATAGTCCGCAGGAAGGAGCATTGCCAAAATGGCTTTGCGGAAAAAAAGGCCTAAATCAATACCATAAACAAAATAAAATTAACCCACATTAAAAAAAGTTAAACAAAATCAAAATTAATCAACAAAACAAATAATTGTTTTAGTAAAACGACCGATATCTTACCCCAACATGCGCAAACTGTTGCTATGACAACAAAACATGCTAAATTAATTCTGCATCATGAATTGTTTATCTAGATGAAAACACTTTTGAATTGATTCTATGTGATGGCTTGTGCACGCATAATCAACATCGCATCTTGGAAAACCAGAAAAATTACTTCAGATCGTGTACAACCCGTTGCTATGGCAACAAAACATGCTGAAGTGATATTTTTGTGTTGGAAAAACACTCATTCAGATGCAAATTCCTCCTGACTTTGATCCATGTGATGGCTTGCGTACGCATAATTAACATTACATGTCATAGTTTCATCGATGGAGTGCCCAAAAACAGCGTTCAAGATCATGCGCAAGCCGTTACTATGGCAACAAAACATGCTGAATTAATATTACAATGTTTAAAAAACACTTGTCCAGATGCAAATTTCTTCTGATTTTGATCCATATGTGACGTCTTCCGCTTGGCAGTCGGTAAACCTGGGGTCCATTTCCCTTGTCGAGTCATACCGAAAGACTTTAAAAAACGGTATCCGCAGCTTCCCTGCTTGGCATTTAGGGGAGGTTGTGGAGAACAAGCCGGCAAGTTCTCTTGTTGTGTCCTTGGGCAAGGCACTTAACGGGATGCTCGCACCTTTATATGGAAGACAGATGGCCAAGGCGCCTTGAAAATGACAACTCTTTAGCGAGTGCAAACACCCCGTCCAAAAGACAGGGATACAATTGGCTTTTTTGTGAATGGAGGATAAATATGGACAATAAAAAAACGGAGATCACAAATGTCGTTTCGAAACGAGTCACACCATAAAGCAAATCTAATTTACAACTATTTGTTTGTAATCATAAGACCAAATGATTTTTTATAATCATAAACCATAAGACGACCAAGATTACGGTGCCCAACCCCAAATTTGATTTTGCTTCCAGTCCTTATTGCAAGAAACGGATAGTGTTTGTGAAGTGATTGGTTGGTTTAAGACCGGTCTTCATCAAAGACTACCATGACCGGGACTACTACCGCAGGGGCGATGCTCTTATTTAGAATGATTTTGTGTTACTGCTCTCAGCTATATTCTTTACATATAACTGGTGCAATCGGCTAAACCGATAGTTGTAACCAAGGTCCCGGAGCGTTGACAAGGGGTCCAGAAGGTACATTTTTTAGGGGGCCGGGATTTTTGAAAACGTGCGCAATGCAACAATAAATTAAGCCTAAGCTTTTCACTTTTTCTGTTAACAAATTCGTAACCTATACAATAATTTTTGTTACATGCTGACAAATGTTTTCTTTATTTTCGCCACAAAAATTTGCTGAAATACTCTTTATCAAAAAAAATTTGGGCCTCCACAATATTTCCGGGCAAAAAACATAAAAACTGGTTCCTGTAACTCTTGAAGCACATAACCTCCCAAATATAACATATGAATCAATCAATTTGTTTGTGTTCAGATTTTACAAAATCATTTCACATCAATCTTGTTATGTTTTATCATCCCTATTAAACAAGAAGATTGCATTTTATTTACCGATTACTGGTGACTAATAATAATGCATTGCATGTTATTCAATGTTTTTGACTTACTTTCATAGACATAGCATTATAACTGAGCTAAATTTATAACCCCACATATAGAAATTTGATTATTTGAATAGCAAAGCGACTAGACAGCAACGTCTTATTCGTATCAAAGTGGAGCTAAAAAAGCTCAGAAAGAAAAGCGATTTCTGAGCAATTATACCACACACTTGTCCATTTGTAATTGGATAAACAGATGTAGCCTATAAAAATTCACGTTTCAGGAAATATTTGACCACTTCCGGTTTATTTTGTGGCCAATATTAGGACCATTCCTTCTTTACAAATTCCTGAAAGTCTCAACGGATCTGCACGAGTAATAAAATTGGCCATAATCAATGTGGGGCAGGTTCACCAGAATGGAAATAGGCAGCAAGACTTTCTTTTTACAGGAGTGATGGGCGTGGGGACAGAAATAACACACAAAAGTTGCTTTGAACTTGTTTTCTTAGGCAATTCTTTACCATCGCTTAAACGCTTGTTCATTTTTTTTATGTCAATGCGTTTAGTAACCTACCTTCACGAATGTTTTCTCGAAAGTTTTGGGATTACAATTTCGGTTTCTTATAACAAAAACTGAAAGGTACTTTTTAAATGACTTGTCCCAGTCTACGGGACGTTCCGAGTAATCGAAAAATGTTGGCTGGTTATCACAAAACCGGAAAGCATAGATTTATTAGATTAACAGCAACGTGGACAGGTACATGAATCGGATGTTTCATCTGATGATGATATGAACAAAAATTTTTTTGGTTCCAGTCTCTATAGTCTCCAGTGCAAAAAAATCATTTCTTTATTACTTGGTTCTTGCAGCTGCTTTTAAGCGCATATGAGGAATATCTTTAAATAAATAAAAAGGAAGAGACAGCTTTTAAAAAGTTTTTAGATGATGTAAACCCTTCGAACTTTTGCGATTTACCACAAAATTCTCGCTCCATTTCCTTGTTGAAAAACGAGAAATCCATTGGTTGGAATCAAATTTTTCATGTTTTAATTTTTTTCTCCGGTTCGAATATCACAGTATATTGGTAGTAATCCAATTTCTAACTGATTTTGAATCCAAATCGTTGCAAAGAAAAAGCTAACTGCTGCAGATTATAAAATTGTACATGCAAACATACACTCCACAATCGTAACTACTCTTTTGAATGTTCAGGTCTGTAGGTGCAGTAATGTCCTAATCTTTTCTGTTTCAAAATCAAGTCTACTTTAATAGGGGATGAAATCAATAATATGTTGAAGGGAAAGTATAATTCATGTTTTTCTCATTTATATTCTTTTACTGTTCCTTCCATTATCTTCCTTCATCAAACAATTCAATTCTTAATTTATTTGTGTAAAATCATCATTTTGGTCCATCGATTCATTCATTAGCAACGGAATAAATAAAAACTTTATTAGTAAATTCAATGATTAACAGAAAAAAATCATATGACACTTCAATTGAATTTAGACTTAACAGCAGGATTCGAGGGGATTTTCTTTCAATTTTCTCTAAAACTTTGAATTCTGTAATTTGTCATTGTCAAAACAACTGAATTCCCAATTTAATTGAATAAAGTCAGTTACCCTCTAAGTTATTATGCTTCTGATCCATCAATTCATTTATTAGCTGCGGGATAAATGAAAACTTTGTTTACGAATCCAATAATTAACGGAGAAAAAAATCGTTTGACACTTCATAAAAATTTAGACAAAACAGCAGGATTCAACTACAGTGGAGCTTGTTGGATAAAATAATTACAAAATAGCGACTTCAAATTAAAATAACACAGTACCGGTACATTGTATAACAAAAGCAAATTGAAAGAATTAGGGCAATATCTCCCGAATAGTTCCAGCAAAAAGTACAAAGCGAATAAAAGTTAAAAAACAATACGCATTTCATTGGCAGAAAGATTGGTTTGTACCTTGTAGATGCTCTCATTACTTTGCCCGTAAGTTGATCCAAAGTACAAGACACTCGAAATCTAAAAGTTTATATAAACTGTTTTCAAAGATAGGCAGTATCAAGATGTATGTATGAGCGACTGTGATTGCGCGAAACTTTGATATCTGGATTGGTATGGCTTCATCATTCCACGGAAAGATCTCCAATTAGGATCAACTTCCTGTAATTTAGAGTACAGGCCATGAACAAAAATTGCTAATTTAAAGCTCAAATTTTAATTATGCAATCCAAACTCATCATTTAAGTAACAAACCCGAATACTTGATGTCTGGCGTAAAAATTTCGTACTTGCTGGTTCGGCGTCTTTACTAATTTGCCTCAACAAACAGCGAGCACTCCCATGCATTTATTAAGGCAACTAAGACGTCAGCTATTTTCATTCTCCAACTTGAAAAATTTAATTTCGTTACCGTTACACGGCTTGTGCACGATCTTGAACGCTGTTTTTTTTGGTACTCCATTGACTGTTTTGTGAGAGGCAATGTTGATTGTGCGTGCACAAGCCGTCACACGGATCGAAATCAGGAGGAGTTTGCATCTGAACTAGTGTTTTTTGGACATTAAAACATTATTTCAGCATGTTTTGTTGCCATAGAAATGGGTTGTACACAATTTTGAACAATTTTTTCCAGTACTCCATCGACTGTGCTACGGAATGTGATGTTGATTATGCGTGCACAAGCCATCACATGGATTTAATTCAAAAGTATTTCAATCTAGATGAACAATATTTGATGCAGTATTGATTTAGCTTGCTTTGTTGTCATAGCAACAGTTTGCGCATGTTGGGGTAAGATATCGGTCGTTTCACTCGAACAATCATTTGTTTTGTTGATAAATTTTGATTTTGTTTAACTTTGCCTGATGGGTTAATTTTATTTTGTTTATGGTATTGATTTAGGCCTTTTTTCCGCAAAGTTATTTTGACAAAGCTCCTTCCTGAGGACTATTCTAGTTTGCGTACTATTTCGGTTTGTGATTTCGTTTTTTCCAATAGCTTTAATTGCTAGCTGTGTCATGTGGATAATGCAGCTGCCCTGAAATGAAATGATTACGGGTTGGAATCTTCATTGGCAGAGCACTTAGATAAAGACAGTCTACATTGGAGGGTGGAACCTGATTTGCGAATGTACGGGGTGATGTATACACTAGGAGGTAGTGTACAGTGTGGGGAGAGTATGCTGGGGGCTTTTTATTGGACATAAAAATTAACTAATCAGAAACAACCAAAAGTCACATGTTTGGCATGTCATTATTGACCAATCACAAAAGTCTGACGGCAAATTAGCCTCCAAGGATAAAATACCGTTGGTAGCAAAATTGCCCCGTCTAACATATAACATAAGGTGTATAGAGTAACAAAGAAGCATCATCCTCAAAATGTGTATTTACTCCATCAAAATCTGCAAGATGCATTGTACTGTACAAAAAGTAGATTCAGTTGCAAACCCAGGCCTTGAAGTTATTTTGCTTAAAATGCTTGGTATTACACTTTTATGCAAGATTCTCTCCAAATATACTGTTTCTTACATTACTTTCAAGTCAAAAATGGTATTTGAGTTCCGCATTCCATACAAAAACACTTTGAAGTTGAAAAAGCAACTTCACTGCAATTGCTAGTACTAGTTTGAGACATCGGTACACACCATTATTTTAACAACTTAATTTTTGACCAATGAAAAAATCTGTTTCATTAAATTTGTGAAACAACTACCAGTAACTTTAATCCAAAAATAACAACCAAAAACTTGCCAAAAACATGTTTCAAACGTTTCGGCCACAAATGATGCCATTTTCAACGCAAGTAATGTACAACAAACAGGTTGACTATTACAAGTACAAAACGAACCTGATTTTTTTTTATTTATACCATATTTATGGACAACACTAAATATAAAAAATTTCAGAAATACGGAAATTCATATTGAATTATTAAGCACAGATGATTTTTGCTTAATAATTCAATATGAATTTTTGCTTAATAATTCAATCAAAGATGGTTTGCATTTCGTGACAAAAAAAAGTTTTTGCACAAACGAAAGACATAGTAGTTTTTGAGAAAATGCGATCCTCTGTTTTTGAGAAAATAGGCCTACAGCTCTCTATATTTTCTCAAAAGCTTTTCATTGTAGAAACATGACTAAAAGCTTTTTCTGAACATATTTGCAAGGTGCTTTTGATCAACAATCACAACAATTTAAGCTCAATAGATGATGCAACAACAGATTCTTTTTTTGAAGCATGCTTCTTTCTTTTTTCTCACACTCGTCAATTCTGCCACGTACGATCAACGCAGTCTTTTCCTACTAGAGATCATCATACCTTAAATTAAAAAAAAATTATTAAAAAAATTCAAGGTTATTTCAAAGACATTCCGATAATTCATGACTTGTATTTTACTATTTGTTTTTTTACCAAAAAATTGAACTTGAGTAACTTTTTACTCCCACTTGGAACTGGTAATCTGCTTAAAAGCAGGTAGGCTTAATATACAGCCTTAAGTTTATCATAAGATACTAACAATTAGTGGCGTTTGAAAACTTATGAAAATTTCAGCAAAAAGCAGAGCCAGTGTATTGCTGTCCAAATTATAATCAGGACATTTCGCTAAAGCTGCTAGCATCGCCAACCAAAATAGTGCTAGTGATCACTTTAAAATTCAATAAACCATGGCCAACTGTAACAATTTTGACGTGACATTTCAATTATGAAAAAAGAAAATAATAACTGTTACATGCTTTAGGGTCAATACTTTTCGTGTTAATTAGTGACATAATAACTATATTTTGTTTATTTTTTTTGTTAATATCTCACCAATTTAACACGAAATAGCATTGACCCCAAAGTATGTAATAGTTATTGTTTTGTTTTTTCATAATTGAAATGTCACGTCATAAATGTTATAGGTGGCCATGGCTTATTAAATTTTAAAGTAATCAGTTGCACTCTTTTGGTTGACAATGCTAGCAGCTTTTAGTGAAACGTTCTAATTAAAATATGTGCAGCAGTGCACTGGCTCCGGTTTTTTTTGCTGAGAATTGTCAAAAGATCCTAATCGTTTGCTCTTATGAAAATTTGCTTTTCAGCAATATGTTACTCCAATTACTTAGGGCAAAGAAATAGTTTATTATGGCTGATCAAAAATTGGTTGCCATACATCATTTTCCATTTTTAGTAGAACAATTTTTAATTCAAATGTAATTGAACGAATTTTTAGCTAGATCCACCTAGCTAGAGTTAACTATTCTTCCTCAAAAGCATGATGCTTAAGGTATTTATCAATTAAAATTTTCAAAAAGAATCATTTAAAGGTAGTCTCTGAAAATTTTGAAAGTTATCCTACTCCACGCAAATAAATTGGTGATCCCACTATAAAAGAAAGGGGTAAAGATGATTCTGTTTTATCTTTTGCAAAAAAATATTTTTATCGAGCTTTACATTATCTAAATGTTGAAGCAATTTTCTTTGCAACTGGATGAAGCCGACGCAGCCAGCTGGTTTTAGATTCTTAAACTCGACATTACTGATAGAGACACTGCAACTGTAATAACTGTATATACTTCGTTTCGAGTTAGTTTGCTTTCGCCCTGGCTGAGTTTATGCCAGGACCATGCAGCACGCGCACAGCCAGAGGCTTCAAGTCGTACAAGTAGACCTACATTGTACAACTAAGAAAACTTGAAATAGTGGTCCCAGTATAGAGTGGCTTAATCCTGAAAATACTTATCAATCACTTTGGCGCTTTTTCCACCCTGCGCTTTGGAAATTATCCTCCCATGCACTTCATCAAATAAAATCTTTTCAAATGGCTGGTTGTTTCAACTGAGAGCAAGTCCAGTTTTAAAGTGCCAAACAAGCCAAGCAAGACGTAGCCAGGAACTCGAGAAACTTTAGTAGAAGTATAGCGGTTATGCGCAACCCTCATTAATGATTTTTTTAATCGATTCTCTTTAAAAAATGATACTTTTGATGTTGGAACGACAAATTGGCTTTGTCAACAACAAATTAACTCTTAACTGTTTCCAAAAACATCAATTCGGCGAAGTCAGCTGAACCGATATTGTTAACCTCGACATTACTGATGGGGTCCTGGTATTGCAATAACTTAAGAGCGAGTGTTTCATTTCGGGTTAGTTTACTCTTTGCCTGGCAGCTTTAATCCCAGGACCAAGCAACATAAGCACCATCACATAGATTAGTTCGTACAAATACCACTGCAGTCACCAAAAAGTCGTAAATAGTGGTCTTAATATTGAATACCTTAATCCTGAAAATAGATATCAATCATCTTGGCGCCTTTCCGCCATTTTGGTATCCTTTGAAGCACTTCCTGAATTTAAAGCATGAAAGTTTAGGTTAAACGATGCCTATGCTGAAAACAGGGCAAAAATACGTTGCCATGGAGTCGGTAAGCTTGGGAGGCACGTATATAGTAACTATGCGTGATTCCCATATTGCTTGTTTTAATCGATAGCATTTCAAAGCGCAATTGTTTTGTTTTGGAATGAGATTCGGCCACGTGAAAAACAAACTTTTTATTACTGTTTTCAGAACTATCTATTGGATGAAGTCGGCTTGGCCGACTGAACCGATGTTGTTGACCTTGACATTACTAATCGGGACCCTACAAGAGATGCCGGCAAAGCCAGCTAGTTGACTTATGAAACACCTGTTGTTAACATGAATACATATGTGGTTGCTTCAAGCTCACTCGTCACGCAATTGATTCACAGCATAGCGATTGCTGCATAACAAGTTTAATATATGAAAATCATGAGTAGATACTAACAACTAGTGTCGTTGTAAATACTAACAAGTAAAAACAAATAGAATTTATTTTCCAGCAAAGTGTAATTAATTGGTTAGGGCTAAGGAATAGTTTATAACCGCGGATCAAAAATTGGTTGCCACACTTAATCTTTCATTTTTAGTTGAAAAATTTTTGTACTAGACGTAAGAAACTTGCAATTTTTAAAAAGTTAGTTCTGCGGTACATTTTGACTATTCCTCCTCAAAAGCACGATTCTTTGGCCTTATTCAAATTTTGAAAACTTTATCAAGAAAATGAAGTGTCTAAAAAATTGAAACGTAGCCTACCAGTCATGAACAAACAAAATTTTGGTGTCTGGGCTTCGCAAAATTGCAATTTTTAGAAAAACTAAGTCTTTTGAAACATTTTGACTATTCTTCCCCAAAAGCACGATTCTTTGACATTATCTATAAAAAATTTTTAAAAGGATTCTTAAAAAATGAAGTCCCTAAAATTTTTGAAAGGTAGCCCTACTCAAAGTAAAAAAAAACTGATCCCCCTACCAAGAGAGGGGTAAAGTTAATTGTTTTATCTTTTGCAACAAAATAGTAGTGTAGAGTTACACATAATCCAAATGTCTAGGCAATTTTCTTTTTAATTGGATGAAGCCAGCTGAACCGATATTTTTAATTTTAACGTTACTGATGGAAGCCTTGCAACGGCAACAACTTAATTTTGAGAGTTTCACTTCGGGTTAGTTTGTTCTTTTCCTGGCTACTTTTGTGCCAGGACCAAGCAACATAAGCACCACCACATGCATTGGTTCATACAAATACCACTGCAGTTACGAAAAATCGTAAATAGTGGTCTTAATATCTAATACCTAAATTCTGAAAATAGATATCAATCATCTTGGCGCCCTTCCGCCATTTTGATGTGCTTTGAAGCACTTCCTGATTTTAACGCATGAAAGTTTAGGTTTAATGATGCCTACGCTGAAAACAGGGCAAAATTACGTTGCCAAGGACTCTTATATAGTTGAGAGACGTGCAGGGGCCATGCACGACCCCCATAATGCTTGTTTTGATTGATTGCATTTCAAAAGACAATAGTTTTGTTTTGGAGCGAGCACTTGCTACCTGAAAAGCACAGTTTTTGTTGCTGTTCTCACAGCTATCCATTGGGTGAAGCTGGCTGAACCAATATTGTTAACTTTGGCATTACTGATGGGGGGCCCAGCGGGCGACGCCTGCAGAGTCAGCTAGATACAGTATAAGTGGGCCCGACCTACATGTGTATTGTGCATGGCCAAAACGCGTACGAAAACAGAGAACCGCTCTTTAAAACATAAAAAGTACCCTTAAATAATATCGCCTCAGGGCCCATTTAGCATCCACTGCCGCCTTTAATTTAGTCAAATGTCTTTGCAACTGCTCAGATTTTGTATAAAAGATACGATTTAATTGTGGAGAACGATTAGTCATTTTTTAGAAAAACAAACTCAAAATATATTAGGCAATAAATTTTTTTTAGATATTTTCAAAACAGCTTTTTCCCTTTTGTGTTACCAAATTGACTCTCAGATAGTCGTTAAATGACTTAGCAACACCGGATTGGAACACTGCAAAATAACGTACTTCTTGTTAAACTTGAATGAAGTGAAAATCAAATACCAATATAGCGAAAAATCTGCTGGTCAGACATTTCTTCGTTTCAGCACTTTGCCGCTGCGTAACTAGATAATACAGTACATAACAACAACAATTTATTTATATGGACATTGCGCAAGGTTCACAAGTATGTACAAAAAACATGAAAAAAATGAAATGCACGTCCACAGAGGAAGCGCGAAAGACCATATGCCAGTACATACAGACGGGGGATCGCCGAGTCTGCGCCTCCTCTTTTGAAGCAATAATGTGTAAACGGGGCAAAACAAACAAGATTACCCCCAAACGGGATTGTATAGAGAACAAAACGTTACAGTAAAGGCAGCAACGTTCATAAATGCAAACACATACTTGTGCATATACCGTACCTAAGTATATCTCCAAACGGGATTGTATAGAGAACAAAACGTTACAGTGAAGACAGCAACGTTCATAAATGCAAACACATACTCGTGCATATACCGTACCTAAGTATATCCATACCTCTGTACATATACATACACACATAAAGCTCCAGTTTGGTTTATTTTTAACGTCTTAAAGGAAGCAGCAGACAGATGGACAAAATTTCATAATCTAATTGCAAATAATCAACACATGAAGTACACAACAGAAGGATTCATATAACGTAAGGCTATCTGCATGTCGGGGTGTTTCATAACAATAAAATCTACACTTTGGTGACATGCTGGCAATATAAACATTCTCCGTACAAAACTGCGAAAATATGAAACGATAGGCACTAGTGCGTATAAGTTCATGCTGTGTGCTAATTTTTTGTCAGACTAAATCACCACGACGGGTAGACTGTTAGATCAGCACCGCTGCCGCATAAAGGTGAAGGTATCCCGAGGAGCATCGTACTCAAAAACACAACAAACAAACTTGCTGATTTTTTCTCCCGCTTTGCCTCGTGCCGAGAGCAAAACCGGAAATGACTTGACGAGGGAATTAAATCCAAGTCTACCGACAGCAAAGCGGATGCTATAACCACCACAGCTAGGGCCCGAACATTCGGTATTTACGAACCACCTCATTTTGCCAAACTGCTCGCCTTTTCGCCTTCTAACTCTTCCACCCACCACCGCGTGACCACTCACGCATTCTTCGTAAAAAAATTGAAGAATTTGAAGAATCGTAGCATAAAACAATTTTTGCAGTTTATCGTAAATATATCTGTTCCATGAAAAAGTAGTTAAGTGCCAATAAAATAAGTTTTAATCGTGAATGTAACTGATTTATGAAAAAATATTTCATAACGTAAAAATTATTTTTAGGGCGTGATATCAACTTCGGTGTCATCATCTTATTCCAAACAAAGCCTAGCTGTTGCTATTTAACTGTTGTTGCTGCGTTTATCTCACCTCTTTCTTGAAATTGTGGCATGTAGTCGTAATTCAGATCCACACCGCAAACCTAATCAAGATTTAGCTAGGCTGCGTAAAACAGCAGTCCACTTCGAACCAGTCATGAATGTAAATGTCATATAACTCGTTGTCGTGTAAAATTGTTTCTACGAGCCTGGGCTGAAAGTTTATCCTTTTTCCGTCCCAGGTCAAAAACTAGCATTGGTGTAGCTTAGCTAGTAGTTTCTTGAAACTTTAAATTTGAAAGTTATTAGGCGAAGAAATTGTATTAAGGAAATTGTAAACCTTGCAACTAATTGGCAAAGCAGCATACGGGCGTAAGGGGCATTAACAATTTATTAAAATGAATATGCCAGGAAACAATAATGAGTATACCACCCAACCAATTTAGACGAGACCATCCCTGGACGCGTTTCGTCCTTTTGGACTCATCAGCAGGGCCCGTCCCGTCACAAGCAAAAGTAACCCACTCATTAACGTTATCCTTAAAAAAAGAAAAAACAAATCCAACACATGTAGAAGCACTACCAATCAACCAATTTGTCAACCTGCCCTGCTAAGCAAAGCAATAGTTCGTCGGTTGAAGTCTCAGTGCTTCTACATGTGTTGGATTTGTTTTTTCTTTTTTTAAGGATAACGTTAATGAGTGGGTTACTTTTGCTTGTGACGGGACGGGCCCTGCTGATGAGTCCAAAAGGACGAAACGCGTCCAGGGATGGTCTCGTCTAAATTGGTTGGGTGGTATACTCATTATTGTTTCCTGGCATATTCATTTTAATAAATTGTTAATGCCCCTTACGCCCGTATGCTGCTTTGCCAATTAGTTGCAAGGTTTACAATTTCCTTGAAACTTTAACTAAAATTGTCAAGACTTTTTGATCAAATTGGTACTCGGTGTATGGAACGCGTTAAGATTAGGTGGTCTGCCGTTTGCTCAGCTCTCCACACTAGCAAATTGATGGAAAAAGGACGTATCATCTAATGCAGTGTTTCTTAACCTTTTTGGCGCTTGTACCCCTTAAAATTTTGTGAAATGTTTTTGTACCCCCAGACCAGTGTTTCCCAAACTGTGCGCCGTGAGTCTTTTTCATGTGGCCTCTGTTGATACCAATTTTCTACCAATATCGAGAAAATGACCTCCAAAAAAAAAGGTCATTACTAGTCTCGCAGACGCCCGTGATGCCACTCGCCATCGCTAAAACTACGTTTCACTGGTCGGTGTGCCGCGAACGGTGATCAACCACTTTCCTGTGCCAGCAGACAAGAAAGTTTAGAAACCACTGCCCTAGAGTTTAAAATACCCATTATTCTGACGCCTCATCTCGTACCCCCTGCTTTCATGTTTCGTACCCCCAAGGGGTACAGGTACCCCCGGTTAAGAACCCCGGATCTAATGGATGACGTCTTTTTAGAAAGAAATCAGGTGTATATAAAACTCTAACCAGTGTTACCATTTTAGTCTTTTTAAAACCGAAACTGGTTTATTTTGCAACCGTTTGGTTTTTTTTCGAGGTGGTTGATAGTTTAATTTTTAGCTAGCTACTTATTTCTTGGTATTTGTATGATTTTTTAAGATACTTTACGCCAGGTCTCAGGTGTGTTACCAGTATAAGGCCGAATGTGTTTTCGGCAATTTGCGTAAAATTTTGCCATCACGTGACCACAGTCCATCCCTATAAATGATAAGATTAAGAAAAGACAAAAGACAAACTAAAAGGGTAGCAGTGCGTGTGCCAATCAGAGTCGACTACAAAGTACCTACTTTGTAGAACTATTACAATTGTTTTGTAAAAAAAACGTCTTCGATAAGCTTAAGCGTACTAAGATTTCTTTACAGAAGTTTAGGAAAATGTGTTTGGCTGATCCATAATGCCTCGACTGGATTGCTTGAAAAAACATACGATTCTAATACAGTAAGCTGCAAATACTGCAGTTACCTTTCGAGTAAGATGTGCTGACATTAAGCAGCATGTCAAAGCAAAAACTATTCGGCTAAGCGAGCTTTGCTAAATGCATATACCAGAATTGCACAGTTTAAAAAAAACAGATAACATCTTCATGGCCGAGGCGAAAAAATGCATACTGCTGCAGAGTACTGTTCCATTTATGTTTGTGATCATCCCGCCAATGCATGCAGATATTTTTTAAACACCAAAACTGCTTCTGATATGCATCTTCACCGTACAAAATGTTCTATGATTAAAAATGTTTTGTACCTGTTAGGAACAGGAACTTATTTTTGTGGATGTGATCCCTTTGTATAAATTAATTTTATTTTCATTTTCTTTTGTTATCCGTAGAGGTCATTCGCGAGTGGCCTATAGCGTGCGCCTTGTTTGTTCATTCCTTTTCTGGATTACATGGCGCGAAGGTAGGAGATAAAAATTTTTCTAAAATTGCTTGGCTAGAACTCTTTGAATTGGTAAGTGTAATCACATTATATTCTTTCGTTTGGTGTAACTGTTTGGGCTTGGTTTGGTAATTTTGGTCAGTTGAACTATTATTATATTTGGTTTGACATTGTAGTGATTCTTGTGGTTTAGCTGTTTTGTTAGCGGGAGACAGCAAGTATTCTAGGCTAGGCGATCCAAGGTCTATTTCCTACCTTAGCTTCTAAGCAATCCAAAAGCAGATGTTACATTCATTTTAGAATAATTTTGTGTAAGTGATTGTTCTCAAGTTGATTTACTGTTTAAGTGGATTAGAGTTTGGTTGGCCTTTTGAATATTTTGTGTTTCTAGTACTGGTAGTTGTTATTGTCAGTAGGAGCATGTCTTGTGCTAGCAGCTTTGATGGCGATGTGGGTGGTCTGAAATAACAAGACGTTGTATTGCCAATCAGAGTTAAAGAGGAAATTAGTGGCCGTACAAGTTAGACCAGCGGTCTTAAGTAGACAGCTGAAGAAGACCCTAGAATTGAAGTATGTTGATGAAATTTCTCCGGATTTTGAAAGTTTGAACAATGAGTGGGGAGAATGCTATGAGTTGGCATCACGGCTACATGCTGATGTTCTAGTAAGTTGTGCCGACACTGATGAACTTGAGAAGCTGGCTTGTATGGTGGAGAATGTCCTTTTTGATTTAAAAAAGAATATTTGTATGCCAAACAAGAGGACCTCTCCTGGTGAGAAAGAATGAGATGATGAGTTGCGCGTACCAGTAAATATCCCAGATAAGCTTAGTCCTACAGACAATGATGGTGTGGTGCGACATGAAGAAGACTGTCTCCCTCCATTTCTAGACATGGATCGCTTCAATCAGAGACCTGGGTTTGCTCCCCAGGAATTAAAGCTAGGCATGGGGCTAGATAGGAATTCGGTTGGATCGCGTGGTCCTTTAAATCCTAACGTTGTCCCTTTTGTTCCTAAACAGTTTGGAAGTCAGCACACTAGGTGGAATGCTTTAAGGCCAGCCTTTCCACCTGTCCCTAGGTTGACTTTTGAAAGTTTTAATGAAGAGGTGATTAAGAACTGGAACTTTAAACGGCGATTTAAGAGACATGTCCAGGAAGTCTACCCAAGCTTTGAAGACAGCATGGCCTTTCTAGAGTTCATGTGTAGGCAAGGTTTGGGAGGTTATTGCAGGAATCGGTCGTCTTCTCGATCTTCACACGGCTTATGTCAAGGCCTGGGAACGACTTGACAAAAGATTTGGTGATGTCAAGAAGCTCACGGCACATTTGCGAGAACTGCTAATGGGTTCTGCCATTAAAGAAGGGGACGCCGAAGGACTGATAAAGCTGTCAGATAAAATTTGTCAGTGCGAAGTGACCTTTCAGGTAGGATTGGGATCCCGAGAAATCCCGATCCCGAAATCCCGGGATTTCAGCCTATTTTTACCAATCCCGATCCCGGGATTGTTTGTAGCAAAATCCCGAGACTACAGGTGTTTCAGAATCACCGCAATGTATGGCTGGTTGTGATTAGCTTTGCTTAAAACAGCTTACCAATATTGTTTGCTGTATAGGCTAACGAACTCCTATGGGACCTACCTGTTTTAATGTGAAATATTTACACTTATTGTGTGCTGATGCTGACATTTCAGCGCTTCGTATTACAAAACAATGGCCAAATAGACTCTTTCTATTGCATCATTAACAATATTCTAACATTAATGTATTGCTAATAAGCGTTAGTCCAAAGGCACATGTTGTCTTTTTAAAAAAACACAGCATAACCCGAGTGAAGATTTCATTCGTCTCGTGGATCATTGTGAAAGTGACACCGAAAACGACTCCATTGCTGAAGGTGAAGATGATTCTGAGGAAGAAGAAACGAATAAAGCTGTTCCTTTGGCATCTAACTCGCAAGATGTGGTGCAAAAAGTTCGAAAAATTGTAAAGCTTTTTCGGCGATCTCCAGTGAAAAATGATGACCATCTGCAGCCCTATATTTTGGAAAATTTTGGAAGAGAAAAGATGCTTCTTTTAGCAAACTGCAAACTAGGTGGAATAGTTTATTGACAATGCTGGAAAGATTTTGTGAGCTAAAAAAAGAGATTAAAATGGCTATGGTGCAGCTTGATGTTCCCTATGATTTATCTGATAATGAAATGAAAGAAATTAATGAGATGTGTGAAGCCCTTGCTTCCTTTAAAGCTGCTGTTGAGGCTCTAGCCAGCGAGGATGCAGATATGTTGGTATCAGAAAAGATCATTACATTTGTATTGAAGAAACTTGGTGAGCTGCAATCTAACATCAGCAAAGAATTAATCCAAAGATTCAGCGTTCGAATCGGTGAACGTCGCAATGACCACCTTGTACATCTTTTTGAATATCTCAAAAAATCATCGTACATTAATCAACCTGAAGATCATCTTGGACACAAAATACGTCGCCAAAAAATTGCTGCCATGGCTACAACTCTGATACAAAGGTTGTACTAATGGCCAAGAAACTCAAACTCAAATGACTTTAGCTCAAGAACTGTATGCTTTCGTTGCAGATGACAAAAATGAAGAAGAACAATACAATAATGTGAGCTCTCGAGTTGTGCAAAAAGAGATGATGCTCTATGAAATTACTAAAACGAGGCCAAATAATCTAGAAAAGTTGTATGCAGCTCTAAAAACCATCAAACCCACATCAGTTGAAGCCGAGCGTGCATTTTCAGTTCTTGGCTATTTTGGAAGCAAAATCAGAAATCGTCTTAACGATGACAACATTGATGCTTTATTGTTTTTGCACCATTACTACAGTAAATAAACTTTGTTTATTTTACAGTACAATCGTTCATTTTACTGCTTCGTCAATCCCGAGATTATGTAATGGAAATCCCGGGGAAAATCCCGAGCCCGGGATTTCTAATTTAGTCCCGAAATCCCATCCCTACTTTCAGAGGTTAGGTAAGATGTGGATGCTGGATTCGCAGAACCTGATGCATGATTTATTTGAGCGACTTCCTCAAAGAATTAAGATCCAGTTTGTATCTGTGAGCACTAGAGTGGATCTTGGTTCTTTCAAAGATATAAGGACTTTGGTAAAGCAGGCAGCAGCGGAAGCAGAAAGTGAATATGGGAGATTGCTGTTCAAACCAAAGCTACAAACATCAGGCTCAAAGACTGCAGTGAGTGTTGCTCGAAATCGCAGGATTTGTGTGGCTCAAAGTGGCGTTGACCCTGCTTCCTCACTGCAAAATTGCGAGTGTTGTGAAGGCTTCCATAAGCTGTGGAAATGCTCCACCTTTGAGTCGATATAGGTGGAGGATCGTAGGGCACTGGTAAAGGAAAAGAGCTTGTGTTTTAACTACCTACTTCCAGGACATAGAGTTGTGCAATGCAGACTAAAAATGACGTGTAGAAAGTGTGGGAAGTGACATAACTCCTTGCTACACTCCCGAGATTTCAAATGAACAGTCCTCAACTTTCCTGCGAGCTGACGAAAGGAGAAATCCAGATGCGAGTTCAAGAGTATCTGCTGCTACTTGTGAGAATGAGCGGGCTTCTGCAAAGTCAATGGATGCGATCTTTAAGGTTGTGCCAGTCAAGGTATGGTCGGCAAATGTAAGTAATTGTGTCAGTAAGTATGCATTCATTGGTGAGGGATCCGATGTCAATATGTGTTTAGTCGATTGGCTGATCGACTGGGGGTACCCACATCAGCAACCAAGGTGAAATTGTTGACTAGCAATGCTGAGTCGATTTTAGATCAAAAGATTGAGAGTTTGATGGTACAGGAAATCGATGAGTGGGAGAGGTTCAAGATGAAGGAGGCTTTGGTGGTGGATGAAGTTGTTCATGTAAGGTCGAGCATTCCTACAAATGACCTCGCACGTTTCCCGCATATAAGTGGCTTAAAATTTCCATCATTAGATGAAGAGCAGGTTGATCTACTTTTTGGATGTGATCTATATAAAGCCTTTATAATTAAGGATGCACTGGTGGGAAATCCAGAATCTTTGTGTGGGCTCTATACTGCACTCGGCTGGACTATCTATGGTGTAGATGAGGGCGAGCAGGAGGGAATTGAATCAGCAGAGCTGATGGTGAATTTTATAGATGCTCGATACATTAGTGATGATTCCTGTGACAGTCTATTGAAATTGTTAGCCCAAGATTTTGAAGGGTGTGATGATGTGGCTGCAGCTCCAACGCTTTCTCGAGACAAAAGGCGGGCCCTCGGCATTCTCCATCATACTTGCAAAAGAGTGGATGGACATATTTCTGTCGGACTACTGTGGCGAGATGGTGACCTAAGACTTCCAAACAATCGTTCTGTGGCAGAGAAGCGACTGGACAGCATGAAACGTCGATTTCTTAGCAACCCCAAATTATTTAAGACAGGGGTGTCATACTCGTGGGCTTCTGGGGGCCACATTGCATATATGAGCAATCGTGCCGAGGGCCGCATGAAGTTTTGGATTTGGAGATCACCACTTCCCGGGAAACGATCTCAGTAATGTAGCCCGAAGTAAGGTCCATCTCCAAAAAAAAGAGAAAGAGGTCATCACCTTTCCATCATCAGTGAAGTTATCCCCGAATGACAAAAATCTGTACCTCTCAAGTATGGCTAGTGATCAGGGCTTCAAACGCTTGTTCGACGATGATCTGTTGCAATACTGCCGAAATTTATTAGTACGGTAATTTCAGAATCGTCTTGCGGGTTGCATTGAAAGGCTCCGAGGGCCGCGAGTTTGACACCCCAGATTTAAGAGGTATACAAAAAAGATGGAGAAATATATTTCCATTTATGCAGAAAGAATTCCACAAGATGGCTCATCATCACACAGAATAAATTACTTGCCGCACCATTGTACAGCAAAAAGCACAAAATTTAGAGTTGTTTTCGATTGCAGTGCCCGTTGTGGTGGTGTATCTTTAAAATTATATGACGTTTCATTGCAAGGTTCTTACTTGACAAATACTGTGGTTGGAGTGCTACTCCGTTTTTGACAACATCCTATTGGAGTGGTAGCTGACATAAAGGAAATGTTCTCTCAGGTTCTTGTGGAGAAGGAGGAGGACCGTGATGCATTAGGCTTCTTGTGGTTTGCAGAAAGCGATCTGGAGAAGCTAGTCAAGAAGTGTCGAATGCGGTCTCATGCATTCGGGGCAAAGTCATCACCATGTTGTGCAGCCTTTGCCTTGAAGAGAGTGACAGAAGACAACTGTAGTAAATGTTGGTACTGCAGTACAACCATTTGCGTGCCTAATTTGCTAAGGCGTAGTTTTCTTGTGCCTTCGAGCCTTACAATCAGTTGCGTTGTCTGCGTTGTGCAAGCAACTAGCTTGCTGCAGTTTAGCTGTAGTGCAATGACAGTCAGCTAATTAATTGTATTAACGAATCTTTAGTTGATAAGCTATATTTTAGTTTCCTTATAACGTTTTATTTTACAGCTATTTTATACGGTTGCTAACTGTGATAAGTGCTTTATTAGTTGAATAAAGCCAGTATCAATTTGTCGGCCTTGGTTCATTACAATTTATTCAACTAATAAATTTCATATGAATCGTTTACTCAAGCCGCAAATATTCAACGCGGATCCCGGAAATCCATTTGCTTTCAAGCATTATAAACATTGGATAAAAATATTTACTTCATTTGCTGATGCGGTTGAACAATCTCTCCTGCTGCCTGCCGCTAAACAAAATGCTGATGCTCCGGATAGAGTTGTAGATAAATTAGCATTATTGCTTTGCTATCTGTCACCAGAGATATTTGATCTGATCGAAAAAAGTGCCACCTACGATGAAGCAAAAGCTATACTAGATCAAACGTTTTTAAAGCGAAAAAATGCAACTTATGCAAGACATCATCTACTTACGAGAGAGCAAAAACCTGGAGAGTCAATTGCCGAGTATTCTCGCGAACTGAAATCGTTGGCAAAAGATTGTGATTGGCGTGCGGTGTCAGCTCAAAAATTCCAATGTCAATTGACTCGAGATGCATTCATTACCGGAATTACTTCCTCGTTCATTAAGCAACGACTACTTGAAGAAGGCGCATTAACTTTAGATGATGCCATATCAAAAGCTGAAATTTTAGAAAGAGCGCAAAACCAGTCTGGAAGTTTACGTGTTAAACCGCTACAATCACCTGTCTCCGCCGCTTGTTCCTCCCAAAGTAAAACTCGCCAAAACAAGAAACGATGCTATTTTTGTGCTGGTAATATGCATCCCGGCGGTAGAAAGGAATGCCCTGCTAAAGATTGCTACTGCCGGGGTTGTGGAAAAAACGGACATTTTTACAAAGTATGCAGATCATCATCAAAATCTTTAACAGCGGAAATTCATGATGAAAAAGATGATCAAATTAGCTCTGGTGATGACACTGTAGCTGCATCTTCATCTTTTTTTTTGCTTTCGCTAACTGGAGTACCAAATTGCTTAGCTTTGTCTGCCATTCCAGTACAAATCAATAAAAAGACTATTTACGCATTACTGGATTCTGGAGCTTCGCATAGTCACATCAGTTTAAACGCGATTGAATGGCTCAAGTTGAAGGCGCTCAACGGGCCAATTACAGAAGTAGCTCTTGCAATACAGAATGCTATTTTTAAAAGCTTGGGTAAAACGTCAGCAGAGCTTACTGTTTTCGAACAAAAATATAACCTACAGCTTGGAGTAACACGAAATCTGTGTGCTGATCTTATACTTGGCCAAGATTTTATGAAAC
Source organism: Trididemnum clinides (assembly GCA_963675345.1). Classification (NCBI taxonomy): domain Eukaryota; kingdom Metazoa; phylum Chordata; class Ascidiacea; order Aplousobranchia; family Didemnidae; genus Trididemnum; species Trididemnum clinides. Next base: position 29,322,242 of record OY776298.1, on the reverse strand, counting down.
GACATCGTCGAGTAGTATTTGAAGTGAACGATGACGGAAAAGATATTATCATTAATTCATCCGTTTGCACAGTTGCGGCTGCAAAGATCAACCCGATTCGTATTTTCAAAAATCTTGATCCGGGCGTAAGACCTATTGCAACGAAATCAAGACGCTTTAATGCGGAAGATCAACAATTTATTCGATTAGAAATAAAGAAATTACTAGATGATAACATAATTGAACCATCCACGTCTCCTTGGCGAGCTCAAGTTCTTATTGCTGATGATGGGCGGCATAAAAAGCGAATGGTAATCGATTATTCTCGAACTATCAACAGGTTTACCTTTTTGGACGCTTATCCGCTTCCTAGAATTGATGATCAAGTTAATCAAATTGCTCAAGGAAGAATCTTTAGTACGTTAGATCTAAAGTCGGCCTACCATCAAATTCCCTTTTGTGAAGTCGATCGGGAATATACAGCTTTTGAAGCTGCTGGGAAGCTCTACCAAGATACTAGACTTCCTTTCGGTGTTACCAACGGGGTGTCGCATTTTCAAAGAATGATTCAAGAAATCATTCAGAAATACCAACTGTAAGGGACATAATGAAAAAGGTTGAAGAGCACTGGGCTAGGATCAGCTTTCTGAAATTCCAGGTTTGCAGTTGGAATGGGATAGGTCGACTGAGTCATTAGCGGGACTGGACCAAATACGTTATCTAGGTGCGTTGTACCTAGAGATCCGAAACCAGTGGCAATTGAACTACACAACTTTTCTGATGCAAGCACGGTTGGTTATGGCGCTTGTGCTTATGTTCGTGTTGTGTTGCTGATGGTGTTGCGAAGTGCTGTCTATTCACGGGTAAATCAAGGGTAGCCCCTCTAAAACGTGTTTGTATTCCTCATCCTGAGTTAGTTGCTGTCGTACTCGCTGTAAAAATGAGTACCGTGATTTCCCGTGAGGTGGACATCACATTTAGCAAAGTATATTTTTGGACTGATGCTTCGGTTGTTTTACGATATCTTTGTAATGCCTCTATACGCTTTCTCCCAATTGTCGCTAGTCGTCTATAATTATTGCACACCCTCACCGCGATTGAACAATGGAGGTTTGTCCCTGGAGAAGTAAATCCAGCCGACATTGCATCGCGCAGCATATCTCCGGAAAAAATTTAATGTGCTGACAGGTAGTTCGATGGACCATCCTTTGTGTGCAACACAGCGGAATGGCCAAAACAACCAGTGTTCGAAGCCGAGATCACTGAAGACGTTCCAGAGGTGAAAAAGAATCCGAGAGATGTTGTCGCCAGTACGTTGAGGTAGAGACTGGCTTGTCTGAGCTGTTCGCGCAGTACAGTGATCCCTCGCTATATCGCGCTTCACGTATCGCGGCTTCGCTGCTTCGCGGAATTTTTTACAGTGCTTTTTTTACAGTGAATCCTGATTGACTCAGGGGCTTTACTGTTGTCTAGAAGTGAAAAAAGTTGATATTGGTTTTTCATTAGACAAATGCCAACAGTTTTCGTTCCTGTACATTCTGCCAAATTTACGTTTGCAATTTTTCTCCGTGACAAAACCCACAATGTCAAAGAAACGTTCTGTACCGACAAAGAGCCCTTTAGACGCGCCAAAGAGGCCGAGGAAGATGCTAACTATTGCAGAAAAAGTTAAACTTCTGGACATGCTGAAGGAAGGTAAAAGCTATGCGGCTGTAGGACGCCATTACGGAATAAATGAATCTTCGGTTCGTTACATAAAGAAGGAGGAAAATAATATAAGGACGACAGCAGCAATAAGCTTTAACAAGGATGCAAAAAGAGTTGTGACAGTCCGCAACAAGGCCATCGTAAGGATGGAATCTGCTTTAGCTTTGTGGATTAATGGCTGCAGGAAAAAGAGCATTACGCTGGATACCAACGTTATCTGTACAAAAGCTAAAAAACTTTATGGAACTTTTGCTGACAGTGATGTCCCTCATCACAGCGAAGGGGAGGGGGATGCGGATCCCGGGCCATCAACAAGTGCTGTTCACGCCGTCTCAAGCACATTTAATGCCAGCAAAGGCTGGTTTGAGAAATTTCAGAAACGCTTTGAACTTAAAAATGTTTCTTTGCACGGAGAGGTCGCGTCTGCGGATACAGCTGGCGCAGAGGAATACGTGAGCAACAAATTTAAAGCCATCATTGAGGAAGGAGGATACAGGCCTGAACAAGTGTTTAACATGGATGAGACAGCCTTATTTTGGAAAAAAATGCCCTCCCGTACTTTTATCATGCAAGAAGCAAAGGCTTCAGGATTTAAGGCCCAAAAAGATCGCGTGACTCTGGTTATGTGTGGAAATGCTGCAGGCTTTATGATAAAGCCAGGGCTCATTTATAGGTCTAAAAATCCTAGAGCCCTAAAAAACAAAAATAAGGATGCGTTGCCCGTTTACTGGATGTACAATTCAAAGGCTTGGATGACAAAAGCTCTCAATCAAGACTGGTTCAAATACTGTTTCATCCCGGAGGTCAAGCGTTATTTGAGAGGAAAAGGACTAGACTTTAAAGTGCTTTTGCTCGCTGACAACGCCGGGGGTCACGCTGATGATTTGTCATACGATGGTGTGAAAATAGAATTTCTGCCACCGAACACTACATCACTGATTCGGCCCATGGACCAAGGCATCATCCGCGCTTTCAAGGCCCTGTATACGCGCAACACGCTGCAGCATCTTGTTGAGTTCGTGGACTCGGATTCAGATTTCTCACTTAAGAACTAATGGCACGGATACACCATTGCATCGTGTCTCCTAAATATTCAGAGGGCCATTCAGGAGATGAAAACTGGGACTTTGAATTCCTGCTGGAAAAAACTGTGGCCAGAGGCAGTGCAAAACGCGATCGGATCATCTGTTGACGAGCTGCATCACTCTGCAGTGGATTCAGCTGTGAATCTAGCGAAACAGCTCGGAGGAGACGGCTTTAATGACATGACTGCTGATCAAGTTAATGATCTGATTGATGCACACGCACAACCACTGACAGACGAAGATCTGGCAGAGATGACAAAGCCACCAAGCGAGGATGACGGAGAAGAGGAAGAAGAAGACACACTTGTTGATAAAGAAAAGGAGGAAGGACTAACACTTGGTCGCTTAGCAATTATGATGAGAATGGCCACTGAACTTCAGCGTGCGGCACAAGAATGGGACCCTTTGATGTGTCGTTCACTGCAGTTCTCAAATATAATTGAAGGTGGCATGTCCGTTTACAAAAATCTTCTTGCTCAGAAAAAGAAAGAGTGCCAACAACTACCCATAACGATGTTCTTCTCTCGGAGAAAGACCCTTGCGCAGCCTTCAGTAGAAAAAGACGCTACAGCGCAGCGGAGTCAGGACGAAGAGGCACAGCTGGAGGGACCGTGAAATACGCCAGTGACAATGTTTCCTACCTTGTATTCATTGCTATATAAAAAACATTGTTTTACAACACCGTTCTTTAAACTATTATAGTTATTTGTAAGAAAACGTTAATATTTCTATTTCTTAAACACATTTTGGGCCTGAAAAGAGGTTTTGTTTTTTGTTTCATTCTGCAGTACAGTATTGCATTGTAAAATAACAGTAAAAAAAAAGCTGACTACTTCGCGGATTTCACCTATCGCGGGTTATTTTTGGAACGTATCCCCCGCGATAAACGAGGGTTCACTGTACTCTTTTTTAAACAAGCTGCAGCATGCTGTGGCCTGGATATTACGTTTTAAAACCTACCTTAAGATGAAGACTGGAAGCGAATCAAAACAAGTTGTCAAAGGCCCTTTGAACGTGTGTGAGCTTGATTGTGCCCTACCGTTGATTTATCAGAGTGTGCAGCAGCAGACTTTTCTCAAAAATATTTTCTGTGTTGCAGAATCATAAAGACCCTACGGATTCGAGGGAGACGATGTCCGAAGAAGATTTGAAAAAGTGTGAGAATCTGAGAAGATTGCAAGCCCTCAGTCCATTTGTGGCCGGTGGGTTACTACGAGTAGGTGGCCGTCTCCGCAACGCTGCTCTGCCTTGTGAAGCCAGGCATCCCGTCCTTCTTCCTTGAAATCATTCGGTGACAGACCTGGTAATTCGCCATCATCATCATAAGGAAGGACACATGGGCGTCAACCATGTGTTGGCGGACATTAATCGAACTATGTGGACCGAGAAAGGAAGGGCTGCAATTAAGAGAGTGTTGGATACTTGTTTGTCTTGTCGTTTTTGGAAATATCAAGTTGCGGCAAGCAGCAGATGGATGACCTGCCTGCCCACAGAGTGAAAGAGACTACCCGTTCAGAGTCATTGGGACGGATTTTATGGACTCAGTGCTTGTCAGCATTGGGCGAAGTCGGGTCAAGCGTTGTATTTGCATTTCTAACTGTTTGGCGACCCGGGCGGTACACTTGGAGATTGTTACAGCCGTGGACTGCGACAGTTTTCTACAAGCGTATAGGAGATTTTGCAATCGCAGAAACGTGACGCCAACGGGCTTGTACAGGGATAATGGGGGTGCTTTTGTCGCGGCGGAAAAGGAGCTACGGTCAGTTGCTTGGCACTTTAATCCGCCTGGTGCTTTGCATCAAGGAGGATTTTACGAAGTTTTCTTCAAGATGGTCTTTTTGCAAGGCTGAAAGAATATATACCTTCACTGATGCTGGTATAAGTCTCGGTATTTTACCGCAACTAACCACCTCTACTGCAGTAATAGAAATTGGCAATTCTTTGTGAGTGAGACTTACATTTGGTTTAGTAGGTTTTATTCTCTACAGCTACTGTAGCTTATAAACAGATGTTTGCAACAATCAATGGTGGTCATTATCCGCAACAAGTCGAACTAGGGGGAGAGGCAGGTTAGCTGATGCACGAGGATAGCTGACACAGTATCCTTTCCGTGCATTAAAAACTATTTTGTGGAAACAGCGCCATCTAAACTCAGCTTGTGTCTGAAAAAAATTCTGGTGCAAAATCTTAGCCAAAAAGCACAACTTTCGCAAGAAATAAGCTTTTGAAGCATTTGAGTAAAATTCGCAATGAAATAAAAAAGGTTTAATTTTCTATGTTGGCGAATTTGTCAAAATTTTACGTGCTGACAAGATAAGGATAAAAGTCACTTCTAAGCCTTAAATGCATTGTCAAATTTAAGTAACGGTTTAGCTTCAAGAAGACAAAAAAAAAGGTTAGCGAGACTTAAGGATAGTTACAGACAAGCTTAGGACTGGGGATACAAGTGTTTCAACTAACATTTTGTAATGCTTAAGCAAACATTTTTCATAGCTAAGATAAAGACTACCTAAATATTGAGGCAGGCATGTAAGTGAGGTTGTAAAAGATTAAAGTCTAATACAAGCACAGCATCAACGTAACCTTTCCATCCAACAGCATTCTCTAAAAGAGGGAGGTTACTAAATAGTACTTGAGAAAAAAATGGGTATTAATCCTTCACGTTACCCCAAAATTTTAGCAAGTTCTTCATGCTACAAAATTTTGGTAATAGCAGGTAATGAGTAGTTTGGTAGCATATAGGCCGAGCCAAACCACCTAAACTTTATCAGCTAAAGTTTTAAAAGCCCATAAAAGTTTATTTCATTGTTTATAATGTCACTAAACTGTAGCACTATACTGTTTAATATAAACTTGTAACTATTGTTGGGAATGCAAGAAATGTTCTACAAACGAAAAAGCAACAAGGCAACCAGAACCACTCCCAATATGATGTACGAACCGCCAATCAAGTTGAGCAAGGACATTGCATAAGTGTAGCAAAAGATCTTAACATTGATAAAATGAATTTACAACGCTTTGTTGAAAAACGCAAATGCACCCTAATGCAGTGCCAGGGTATGCTCCAGTGTGTGATGCTCATTTGGTGTTAACGCTACCAATGAAACAAGGTCTGGAAAGTCATGTAAAACTGCTAGCTGACCAATTTCACCGCCTTTCATTAAATAAATGCTGTGAGTTAGCCTGTGAATTTGCAGTGAAAAACGAACAAATCGTGCCAGAATCATGGACTACTATTTATAAAGCAGGAAAAA